>WNWU01000105.1:2165693-2210778 GCA_012654045.1 Ptyas mucosa
ATAGATAGATAGATAGATAGATAGATAGATAGATAGATAGATAGATATAGATGGATGGTAGTAGGTAGGTAGGTAGGTAGAGGTAGAGATAGAGATAGAGATAGAGATAGAGATAGAGATAGAGATAGAGATAGAGATAGAGATAGTAGATTGATGATAGAGAGACATAATAGAATGGGAGAGAGAGATGGTGATAGAATTATATAATTAGATAGACACAACCCAACAGCCAGATCATGTCTCAGATAACCAAGTACATTCAGTTCTACAATATTTGGAAATAGATAGATGATAGATAGATAGATAGATAGATAGATAGATAGATAGATAGATAGACAGACAGACATAATAGAAGGAGAGAGAGAGATGGTGATAGAATGATATATTTAGATAGATGATAAAATGATAGAATGATAGATAGATAGATGATAGATAGATAGATAGATAGATAGATGATAGATAGATAGATAGAATGAGAGAGAAGAGAGAGAGATGGTGATAGAATGATATAGTTAGATGATAGATAGATAGACAGACAGACAGACAGACAGACAAAAGATAAATAGATAATAGAGATAGAGATAAATATAGATATATATGATGATAAATAGATATATAGAGAAATAAATAATAGAGATAGAGATAGATGATATTGATAGATAGATGATAGATAGTTATGTGATGAGAGACAGAGAGAAGAGAGAAGACAGAGAAAGAGAGAGAGTGCTTCAAATTCTCCTTGGATATAAAACCATGCAATGGAACACTGGATTCAAAGCTTCTGTGGGCAAAATCTAGAAGAATGTGCTTCAATAGTTCTGAATAACTTTGCAAATCTTTTCCTAATCTGGTGGGTGCTCCTCCTTCTCCTATCCCCTCGACATCCCTGCTTAGCAATTGAGGGAGAGTTGGGGAGGGGAGTGAACTTTGTACCACTGCAATATTTTATGAAAAGTACTTGGCTTTTTTTTTAAAAAAATATCTTGCCTTTATAGTGTAATCAACTGGTATCTTAAAACAGAAAACACCACAAACTCTTCCTAGAGCAGTTCAGCCATGCTGTGTGAAAATATCCTTGGGCTAAGCTTTAACCAGTGAAAAATGGGAGCTAACAATGGGGAAAGAAGCAGAATATGGCATGTTGCAGACTCCATACATCTAGCAAATACTTTTGAATGAAGGCAACGTGTTTACAAAGAAGAGAACAAACCGCAAGAAGGGATGTTTACATTCTGTTACAACATTACATCGGAAAGTTGGTTTTCCTTCCTCTCTAATATCAGAGCCATCAGCTCAAGAAACTCCTTTGCAAATGCCTGCTCTGTATCCCAAAATAGTAGTAATTATAATAGCAATAGCAATAATAATAATAACAACAACAATACACCCAAGCGATATGCATCTGATTTCTATGCAGGGAACTGGGTTTTTGCATATTGTACGTGATTCAGAAAGAATAATTAAAGTCCTACATGGACACACATTTGCCTGAGGGCAAACCTTTTATGTTGTTTTGCATTCTGCGTGTCACTCAAAAATTTGCAATTGAGAAATGATGCTGAACTAAAATAAGGCCAGGGATGCATTGACTAAAAAGAAAAGAAGAAATTATACCTTGTCCGATTTGTTGACACTTCTTTCGACGTCTCACCATGACTGCTGTGGTAGAACAGCGGAGCTACATATAGGTGAGATTCAGACAAGACCACTGGTTGTAGTTAAAGAAAGATGTCTTTGGACAGGCAGGGTATTAGTTTTTGAAAGATAACGCCATTTTATTTTCTTCAGTTCAATGGAAATTCTTCTTGTATGCCAAAGATTTGGGGAGATTGCAACCATGCAGCCGTTCTGTGCCTTTAATATTTTTGAGTAAGACCAGCTACAACAGACAAAATACCCCTGACTGGATTCATACCTTGGTCTGCTTAACCATGGTTCATTGACTAAAGAAGAATTGGCTAGCTTGACACATTATGCTAAATCAAAACCAACCAACCATCACATGATGGCTTAGTATGACACATGAAAATCCAGCCACAGTAGTGAGTGCATTCCTCCAGGCGGTGTGAAAACACTATGCAATATGCGCCAAAGGATTAGTGATCAATGGGGCATTGATGGGAAGTCAAGTTTGACAACAGATAGCCATGCAATCAATTGTGGCTGAAACAACCTGTGATAATTTAGGACTTTTGGAGATGGGCAGAATTGGTTCCTTGGACTGCAAAGAGATCAGACCAGTCAGGCCTAAAGGAAATCAACCCTGACTGTTCTTTGGAAGGAGAGATACCGAAGCTGAAGCTCAAATACTTTGGCCAACCAAATGAGAAGATAGGACTCATTGGAAAAGACCCTGATGTTGGGAAAGATGGAAGGCAAAAGGAGAAGGGGATGGCAGAGGAGGAGATAGCAATAGGAATAGCACTTAGACTTATATACCGCTTCACAGTGCTTTTACAGCCCTCTCTAAGCGGTTTACAGAGTCTGCATACTGCCCCCCAACAATTTTGGTCCTCATTTTATCCACCTCAGAAGGATGGAAGGCTGAGTCAACCTTGAGCCTGGTGGGACTTGAACTGCCAAATTGCAGGCAGCCAGCAGGCAGCAGAAGTAGGCTGCAGTACTGCACTCTAACCACTGTGCCACCACGGCTCCACAGAGATGGTTAGATAGGGTCATCAATGCAATGAGTTTGGACAAACTCTAGGAAACATTGGAGGAGAGGGGAGCCTGCGGTGCTATGGTTCATGGGGTTGCAAAGAGTCAGACATGAACTTAGCGACTGAACAACACAACAACAATAACAACAACAACAACAGAATTGGTTCCAGATTAAAAGCAAAGTACTTTGGATGTTACTCCTGCTTACTCACATGGAGTGATCTCACTGAAGAGCTTGGTTTAAGACAGCACCATCCTCAGAGGATTCAAAACCTGCAAAACAGCAGGCACAAAATTATGATAGAAGCCCTGTCCCTTGGATGTAACCACCATTTTGTAGATTAAACCCCATAGGCACTTCTGTTTTAGGGAGCCTTACTGCGAGGCTCAAGAAAAGAAAGAAAGAAAGAAAGAACTACTTTTCACAGGGAAAGTGAAAGCAAGTGTGAGATTTGCTACACGCTGATAGAAATAGATACGGCACCATCATCTCCAAACTTTAAAATAGGTGTGAAATAAACTTGTGTTCCTTGTGACCGATTCACAGCAGTCTTAGTTCTAGACAGCTGTCTGGTGCTACAAATTGAATCAGTTCAACCAACAGCTTGAATGAAATTCACACAGGTGAGATGTGAGTTTCTTTATACTTCATATATTTATCCAAGTTATGAGATTCACCTAATATACACAAATATCTTCTCTTTCCCATTTTTCAGTTATATCCAAAGACAGCCAGCCTTCTCATTGTTTCTCATCACAAGTCTTCTCATTGATCTAGTTTTATTTTTGTAAGAAACAACACCACATCCTACGTGCTCTACCATTAGACAACAATAAGGCAAACTTAAAAGCACCAGTGTATGAAATTCCAAGAAAAACAACAATAAGCTTTCCAAGGAATGAAGTAGAAAAACAGAAAACTTTCCAGGAGGGAAAAAAACTCAAGAGTTCAGCATTTTTCTTTGTGTGTGAGACAGAGAAAGTAAGACACTAACTGTTGCTCCTTTGTGGCTCAGTCTTGAACCAGAAAGGTTGGGATGTTAATTCCTTTAATCTTTCTGAATTATGCTTCTTTCTTTGGCCCGTTCCTTTTGCTCCCAAGTTTGACACCCTATATATGACTTGTTTCCTCAAGATTTGGAATTTTTTCCTCAGATTTATAAGAATGGTGCAAACTTTGGACAGTGAACTGCCCAGAATATTATCGGACTCCAGCTACCAGCCCTGGACAACATTTTTTTTTTATTTTATTTTTTTTAGATTTCTATACCGCCCTTCTCCCTGGGGACTCAGGGCGGTGTACAGCCAAGTAAAAACACATAATATAAACAATTAAAAACCAATTAAAAAGAATATCTAAATTTGGCCCAGAATTTAAAAACACCCCACTTTAAAATCATTTAAAAGGCTCCGCTTAGGCCAGCCCGGCTTGTTGGAAGAAAAATGTTTTAAGGGCCCGGCGGAAGGCACAGAGGTCATGAATTTTTCTTATCTCAGGGGGAAGCTGATTCCAGAGGGTAGGAGCTCCCACAGAGAAGGCCCTCCCCCTGGGGGTCACCAGCCTACATTGCTTGGCTGATGGCACCCCGAGGAGACCCTCTCTGTGGGAGCGCACGGGTCGATGGGAGGTTGTCGGTGGCAGAAGGCGGTCTCGTAGATAACTGGGCCCTATGCCATGGAGCGCTTTAAAGGTGGTAACCAACACCTTGAAGCGCACCCGGAAGACCACTGGGAGCCAGTGCAGCTCGCGCAGGAGCGGTGTTATGTGGGAGCGCCATGTAGCCCCCGTAATTACCCGCGCGGCCGCATTCTGGACCAGTTGGAGCCTCCGGGTGCTCTTCAGGGGGAGCCCCATGTAGAGAGCATTACAGTAGTCCAGGCGAGAGGTGACGAGGGCGTGAGTGACCGTGCACACGGAATCCCGATCAAGAAAGGGGCGCAACTGGCGAATCAGGCGTACCTGATAAAAGGTCCCCCTGGCCACAGCTGTCAGATGTTCCTCTAAGGACAGCTGCGTATCCAGGAGGACTCCCAGATTGCGCGCCCTCTCCACGGGGGCCAAAGACTCGCCCCCGATAGTCAGCGATGGCGTCAGCTGGCTATATCGGGAAACCGGGAACCACAGCCACTCAGTCTTGGAGGGGTTGAGCTTGAGCTTGTTCCTCCCCATCCAGATCCGTACAGCTTCCAGGCACTGGGACATCACTTCAAGGGCATCGTTGGGGTGGTCTGGGGTGGAGATGTACAGCTGGGTGTCGTCAGCGTACTGATGGTATCTCACCCCAAAACCACGGATGATCTCACCCAGCGGCTTCACATAAATGTTGAACAGAAGGGGCGAGAGGACCGACCCTTGTGGCACTCCACAAATGAGAGGCCTCGAGGTCGACCTCTGCCCCCCTGTCAACACAAACTGCGACCGGTCGGAGAGAAAGGAGGAGAACCATCGTAAAATGGTGCCCCCCATCCCCAACTCTTCCAACCGGTGCAGCATGATACCATGGTCGATGGTATCAAAAGCCGCTGAGAGATCTAATAGGACCAGAACAGAGGAACAACCTCTGTCCCGGGCCCTCCAGAGATCATCAACCAACGCGACCAATGCCGTTTCCGTGCTGTGACCAGGCCTGAAACCCGACTGGAACGGATCCAGATAGGACGTTTCCTCCAGGAATTGTGGGAACTGTCGTGCAACCACACTCTCGACAACCTTCGCCACAAAGCGAAGGTTGGAGACAGGACGATAGTTAGCCAATATTGCCGGGTCCAGGGAGGGCTTCTTGAGGAGAGGCCTCACCACCGCCTCCTTCAAGGCGGCGGGGAAGTATCCCTCACTCAACGAAGCGTTAATAATTCCCTGGAGCCAGCCTCGTGTAACCTCCCGGGAAGCCAGTACTAACCAGGAGGGACACGGGTCCAATAAACATGTGGTCGCATTAAGTCTCCCCAAAATCCTGTCCACGTCATCCAGAGTCACAAGGTCAAACTCCTCCCAGATAACACTCTCAAGACTATTCCTCGTCATCCCGCCCGGATCTACCCAGTCAGAGTCCAAGTCCCGTCGGATCTGAGCGATTTTGTCATACAGATATCGTCCGAAATCCTCAGCCCTGCCCTCCAGGGGGTCCTCCCTCGCTCCCAATTGAAGCAGGGAGCGGGTCACCCTGAACAGGGCCGCCGGACGATTCTCTGATGACGCAATAAGAGCGGAAAAGTGATTAGACTTTGCCGCTTTTATCGCCACTAGGTAGGCTTTAATATGTAGCCTTACCAGTGTTCGATCAGATTCGGCAAGACTGGCCCTCCAACCGCTCTCTAGGCGTCTTTTCCGGCGCTTCATCTCCCTCAGCTCCTCAGTAAACCAAGGGGCCATGAGGGATCGGCACCGGGTCAGAGGCCGCAAAGGCACGACTCGGTCTAAGGCCCCACTAGCGGCCCGATCCCAGGCCGCCACCAGGTCCCCGACCGAGTCGTGTGCCAGAACCTCAGGAAATGGCCCAAGCTCCATCTGGAATCTATCAGAATCCATCAGGCGCCTGGGGCGGACCCATCTTATCGGCTCCGCCTCCCTGCGGCGGGGTGTAGCGGTTTGAAGGTCTAGGCGAAGGAGCGAGTGGTCTGACCATGACAAGGGTTCCATGTCTATATCCCCTATAACAGACTCACTCAGCCACTGGCCAGAGACAAAAATCAAGTCCAGGGTGTGACCCCCTCTGTGAGTGGGGCCATGAACTAACTGGGTCAGGTCCATGGCCGTCATGGAAGCCATGAACTCCCGAGCTATCTCAGACGTCTCACCAACAGATGGCAGATTGAAGTCACCCATAACCATAAGCCTGGGTGTATCAACTGCCACTGCGGCTATCACATCGAGCAGCTCGGGCAGGGCCGTTGCCACACGGCAGGGAGC
Source organism: Ptyas mucosa (assembly GCA_012654045.1). Lineage (NCBI taxonomy): Eukaryota > Metazoa > Chordata > Lepidosauria > Squamata > Colubridae > Ptyas > Ptyas mucosa. The sequence continues at coordinate 2,172,265 of WNWU01000105.1, forward strand.
CAGGTACGTAAGCAACAGGCCCATCTGAACCCCAAGGCCCCATCTCACAAAGAGGGTCTCACATCCGGCTATCTGTGGCACAGTGGATTCCCTCGCACCGAGATCTTCTTTAATAATCACCGCTACCCCCCCGCCCCTCCCTTGGGCCCTCGGCTGATGGAACGCTCTGAAACCCGGTGGGCATATCTCAACCAGGGGGACCCCTCCCTCCGGGCCCAACCAAGTCTCAGTAATAGCTGCCAGGTCCGCACCCCCCTCTTGTATAAGATCATAGATGAGGGGGGCCTTATTTACCACAGACCTGGCATTGCATAGCATCAGCCGGAGGCCCAGGTCCTGAGTCTCTAAGCCACCGAGTATCTGAGTAGAGTCTTGGGGACCGGGGCATGCAATTGCTCTCAAACAGCAAGTGCGCGCCCCCCGTATATGATATGGTCCCCTACTCCCGCCATATCTGCCCCTCCCATTTACCGTGCTGATGGCAACTTCCTCCTTCGGGTGGTCCTCCAGCCTCCCCCCAGTCCCTCGTTTTGCGCCCTCCAAGCCGTCCCCCTGTGCCAGGCTTGGCTTTGACCTTAAAGGGTTTGCCCCCCCAAACCCTTCGGTCTTCCTCCCGGTTCCCCTTAAAAAATCCTTATTCCCATCCCTCCTCCCCGATCCCCTTAAAAATTTCTTTAAAAATTTTGATAAAAACCTCCTCAACCCCCTCTTCGCTGCATGCCATCTCTCGGGGTTCCAAAACCCGTCATCAAGATAGGCCCTCGATAACACAGAGGGCCAGGCCTGCGAGAGGGGGGAGTCTCGCAGTACGAAGAGGTCAGCGGATGTGTACATCTGAGTTCCAAAGTCTATCCAAAAAGGTTCCAAAAGTCTGTCTGGGGTAGATGGAAAAAGGCCAAGGATTCCTAATGATGCTTTAAAAAAGTCCAAGGGAGAGAGTTCACCATTTCAGCAGGGGTCAAATCGGACTCCACTGTCCTCTCACGACAGTGGAGAGGAGTCTCAGGCAGCTGTCCAGAGAGCAATGACCCGGACACCCTCTCACGGTGGCCGGTAACAGCAGATCTTATACAATGGCAGCTGCAACAAAGATGACTCCCTCGATGCCCCCGCCCAGGTTCACATCTCTCCTCACAGCAAGTAGATGTTAATGTCAATAGGGTCGAAGGAATTTCCGGAAGCCGGGGGTTCGACATCTTCGAGTCTCGCTGTTTCAGGAAGTTGTATAACATTCTCAGAGACTCTTCCCATCCTGCTTACAATCTTTTTGGACTGTTGCCTTCTGGCAGAAGATACAGAACAATTAAAACTCAGACCACACGTTTTCTGAATAGTTTTTATCCCAGAGCTGTAATTGCACTCAACAATGAACTAAAGGGCCACCATCAGAGAATTGTTGGACAGCATTACTTGGTCTGTTGTGTGGATGTTTGGGTGGTTTAGGGGTGGGGAATTGTGGTGGGTGGGAGTATGTTTGGGGATTATGTGTGTGTGGGACCTGGTCTTTGTGTGTCAAATAAATTTCGTTGTATATGTATACTGTGTATATACATACAATGACAATAAAGTTTGTTTATTTATTTAAGAGCTTGCAAAAATGGCCACTTGGACATGCATAAGAATGTACTCATCTGTTTGCTCAGCTCCCAATGATTTCCTATAACTCTTGACCAATTAAAAAAGAAGCTTCACTCAGCTACTCTTTATTCAAAATCTAACTTTCTGACTTAGTTGAAAGGGTTTGGCCTAATTTGACAAAGAGGTTGTGATCAATATATTTATCTTCCTATTTTCTTGAGAATCAGGTTTCCTGTGAAGGATTTGATATATGACTTCTTGGTAATGAAAGAATAATATGCCTAACCTCCGTATTATATATGAAATGTTTAAGTGTTTAACATTAATGTGTAATGGAGTTCTAACCATCTATTCCATGGATAATGTTTAAATGAGAGGAAGGGCTATGAGCTCATTTCTCAAACTATTGATGACTAAGTTGTCATTATTTTTTTTCTTCTTATTGAAACAGGAAAAATGCTTCAACTCTTAGGAACAAGTGCATGTGTTCATTTTTAAACTATTAATTTTTCCATACAAAAGCCCAAAGTAACGTGTAGACTCTTTCCCCAAATTTTAGGAAGAACTGTTAAAATTTAGGTAGAGTTTAGAGTTGGCCAGAATTCAGTCAGGAGTAATTATTTGAAGGATGGGGAAAATAGTTCTAACAGAAAAAGCAGGACCATGGATAGCTCCATTTGAAACTGAAGAACTGTGATTGGGTCATAGGAATCAGACAAAGGGAGACAAAATATGATCCCCTGGATCTTATTGGATTCTGACTTTTGTCACCCTACTAAACATGGCCAATAGTCCAGTTAATGCACCAACACCCTGGAATGATCCACCAATAAAAATAAAACAATGGCCAGTGCTAGCAAGATTACTGTCTCATTGCCATTTCTGCTTTTCTCTCACTTTACTATAGGAAGTTGTTCCATCTTAAAAAGTCCTTATCCACTTTTTTTTTAAATTAGATTTATATACCGCCCTTCTCCCCGAGGGGACTCAGGGCGGTGAACAGCCATAAGTAAAAAACATATATACAAAATTTAAAAGCCAAATAAAACCGAATTAAACATTGGCCCCCATATTTAAAATCCCAAATTTAAAATATTAAAACCCCAAATATTAAAATATTTACAATTTAAAATTTCTAAATTTTTTACACAAGAAGGGGAAAAGGGAAGAATTAGGCCAGGCCCACCTGGTGGAACAGGAAAGTTTTTAACTCACGGCGGAAGGCACGAAGATCCGGGATCCTCCATAACTCTGGGGGGAGCTCGTTCCAGATAGTGGGTGCCCCCACAGAGAAGGCTCTCCCCCTGGGGGCCACCAGCCGACATTGTTTGGCCGACGGCACCCGGAGGAGCCCCTCTCTATGGGAACGTACCGGTCAGTGGGAGGCTATTGGTGGTAGTAGGCGGTCCCGTAAGTACCCGGGTCCTAAGCCATGGAGCGCTTTAAAGGTGGTAACCAACACCTTTTTGCCCCAGACATCAATTCTGGTGATCCTTTAAGGATTATGTTGGAACAATATGTAGCTTGGCCAAAAAATCCACAAGGCACTGCCACAAATGTCTCCTGGTTATTATATATAACAAAAACTATTCTCTCTAAAGAGGGACTTGGTGGCACAGTGGCTAAGACACTGAGCTTGTCGACCAAAAGGTCAGCAGTTCAGCAGTTCGAATCTCTAGTGCCGTGTAACAGGGTGAGCTCCTGTGACTTGTCCCAGCTTCTGCCAACCTAGCAGTTTGAAAGCACGTAAAAAAAAATGCAAGGAGAAAAATAGGGACCACCTTTGGTGGGAAGGGAACAGCATTCCGTGCGCCTTTGGCATTGAGTCATGCCGGCCACAAGACCACGGAGATGTCTTCGGACAGGGCTGGCTCTTCGGCTTTGAAACGGAGATGAGCACCGCCCCCTAGAGTCGGGAACGACTAGCATATATGTGCAAGGGGAACCTTTTTACCTTTTTATCCTCTTTAAAAACGATTCTTAAAAAGGTGAAGTGTCAACCCAAGACATTCGCTTAGAATTATTGACACGGCTAAAACATCAACGGTAAGCAACCAAAAAGCAATTTCATAAACATTGTTATGAAAAGGTAGGGTAATTGCTTTAAGCATTCTAGGCTATTGTCAGGGTCATGGACAAACTCTTTTGGTCACATCCTGATGCAATGGATCAATGACACCGGACGTATTTATTTTTTTAAAATAGGAGCCATCTCTCCAATCCAGAAATGAGTTCTTCTCTCTCTACAAATTGCCTTGTATGTATTTAAAAAAAAAAAAAAACCCACCAGAATTCATTCCACTCAGTAAGCATGCTTAAAACAAGACAGTTGAAGCTCTTTACGCATAAAAGTATGGAAGTAATTAGGGATTATGTCGTAAGTGTACAAACATAGTTTATATTACTGGGTATTAGAAAGGACCCCTTTTATAGCTGCCTTTGTCAATTTGATAGAGCAAAGGGTTTTAATGTACTATAATAAGGAATGTAAGAGAGGGCAAAGGACAGCCTGAACGGGATGCCTGAGCCATCTAAAGGTCTCCTTAGCTCTCTGCGGGCTTGAGCTCCCTGCTTATTCTCTGGTCTCCTACATTTTAACTGAATTAATAGCAATCCAATGAGAGAACGCTCCTTCAGATGTCGGTTGTCAAAACATTGGCAGAGTTCAAAACAAGGCCAACGGAACAGCAGATCCGTGTGCTATGATCCTATTTAAAAGACAGCATGGCCCATCGTTCTCCAGGCACCATTAAAAAAGGATTCCACCAGGTTTTTGTAAATATTAAAAAAAAACCCTCCCTTTTTATGAACCTGTAATCCCTTAATTTGTGGTAGAATCAGGGAGACTGGCTGGCGCTGAGCATTTACTGGAGAGATTCCCTTCCTGACGCCTATGTGGAGTTCACAGCAGATTTTTTTTTTCTTTGCACCCTAGGAGAGAAACATCTACCATTATCTAGGATTGACCTCTCAGCCTTCTGAGTGGGAGGCAAGTGTCCTTCCTCATCATTTCCCAAGCCTCTGCTAGAGGATTTGAAATTGGAGAAGACACATAATGCCAGGGATGAGAAGGGCTTATTTTATTTTTATATATAGGAAGGGAGGATAATTATCTCCCTGATGATGCAGGATGCCATTTGTTTCTTCTACATTCCTTTTTTTCCCCCAGCACCAGAGTGAAGAGTGATGAATTCCTACTCCCATTTCTATTGAATTTAGCCAACTCTATCAGCATTAAACCAGCTTTGAAATCCTTAAAAAAATATTACTCCTCGGTTCAAATGTTCTTTCAATATTGTTTTACAGCTTTTATATACCATCTTTGTCATTATTTTGATGGGGCTTGGTGGAAACCGGCATATTAAAAGACTGTAAATAAATGATAAAATGAATGAAAATAATATAATCACTCACAGTTCCCCTCTCTCTCTTTGATTTATAGGATTGTGTGGCAGATTCAAAGGCAAAAAAATGTGGTTTGGAACACTTGGAGTGTGCAAATGACATCTGTCTACAATTCCTTTAATCAAATGAAAAAATTAACACACTAGGTTCATGCGGCAGCTATGCTGCCCCAAGAAAAGACACTTATTGCTTTAAGAAGGGTGTTATAAATATTCCAGATTTTTGCCTTCAAATATGGAGCTTTCTTGATGAATATCACATAACTTAGAGCACATGCTTCCCAAATTATATTCGTTTTTCGGTTTGGTATAGTGGTTAAGGCATCAGTCTAGAAACTGGGAGACTGTGAGTTCTAGTCCCACCTTAGGCACAAAGGCAGCCAGGTGTCCTTGGGCTAGTCATCCTCTCTCTCTCTCCCCCCCTCTCCCTCTCCCTCCCTCCCCCCTCTCTCTCTCTCTTCCCAAAGGGAAGTATGGTTTAATGGGGAAGGTATTGAATTAGAAACTGGAGACTGTTAGTTTTCGTCCTGCCTTAGGCGTGAAACTATCTGGATTAGTGGTGAAATCCAAATTTGTTTACTACCGATTCTGTGGGCGTGGCTTGATGGGCATGGTGTGGCTTGGTGGGTGTGGCTTGGCTGGTGTGGCAGGGAAAGATACTACAAAATCCCCACTCCTGGGGGAAGGATATTACAAAATCTCCATTCCCACCCCACTCTGGGGCCAGCCAGAGGTGGTATTTCCCAGTTCTCCGAACTACTCAAAATTTCCGCTTCCGGTTCTCTGAACTGCTCAAAATTTTCACTACCAGTTCTCCAGAACCTGTCAGAACCTGCTGTATTTCACCCTTGACCTGGATGATTTTGGGCCAGTCACGGGTAGTCATCAACCTATGACCACAATTGAGACCAAAATTTATGTTGCAAAGGGAAAAATTTGTTCACTGAGTTTTGCCCCATTTTACGACTTTTCTTTCTACGTTTATTAAGTGAATCACTGCACTTGTTAAGTTAGTAACACCATTGTTAAGTGAATCTGACTTCCCCGTTGACTTTGCTTGTCAGAAGGTCGCAAAAGGGGATTATCACAGGACCTCAGACTGCAATAAATATTGCAGTTGCCAAGCATCCAAATTTTGATCACATGATCACTTTTTTTTCAGCGTCGTCGTAACTTCGAACAGTCCCTAAGCAAACTGTTGTAAGTCAAGGACTACTTGTATACTCTCTCAATGCTAGGAAGAAAACATTGGCAAACCAGTTCTGAAATCTTGCTAAGAAAACTCCAGGGACTTTTCTTGGCATTTTCCAGGAGTCAAGACTGACTCAAGGGGAGCATAAAAATATTAACATTTCTTTGGATGCCAGCTTTGTCTTGACTGTAGTTCAAATAATAGATTCTTGCTGAATTACGAACACTGCCATCATATCATCAGATGAACCAGACAGGTTTTCCAAATGGCAAAACCATTACAATGAAATCGTGGACGTCAGAAGTCAACATAATACATTCTCACTTGCTTGGGCTTTCAGATAGAATGTAATTGTGTACAATAAGCTCTAGAACATCCAAACCTCTAGAACATCTGAAGACCAGCACTGATGAGGTTATCTAGTTTGGGTAATGAAACATCTGCAAGAAAACAACCCGGCTCGGAAAGCCCCAAGAACCCCTCATTTCAACCCTGAGCTACAAATATTCTCCTTTGTTGGTACATCTGAAGTTTGAAGCCTCACAAAGTTTACCTTTATCTTTTAAGCCAAAAGGGGACCACTAAGATGTCTTCTATAGGCAAAACAACAACAACAAAAACAACTCCCACACATCTTTAATTTATTCCGTTGTATTAGCAGAGATATAAGCAGACATTCAACATTTGACAGTTTTTGTTGTTAGTTGCGAAGTCGTGTCTGACCCATCGCGACCCCATGGACAACGTTCCTCCAGGCCTTCCTGTCCTCTACCATCTCTGGAGTCCATTTAAGCTCACGCCGACTGCTTCAGTGACTCCATCCAGCCACCTCGTTCTCTGTCATCCCATTTTTCTTTAGCCCTCAATCTTTCCCAGCATTCGGCTCTTCTCCAGTGAGTCCTTCCTCCTCATTAGGTGGCCAAAGGATTTGAGTTTCATCTTCAGGAACTGGCCTTCTAAAGAGCAGTCAGGGTTGATCTCCTCTAGGACTGACCGGTTTGATCGCCTTGCAGTCCAAGGGACTCGCAGGAGTCTTCTCCAGCACCAGAGTTCAAAGGCCTCAATTCTTTAACGCTCAGCCTTCCTTATGGTCCAACTTTCACAGCCATCCATTGCAACTGGGAAAACCGTAGCCTTGACTATACGCACTTTTGTTGGCAGGGCGATGTCTCTGCTTTTTAGTATGCTTTGACAGTTTAAAAAACTTTAGTATTGCACCAGCTCCAACTCTGGAAGGTAAAATGTTAGCAATTTAAGGGGAAGCAGATTCTGCAAGCAAGGCTCCGTGACGATGAGAGTGGGCTGGGGCGGGGGGGAATCCCATTCACAAACCTGTTTTGACTAGGAAGAAATCACGCAGCAGCTCCGTAGCCACTCTTCAGTCTTTAACGGCTTCATTAGGCATTTTCCCCAGTCAAAATATTGTCCCTGTGCATCTGTGTTCGCCCTCCTAATTTCATTTCATAACACAATTACTTTACAGCTAGTTGACTGGCACAGAACGGAGAGATGAAGTAAATAAAAAAAAAACCTAACCCATGATGGTGGATTGCGGGGGGGGGGGGGGGAGGAGGGAGGGAAATAAAATAAAATCTGGCAATTTTGACAGCCTGAAATTTGAAACTTCTAATATTTTGACTTTAGAGGAGGATGTTCATAGCAACAATGGCTTCTGCCAGTCCTTCTGTGTGTCTCAGAGACAAAGGCTAAGAGGACTCTGGAACTTTTTGGCAGCTTCAACCTTCTAAGTCTTTGTAGAGCAGAATTGGCATCGTAGAAGATTTGGGGGTGTTTTTATTCTTGAATTGATCTTGGCTTCTAATATTTATTATTTACTCGTTTCTTTCATTTCCCGATGGCTGTATAGGTAGCCCTCCTATGGCTTAGGGCCACAATTGAGCCACAAATTTGTCTTGCTAAGTGAGATTCCCCCCCCCCCCCGATTTTACCATCTTTCTCGACATCGTTGTTCAGTGAATCACTGCGCTTGTTAAGTTAGCAACACCTTTGTTAAGTAAGTCTGGCTTCCCCATTGACTTTGCCTGTCAGGAGGTCACAACAGGGGATCACACTGCAACTGCACTGCAACTATCCAAAAGCCTTGAATAGTACAGTGGTCTAAAGCACCCTGTTATTAACATCAGCTGCCTGCAATTATTGCAGGTTCGAATCTCATCAAGGCTCAAGGTTGACTCAGCCTTCCATCCTTTCTAAGGTAGGTAAATTGAGGACCCAGTTTGTGGGGGCAATAAGCTGACTTTGTATAAATATATACAAAAGTATGAAGGCTATTGCTTAGCGCATTGTAAGCCGCCCTGAGTCTCCGGAGAAGGGCGGCATATAAATCAAATTAAAAAAAAAATTGTCATAAATACAGGACATGCCAGTTGCTGTTCTGCCCCAGCTACGGACCCCAAAGAACGCAGCACACACAAAGTCTGTACAAACCTTAGTTTACTAAATTAAATCAGTCTTTTTCAAACAAAGGCTGTTAATTAACTTTCTTAACAGCCTACAAGACTCCAAAGAATAAATAATCGTAATCTTACTAGGATTGGCAGAAAGCCCAGAAGCAATTTGCAGGACACTGATAAAAGAACTAAGAAGTGAAGGAGAGTGAATTAAGTTGTTCCCTGCAAATTGCTTCAGTCGGCGTTCCTCCTTAAATAGGCTAAGGGAGTGGCCAATTAGCCCTAAGCCTTACTCTCGAGGAGACCTCCTCCTGGGGAGCCACTCCTGCCTTTTGGCAGCTGTGCGCACCTGTGCATCGAGAAGAGGCTCCTCCTCTTTGTCCTCTTCACTTAAAGGAGCTTCTGGAGGTCCTGAAGGCCCTGGATGAATCCCCGCCTCTGGCACCACATCTTCTCCAGCCTCCTCACTGTCCAACTTGAGTGCCAACTGCACAAGCTGCTGGCACAGCACCACACCAACCTCCTCGCTGTCGGAATCAGCGACTAGCTACACAGGCCGCTGATGGGCCACAACAGTTGCCAAGTGCCTTGATTTTGATGATGTGACCATGGGGGATGCTGCAATGGTCATCAGGGTGAAAAACAGTCATAAGTCACTGTTTTCAGTGCTGTTGTAACTTTGAGCAGTCACTAAATGAATGGTTGTAAGTTGAGGTCTAACTGTATTGAAAAGTGCTTTTGTTTTGTGTGTTTGTGTATGTATCCATAACTTTGATCATCAAGAAACCATTTCTATTACCATATTTTTCGGACTATAAGACTCACTTTTTTGTCTCTCAAAAGGGGTTGAAAATGTCTGTGCACCTTATAGATCAAATATTGCTGAAGCCCCGCCCACCCATCAGCCATTTTTTGGCCTCCGCAAGCCCCATTTTTGGGCCTTTTTGGGCCTTTTTCAGGCCTTTATTCGGCCTGTTTTCAAGGCTTTTTTGGCCCATTTTTCCAAAAATATGGGCCAAAAAAAGCCTCAAAAACAGGCCAAAAAAAAAGCCTTGAAAACAGGCCAAAAAAAGCCTCAAAATCGGGCCAAATAAAGCCTTGAAAGCAGGCCAAAAAAGCCTCAAAAATGGGCCAAAAAGCCTCAAAAATGGGCCCAAAAAAGCCCTAAAAACTGGCTGAAAAAAGCCCCAAAAATGGTCCGAAAAAAGGCAAAAGGGCCCAAAAAAGGGCCCAGAATGAAGGCCAAAAACATTTTTGCTGTTTTCCTCTTCTAAATTTAGGTGCATCTTATAGTCCAAAAAATACCGTTTTTCATTTTTCATTGAAAATGAAGAATATTTTAGGAAAACCTCCCTGGCTAGGCAGGGAGCTCCTTCTACATCCTTACAGAGCAGAAGGATAACACCAGCTAAAGAACTGGCAGCTGTGACTTTATACTGTGTTGAACAGATAATAATAATAATAATAAATTGCTGCCTTTGTAGAGAAAAGGACAAAACAATTGACCATTTGATCAGTGGCAGCAGTAAAATTTCCCAAACTGACTATAAGCAGCATCGTGACCAAGATGCCAAAATTATTCATTGGAAACTGTGCCAGAGGTTTGGATTTGAATTCAGTTAAAAAAAAAAAATCTGGGAAAATCAAGTTGAGAAGATTTTGGGAAATGAGTGGGATAAGATCTTACAGGACTTTAAAATCCAAACAGACAAGCTACTTGTTCATTACTTGCCTGATACAACTGTTATTGGGTGATACAACTGATCTGTGTGATGCTAACATTGAGGAAAAACAACTGGAAAAAATTACAAAACATCAGGACCTGCAGATCGAAGTTGAATGCTTATGAAAAAAAAAAGATATTCGCTATTATACCAATCGTGATTTGAATCCTCAGACCAATACATAAAAGATTCCCTTGATATTTGGAAATTTTGAATTTATTGGACCTGGATGCCCTAATTTTACAAAAATGCATCTTGGTTGGAATTGCTTATATCCTTAGGCACTATCTTAATCATATGTATGGTCCTTGGTTAGCACTTGAGTTATTAAGTTTTCACTAGTCTTAGATTAGTAAGGACGTGGTGGCTCAGTGGCTAAGATGCTGAGCTTGTCGATCTGCCTTCCGTTGAGGATCTGTCTATTGCATGAGTCAAAAAGAGGGCTGTGAAAATATTTACAGACCCCTCGCATCCTGGACATAAACTGTGTCAACTCCTACCCTCAAAACGACGCTATAGAGCACTGCACACCAGAACAACTAGACACAAGAACAGTATTTTCCCAAATGCCATCACTCTGCTAAACAAATAATTCCCTCAACACTGTCAAACTAGTTACTAAGTCTGCACTACTATTAATCTTCTCATCGTTTCCATCACACATCTGCTTCCACTTATGACTGTATGACTAACCTTGTTGCTGGTATCCTTAAGATTTATATTGACTGTTTCCTAACATGATTTGATTGCTTATTTGTACCCTATGACTATCATTAAGTGTTGTACCTTATGATTCTTGACTAACGTATCTTTTCTTTTATGTACACCAAGAGAGTATGCACCAAGCCAAATTCCTTGTGTGTCCAATCACACTTGGCCAATAAAGAATTCTATTCTATTCTATTCTATTCTATTCTATTCTATTCTATTCTATTCTATTCTATTCTATTCTATTCTATTCTATTCTATTCTATTCTATTCTATTCTATCAGAAAGGTCGGCAGTACAGTGGTTCAAATCCCTAGTGCCGCATAACAGGGTGAGCTCCCGTTACTTGTCCCAGCTTCTGCCAACCTAGCAGTTCGAAAGCACGTAAAAAATGCAAGTAGAAAAATAGGAAACACCTTTGGTGGGAAGGTCACAGCAGTCCATGCATCTCTGGCATTTAGTCATGCCAGCCACATGACCACAGAGATGTTTTCGGACAGTGCTGGCTTTTCAGCTTTGAAATGGAGATGAGCACCGCCCCCTAGAGTTGGGAATGACTAGCACATATGTGTGAGGGGAACCTTTACCTTTACTTTTTAGTCTTAGATTGTGAATCTACAGTAACTGCAGATTACTCATAATTACAATAATAATAACTGGAGTACCACTTGAACACCATTGGCATTGACAAATTCACCAACAGTCAATTACAGAAGGCAGCTTTACTTGGAACAGCTTCCATCCTATAACGATTCTTCTAACACCATCAGACAACATCTACTTATCCCAGGTCCTTGGGAAGGGCACAATAAGTGGACAAAAATGCCAAATTATAGTCTGAACATCTGGCTGACTGTGCGATGAACCATAATAACCAAAGTCACCAGCAATTACTGACACAATCACTATCAGACATCTTGCCACAATACTTTTAACATCATCAAACAATATTATCTGCCTATTCCAGGTCTTTGGGAGGGATTTGATAGATGGATAAAAATACCAAATCCAGTCCAAACATCTGGCTGATGGTATGACTAATCATAATAGCCCCTATCCTTTTTGGTATAGTTGCAAGTCTGTTTTACAATTCCTACTAATATAAAAAAGGGAAATGTAAAAGAGGAAAGCTATAAATTGCTTCCAATTGTGTTTCTGTTAATCCCATTACAGGTCACCTCCTTTGAATTACAGAGGGCTAAAATCACTGTTCCTCATATTCCAATATATTTCAAAAGGGTGACTCTTTATTAGGTGAGCTAACTGTTTGGGTCCAATTATTTATAGCAGATGGAGCTATAAAATGATCCAGAAAAGTCCAAACAAGCTCCAGAAAAGCACATCAAAGAGAAAGGAAATGAAAGGGAAATAAGTACCATGAGGAAACAAAATCAAAACCAACTTTAAAGATAAACTCTGACAGGTAAAGAGCAAAATTTGAAAATACCGTAAATGGAAACACCCCACTGTTTTAATTTAATGCAGCATTTTTGATGCTAGCATCTAATTATTCCTGCAGTATTTTATCTCCACATTTGTGGTATCACCAGTTTGGTTCATGTGTGTGTGTGTGTGTGTGTGTGTGTGTGTTTAATTGGCACATCTTTTATTAATGAATTCAACACCTATCTTTAAGGAACTAAATGAGTTTTTTTCTGTTTTGGGGCTACAGAAAGAAGTGGGGGGGAAATGGTTGCTTGAAGAACAATGACAGCAGAAGAATTTGGATTCCTAAAATCACAATTGTGCACTTTATTTTATTTATTAATTAACTTCATATGTGCATCTCGCTGTAACAAATGGGTGGCACATACCAAGCATTTTATGGGTTTCATGAATTCACTAGATTTTAAGAATGCGCATACTTAAAAAAAGTAAAGCTTGACGGTCGAAGGAGGAAACTCGGTAGAGACACACCAGAGCAGGTGTATTTGTGTGTGTATGTGAAAATGTCAGGATGGTTTTTTTATTTTTTTATTTTAATTTATATTTATATGCCGCCCTTCTCCGGAGACTCAGGGCGGCTTACAATGCATTAAGCAATAGCCTTCATACTTTTGTATATTTATACAAAGTCAGCTTATTGCCCCCACAAACCGGGTCCTCAATTTACCCACCTTAGAAAGGATGGAAGGCTGAGTCAACCTTGAGCCTGGTGAGATTAGAACTCGCAGTAATTGCAGGCAGCTGGATGTTAAATGCTGCCTTTAGTAGGAGGCATTAGCCTGCTACGCCACTCAGGCTCCTACCATTCAATTGAAACCCCACACTAGTGGTGGGTTGCCCCCGGTTCGGAACGGTTTGCAAGAACTGGTAGTAAAACCGGCAGGAGGCCCCGCCCACCATCCTGGATGTCGACATCAGCGATCTGCGCATTCCCTCCTGGAGTGGGGAAGGAATGGGGATTTTGCAATATCTTCCCCCAGGAGAGGGGAAGGAATGGGGATTTTGCAGTCTCCTTCCCCTGCCATGCCCACCAAGCCACTCTCACCAAGCCACGCCCACAGAACCGGTAGTAAAAAAAAAGACATGCTGGGTCTTTATGCAGCGGTGGGTTTAATGTATTCTTACCACTGGTTCTCTGCATGCATGTACCTTCCGCACATTGCTTTGCTCTCGCATGCGCCTTCCACGCATGTGCCCATCCTCAGAAACATGGCTAAATAGGATGGCATTATGCCGGGGCGGGTGGGCAGGCCCACCGCAGCCACCGCTACTGGTTCACCCGAATTGGTACGAACCGGCTGAATGCCACCTCTGTCTTTATGTCTGAAAGGGCAATTGTTAAAAGAGTCCTTGGCGCTCTCTGAGCTTGGTTGTTTTCTTGCAGATGTTTCATTACCCAAACTAGGTAACTATAGGAGTTGACCAGGCTGAGCCTGAGGGAATGGTCAAATGTGTCATCAGTCATGAGTCCCTTCACGCTCATAAGTAATCTAAATCTAGCCCACCATGAATTCCTTATCTACTGCGAAATTGTTTTTACCGTTAGTCGTTCAGATTCTTGTAGAGAACTTAAGCTTACAATAAATCATTACACCTATTTGAACTACCCGGATCTCCTGATTTCTCTGGCATTTGACAGTAAAATCCTCAGCACTGATGATGTTACCTAGTTACCTAGTTACCTAATAGTTTTACCTACTGAAGCAAGAAAACAACCAAACTCAGAGAGCACCAAGGACTCTTCATTTCAACCCGGAGCTACAAATATTCTCCTTGAAGGGCAACTCTTTCCTTCATGTGCTCTCGATATTCACAATTGTATTTACAATCTCATTTCCAATTGTGTCCTTCCACAAATGACTGCGTGAGACTGGAGCTTGTTGGACTACAGCTTAATCATGCAGACAGGATGGCAGACTGGGAGCATGTAATTGTTATCCTAGCATCCCATGCAAGAGGAATTCCGTCGAAAAGGGAAATAAAAGCAAGACCTTGGAGGATGATGGGATCATTCCACTGCTAGCCTCCCATCTTTTTCACATTGTTTATTCACCAGGCAGAAAAGCCAATTCACAGCAGTGTACTCAACTGCAACTAAAACTCCAGCCAAATGCCAGACATTTTCACACCCAAATGAAGCTGGCGCGGTGCCCAAAATGCACTGGGCTTCACTTTGAATGCAAAAAAAAAAAAAATCTTTCATACGGCCCTCAAATCTCCTAGTTGTCTTTATCTCCAGATATAAGTTAAGAATTATAAAAGGCCATTCTCTTCGAATAATTGCCTCACAATCAAAAGAAGTGCCTTTCCCCTTTTAAAATAGGCATTAAAAGAACAGATGTCTGAGCGGATGAAAAAAAAAACCCCGTGATTCATTAGATTACAAAGAAGCGCATACATCTCATCTTGTTGACCTTATGAATGGACATAATTTGATGATGAATTATGGAAATGTTTTTTCTCTTCCACCCACATGTGCAAATTGTATCCTGAGATGGTCTCAGGAGAAAGACGTTTGCTCGGGGAACATGCAATCGTCGAAAATAAAAGTAACAATAAGACGGGATCTGTGAGGAAAATTGACTTCTCAAATCTAAAGTTGCAGGAACTTCCAGAATACCCTTCCAGATAGAACAATTTCTGACTCTTTGGTTGAAGCGAAAGGATCTATAAAAAGGGACGGATGGAAATATTTAGAATGAGCTAATTTACTAAATAAGATTGTCAGGAAAAAAGATTATGTTTATAGAATCTCTCTCTGCCTCCCTTCCTCTCTCCCTCCCTTTCTCTCTCTCTCTCTCTCTCTCTCTCTCTCTCTCTCTCTCTCTCTCTCCCTCCCTCCCTCCCTCTCTTTTAATCTTCTGTCCTTCCACTGTTTCCAGGACCTAGTCCCTTGAAACTCCATCATTTTCACATGTGATTAAAGT
This sequence comes from Ptyas mucosa, assembly GCA_012654045.1. NCBI lineage: Eukaryota > Metazoa > Chordata > Lepidosauria > Squamata > Colubridae > Ptyas > Ptyas mucosa. The sequence goes on from WNWU01000105.1 coordinate 2,187,655, forward strand.
GATCTAAATTTACTGCTTTGTTTCACATAAACATAAAAAGCCTAGATTGTGATTACAGAATTCATTTGGTCAGCAAATCAAATGTATTGCTCACAGTCTGCTGAGTACATATTTTAAAAAAAAGAATAAGGAAAGACACTCCATAGTGTGTGTGTGTGTATGTGTGTATACACACAAACATGTGTGTGTGTGTGTGTATATATATATATATACACACACACACACACACAAATTATATTTTGCAGATAAAGAAATAAAGGGAGACTAGTATAGATCTATTTCAAGCTATTTAGCTCTCATCAGCTAGTCATGCCCTTACTCGGATTCGAACTTGGGCTACCTGCATTCCTTTCATCCTATTTATTTATTTATTTATTTTTCATATTTCTGAACTGCCCATTTCCCTCAAAGCAGGACACTCATATTCCGATGAAGGTAGGACAATCCGTTCCCATCCCTAAACCTACTGGAAAACTTTCTTTCTTTCCTAATGCAGATCATCCAGAGTTCTTCGTCCAATCTTTCCACACAACTTTTTTTTTTCTCAAAGCTAGGTGAAAGGTGGGCGGGGAAACGCCTCCGTGTATTTTTAGTGAATTTCAGCAAAACAGTTCAAATTCCTCTCGCGGCACCAGTGCAATTTACTACTCCTTCTGACTTCTTGTTTTGACTAGCTCTCGATTGATGATTAAAGTGGTAAACAGTCACAATTTTATAAAATGGCTGACTCTGCCAATGGCAGCAGAATGGGGAATCTGCTGAAATAGCGCTCTCGTTATTGTGACTGCATTCAAAGCTGTCAACAAAGAATATACGTACTTGACAAGGTGTTATCTCATTGTGTTTGTGTGCATGTGGGTTTTATTTTTAAGAAAAGCCACGATACATGCATCTCTGACGATGTCACTGTACGCAGCAAGATAATTTCTTTTATTCAAAGAGGAACAATAATATTTTTTTTAAAAAAAAACCTGAATTCTTTGCATCTTTGGTATTCCTTTCCCCTAGGTTCTGTCCTTTCACCGTAATTTGGCTACAGTGGAATTGCTCTAGAGTCTAATTGGCCTTCATTTAAAGGCTTGCCTAAAATAACTTTACAATATTAAGTGTATATGAAGATAGAACACCGAGTTCCATCCAATCCTTGACTTGACCTTGGCGAGAAAACACTTCTTGAAAAAGAGAAAGCTAATAATAAAATCTTTCAGGCAGATGGGATTGTTAAAACAATGTATACATTTATGGAAAAGTTCTTCTTAATTGGAAGGGATGGTTTAGGAAAATATGCACTTGAGTAGGATAGTCTTTCACAAATACATTTTAGCCTGAAGTTATTATTATTATTTTTTTTTACAAGAGGCTCATATTCTTCTACCAAAGAAACTTTTTTATCCAGAAGATGGGTTGGTTAAATATGTATGAGTGGGAAATGGATGAACAAGTCTTCAAATGCATAACTGAATAAGAAATTAGCGATTGAGAAGTGTTTTTAATATATATATATCAGTTACTTTTAATAATTTTAGTCCATTCATTAATTACTTTCACCCTACTAAAGACCATTCAGATATTTTGTATAGATATTCTAAAGATCTCTTAAGTTTAGTTGTGGGTACTTTCATTCTGGCTTGCAATTTGATTTCCGTTCCGTTCGATAGTCGTATTGTTCTTACCAAAAATAACTCTAAATATGTATGTTTGTATTTGGCATATATATATAATATTTTTAAAATCTTTCCGAAGATTTGGGGTGACTTTTGGCTAGTCACTCTCTCTTTCAGCCCAAGCCACTTCAACACAATTGTTATTGTGGGAGAAAGAAGTAGCAAGAGTATTAGTGATACAGGTAGCTCTCAACTTACAACAGTTTGTTAGGGGACCACTCGAAGTTACAATGGCACTGAAAAAAATGACTTATGACTGTTTTTCACCCACATGGCCATTGCAAAATCCCTATGATCCAGTGGTGGGATTCTACCGGTTCGCCCCAGTTCGGTAGTGGCGGTGGCGGGAGGCTCCGCCCACTGCCCGGACATCATCATGGACTCTCTGAGCATACACGCAACCTTCTGTGCATGCACCGAAGCGCCGCATACGAGCTCCCGCTTCCGAACCGATGGCGAAGGTAAGTGGAACCCTTTACTGCTATGTTCATGTGGTCGAAATTCAGATGCTTGGCAACTGACTCATACTTATGACGGTTGCAATATCATGTGATCATTTTTTTGTCACCTTCTGACAAGCAAGGGCAATCTGGAAGCCAGATTCATTTAACAACTGTATTATTATTTAACAACTGCAGTGATTCATCTAAAAACTATGGCGAGTAAAGGTCATAAAATGAGGCAAAACTCACTTAACCAATGTCTCACACAACAGAAATTTAGGCCTCGATTGTGGTCATAAATCAAAGATTATAAGTCAAAAACTATCTGTATTTGCTGCCTTGAGTTTTATCCCATCATATATATATATGATATATATATTTCTGAATAAGGGAGGAGAATTTGTGGCTCAGAAGGTTAATTCAACTGCCTAACATGCAGGAAGCCCAAGTTCGAATCCAAGTAAGGGTATGGCTAGCTGATGAAAACTAAAAAGCTTGAAATAGATCTATACCAGTCTCCCTTTATTTCTTTATCAGCAAAATATAAATTTAATACACACACACACACACATACATACACCCACATACATACACACACACACTCACATATATACATAATATATGATATATACCATATATTTATATATAATATATATGATGGGATAAAAAATATAATAACATTTTCTTTTCAATACCACCTATTTTTGTTCTCCTTTGAATATTTTAGCATCGTGATCCTTTGTGGATCGTATAGATAATATAATATTAATTCTATTAAATATCCAATTATGTTTAAATAACATTATCCACGATTAAAAGAATGGCCATATTTTCTCAAGACAGTACTTAAATACATGTCTATTAAACATTTTTTTTACATCCAGGGGAAATGAAGTGACAATGCTTGACTTAATGATTGTTTGGGATATTTTAAAAATATATGGGTGATTATATTTTGAAGATTTCTAATGGAAACATTAAAAAAAAAGTAAATGAGAACATTGGAGAATAAAACTAAGGAGCTACTGATGCAAGACGATATACTCTGAAATTATATAAAGAATTTATGCCTGCTAAAATGAAACTTAATTCTCTTTAGGCATTGATTTAGGATATTCACAGAGTTGTGTAACACAAAGATATTGGGAGCAAAGGAAAAAATGGCAAATTATTGACCTCTCAATGGAAACTGGAATAACAAATTAATATCACTTCTACTATTAAGTGGGCTGAGGAGAAAATATATAATGACTCAGATTTACTAAATCATCTTTTTAAAAATTGTTAACATTCCGTCGTACTGAATCACAGGTTACTAAGAAATAATTATATATTTTTGAAAAATAATGTGGGTCTTCCTGGCACACAACCAAACTGATTAGCAAGCTGTACCTTTATCCTTTCAGGGAGCAAGTGATGTTATTAAATTTATTAAAATGGAAAGTTTCTATTCTTATGTACTAAAGTATTAATAGTGTAGTAGAGAAACTGGCAGAACCAAGGGAAGGGGTCAAATGGGGAATCGGTGTAGAGTCTTTACGCATTCACAAGAGAACAAACTTCATTCCCCATTGAATGCCTCTTGAATTGAACTTTATCTAGCTTTTTGTTGTTGTTAGTTGCGAACTTGTGTCCGACCCATCGTGACCCAATGGACAACGTTCCTCCAGGCCTTCCTGTCCTCTATCATCCTCTGGAGTCCATTTAAGCTCACGCCACCTCGTTCTCTGTCGTCCCCTTCTTCTTTTGCCCTCAATCGTTCCCAGCATTAGGCTCTTCTCCAATGAGTCCTTCCTTCTCATTAGGTGGCCAAAGTATTTGAGTTTCATCTTCAGGATCTGGCCTTCTGAAGAGCAGTCAGGGTTGATCTCCTCTAGGACTGACCGGTTTGATCGCCTTGCAGTCCAAGGGACTTGCAGGAGTCTTCTCCAGCACCATAGTTCAAAGGCCTCAATTCACTCAGCCTTCCTTATGGTCCAACTTTCACAGCTATACATTTCAACTGGGAAAACCATAGCCTTGACTATATGCACTTTTATTGGCAGGGTGATGTCTCAGGTTTTTAGCTTTATCCAGGTGCAAACCTTCAGATGAGATGATTCCTGTGTGTTGGCTTCAGCAATAAATCAATACATTTAAACCCTTCTCATTTGGACAGATATTTATTTATTTATTTATTTACTTACTTACTTACTTACTTACTTACTTACTTACTTACTTATTTATTGGTTCAATTTATATGCCGCCCTTCTCCGGAGACTCAGGGCGGCTTATAATGCGTTAAGCAATAGCCTTCATACTTTTGTATATACCTGCTTAGTAGGGCTTTTGCCCCTCCCCCCAAGCGGTGTTCTTTTTTTTATACAAAGTCAGCTTATTGCCCCCACAAACTGGGTCCTCATTTTACCTACCTCGGAAAGATGGGAGGCTGAGTCAACCTTGAGCCTGGTGAGATTTGAACTTGCAGTAATTGCAGGCAGCTGGTGCTACTTAACAGCACTTTAGTCTGCTGCGCCACCAAGGCTCTTACCAATAGACAGACAGATATCCATTTCACCCTGAAGCTGACCGAGTTGAGAAAACCAAAATCGAGTCGAATCTTTTTTAGATGAACCTTTCCAAAATAGTTTTTATGAGCGTTCTCCAAGTCCAATTCAGTACTTTAAAAAAATTGACCACTTTCAAGATTTTTTTTTCCATGCCTTGGCCCTCAAGCTTTGCAGCCCTTCCCTGTTGGTATTTTGCAATGGTGTGAACATTAGATTGGTCATCTAATGGAGAATTTGGTGGAGGATTTTTATTGGTTAATGGAGTGATTATTGATGGGCTTCTATGGAATCGTTATTTGTATGTATTACTATTGTAGCTTAAAAGGATTGGTGTCTATAGTTTTTGTCAATTTTCAACCACCCAAAGTTCTTAAAACTGATGATGTTTTTGTTGTTGTTGTTGTTGTTGATGATGATGATGACGACGACGACGACGACGACGAGGTGCCATCAAGTTGTTGATAAGGTTCAAGGCAACTCTGAGCTGTCCAGAGTTGCCTTGAACTGTGAAATGGGCGGCATATGAAAATTTAATTAATAAATAAACTCTTAGCATCTGCATAAACAGATTTTTTCCATGGCGATTCTAAACCGAGTAAATAAGTACAGAAATAACATTTTCGACTAGTTTTTAAATCTCTGCTTGCCAGTATTTTCCAAGCACGAATCCCACTTCCACAGAATTGCCAGAAACTTTCTCTTCTCCGATCTAGTGAAAATGGAGAATGTTTCCTGGCAGGTTCTGTCCCAAGGACCGCACTTAATAAAAAAGATCAGCTAACAAATTGTTGCTGAGGGACATAACATAGGTCAAATCCAACTCCCGGCATCTCAGGGCTAAGAGAGAAAACATCTTGAAATTATAAATGGATCAGTGATCTGACGCTGAGAAAACCCTGCAGAGTTTGTTTGGTTTTGTAACCCACAGTATAAACCCTAGCCTTGTTTGTGAACCGGGCTATGATGGATTGTTCAACAAACCATGGTTAGGCAAAACAACACTAAAGGCAGTGGGAGAACCCCACAAATACAAGACTGCTGCTTATGCTCCTAAATTTACAGGTAGTCCTTGATTTAAAACAGTTCATTTATTAACTGTTCAAAGTTACAATGGCATTGAAAAAAACTGTCTTGTGACCATTTTTCACACTTACGAACTTTGTCGCATCCCTATGAGCAAAATTCAGACACTTAGCAACTGATTCATACTTATGACCGTTGCTGTGTCCCATAGTCATGTGCAACTTTTTGACAAGCAGAATCAATGGGGAAGCCAGATTCACTTAACAACCGGGTTACTAATTTATCAACTGCAGTGATTCATTGAACAACTGAGGTAAGGAATGTCGTAAAACGGAGGAAAAACTTACTTCACAGATGTCTTACTTAACAACAGAAATTTTGGGCTCAATTGTGGCCATAAATCGAGGACTACCTGGATTCTTGCCTTTACCTCAGCCCCATTTCTCTGCTCATGAAAAAGTCAGAAGATTTTGCCATGCCATTTTACACACATCCCTGTGTGACAAAAACAACACAATCACCCTGCCAGCCCATTCCCTTCACACACACACACACACACACACACACACACACACCAAAAAAAAAACACAACCTCACCCAACTTCCAAATTAGGAAAGAAATATCTGGATTGGTGAACAAACAATTGCTGCCTGTAAGAAGCAAAAATGCTCAAACTTTCCTAATGAAAACTGAAGTTAAGAAGATGCTTAATGTTGCCTGTAGAAGTGTGGAAATTGAAGATGTCACGCTGAAAGATAAATGCTACTGATGTGTCCTTGTCTCTGACGATCACAATGCCATCTTTGAAATGTGAATGGGGGTAAGAAAGGGAGAAGAAAAAAAATCAAATTAGATGTTTGGAGGCTATTCTGAGAGTCAATGTTTCATTGAAATCTCCGCAGTCAGTGTTTTCATTGTTAAAGGGTAACCTCTGTTCAGGTTGCATTGCAGTTTTTGATGCTGCTTGAAGAGTTGTTTACTCTTCACAATCATTGCGGTGTTGAGCAATTCACTAGGACCAGATGGAGGTTGAGATTGTTGGGGCAATATGCTGATTCTGTAAGCCACTTAGAGAGTGCTGTAAAGCTCTATGAAGTGGTATGTAAGTCTAAGTGCTATTGCTATTGCTATCAACAAGTGGTACCAACTGTGGTTCCAATGGGAAGGAAGTAATCATACTTAACTCTTCCAATACATCAGTGATACACAGAAGTGTAACTTTGGTTGGGTTCTGCTCCAATGGAGTCACTTCCCTGAGTGTTACTTTAGTTTGCAGCTTTTCTTAGATTTTCTAATAAGTGCAGTTTGAATTACAAAAATAAATTCTATCGATCAACCTAAGCTTGTTGATGCTTCTTATCAGAGGTACCTTTAAAATTCATGGGATGTTAAAATGTAAACTTGGCAGCAAATGGCACGTATCAGTTACATCTGTTCCAAACTCTTCACTCTCCCCAAAACTATGAGACGGAGAAGGCAAAATAATGTATATGTATGTACTTATGTATATGTACATTATGTAAAGATGCAGAGAGAGAGACAGACAGACAGACAAATTCACAAAGGTAAAAAGAGTTCAAGCAATGGTTTTCTCTGTGATACTCCGTAGATGTTAAAATTGGACTTTGCAGAAGCAGGGTAGGAAAAGCTTTGGTGTTTTTGAACATTTGTGTTGGAAAAGATTCTTGAGAATCCCACAAATGGAAAAGAAAATAAACAAATACATCACCAAGCTGATGTGTGTGTGTGTGTGTGCTTTGTACCTTATGATTCTTGATGAACATATCTTTTCTTTTATGTACACTGAGAGCGTATGCACCAAGACAAATTCCTTGTGTGTCCAATCACACTTGGCCAATAAAATTCTATTCTAGTCTAGTCTAGTCTAGTCTAGTCTAGTCTAGTCTATAGAATAGAATAGAATTTTTTATTGGCCAAGTGTGATTGGACACACAAGGAATTTGCTTTGGGGGATATGGTCTCAGTGTACATAAAAGAAAAGATACATTCATCAAAAATCATAAGGTACAACACTTATTGATAGTCATAGGGTACAAATAAGCAATCAGGAAACAATCATTATCAATATAAATCGTAAGGATAGAAGCAACAAAGTTACAGTCATACAGTCATAAGTGGGAGGAGATGGGTGATGGAAATGATGAGAACGATATTTATTTATTTGTATCCCACCTATATTATGTTTACAAACAATCCAAGGTGGTGAATATCTTTGTCCTCCTATTTTCCCCACAATATCAACCTTGCAAGGTGGGCCGGCCTGAGAGTAAGTGTCACCAGGTGGCTTGCAGGATTAAGGCAGGACTAGAACTCACTGTCTCCTGGTGATTAGTCTGGTGCCTTAAACCACTAAATGAAACCAAGCTTTTATGGGAAGACCAAATTCTCTGGAAAAATCACTGATGTTGTTAAAGATAAAAAAAAAGAAAGAAAAAGAAGAGAAAAACCCACCGCAGGAAGGATCTATGGGTAGTTTAATAGAATTTCGGTAAATAGAAGAGATGCTTTTTGGTGACTGAAGATCTTACAAAATATGTTGCTTTGAGTATGGTTTTACTTGTTCTTCCTTGTTCTAATTGCTCCTTCTGCTGTTTTGCTGTCCTTTTTGTTTGCTTTGTTCACGTAAGCCTCTGAGAATGTTAGTGAAGGATGGCACAGGAAACTCCATAATAGATTTATTTTCTTGAAAGCCAGCTCCACCGAAATCAAACGGATGCCCTTCGGAATCAATGGTAATAATACTTACATAATTTGGTCTTCTACAAACAGCCTCAACATTTTTTTCTGATCCTCAGCCTTGGTTCGGGACTCTAATTTATGGCGGCATAGAGACAGAGTGTGAGATTGTCAAGGTAAGAATATGCATCACGCGTCAACTCAAAAGAGGAGGAGAAAGGGGGGGGGAAAGAGAGCGAGAGAGAGAAAAGGAGTTTCTCTCTCTCTCTCTTTCTCTCTCTCCCAAAAACTCTTCAAATTACTTTTCTTTTTCTTCTGACATTGATTGATGTTGCTATTTCTGACCAGTTTTATGTCGCACCGCTTTTAAATAGAGCCTTCCTCAGATCTTCTTTGTAGTTAATAAATACTTTATCATATTTTCATAGAGGGGTTTTTTTTTTTAAACTGTATGCTTAATGAGAGACTTTGCTTCTGAGACACTTGTGAAAAAACTAAACTTGGTGCACTGAAATGGTTCCAGTGCATTTCGTTTAGGAGAATTCAAGAAGGACGAAGAAAGAAGTCAAATTCAAATGTCCAGCTTCTGGGTACCGCACTTTTCAACGCCTCCGTTGTTTATGTCAAGACCAGACTGTAGAAAGTGTTGAGATGATCCCCTTTTTAAAAAGTTCGGATTTAAAAGGACGGAAATGGAGTGTTCACTGGAAGGTCTCTGGGGGTTGTTAACTTACTACAAAGTTAAAGCGAGTTGAAGATAATTTGTTTGTGCAACAGGCCAAGAAGAGGAGAAGAAAACCCGGGCAAGATCAAAGAAAGAAAAAAAGAGAGGCGTGGATTTTAGTTAACGTTTCGAACTAAGACCCACAAATATTGCACATGCTGTAAATTAACTGAGAAAAAAAAAATTTGCTAAACCACACACATTTAAAAAAACTCAATCCTGGTCTCTTTTCATCATTTGTCCTTATAAACTATGAGAACTGCATGTATGTTCTTTAGGTTAGGATGCCCAGAAGTAAAAATAAAACGTCTTGCACCCCTAACAATGGGAAAAAGTGAATTTTGATACTTAGAGGCAATGATACTGCTTGGAACAAGAGCTGAACCATTAGGAAGTATTTTTTTTACACAAACAGAAAAAGTAATAAATCCTAAAATAGGTTCAGGTGATTTATTCTATTTCTACTTTATTCACATATTGACTGATACTGGTATATATGAGTGAAAATTCATTTTGTGTTAGTGACCCACATATCCACACGCTTCTCTTCCCTTTAATCTTTCAGCAAATTCTTTACTTTGCAAAATGTGTTGAACAGTTACTTTTATACAACTGAAACAATACACACTTTCATTTGATGATGAAACCTTTCTTTAAAACTGTTAGATCAGGCGCAGGAAAGAAGACAAGACCAGCGGGGTCTGCTCAACAAGTTTTATTCAGCTCTTAAACTAAGTCAGAACAGACGAACGGCTGTGCTGCCGGAGCCCTTTTTATAGCGCTCCGGCAGACCAGCCGTCCAATGACAGCGGTTTAACTTTCCCGCCCGGAGGATTAACCAATCCCCGGCCGGATGTCCTTATAAGGACATAACACTCCTCCTCTCCTAGATGAAAAAATAGTTCAGTCCGTGTCAGTCAACAGACGTAGTCACGCAGGTAGGCGGGACGTCTGGAAGCCCTGCTCGACCTGCGCAGTTCATTCTGTTCTCCGTCGTCCGTCTGGAAGGTGGCTGCTCCGGTGTCCTCCGACCCTCGCCCCTGGGATGCCTGCCGCTGGGTCGTTGAAGGTGCCGGCCCTGTCCGTGCGCCTCCGGCCTTGCTGCTGGGCTGCGAAGTGGTCGTTGCAGGTACCGGCTCCGGCGTGCCGCCTCCCGACCCGCTGGTGGAATATCTCTGCTGGTCCGGTTGGTCTCTTCCCTGTCCTGGGTGTCGCCCGTCGTGGACCGGTAAGTCCCTTGGTTTTTTTACACTTTTTTCAAATTGTCCGTATTTTTTCGACTTGTGTTGGTCGACCCTGTCTGGGTGGTGCAGGTCGACCTGGTCGGGTCGTTGTTGCTTGGGACGGGGGTCTGTTGGGCGGAGGATTTCAGACGGGTGGTGTAGTTCTTGCATGCAGGGGTGTTGTAGTCCTCCCTCACCGGGTTGTTGTTGGCCCTCTCGGTTGGGCATGTCCCGGTCTACTGGCGTTCCCTGGAGTTCCCTGCCGTCGGGGTGGCGTTGGGTCGCCTTGCCGGGGAGGCGTGAGTTCTCGCTGCCGTGGAGTCCCCTGTCTACTCGGCAGTTGCAGTACGGTAGCTGGTCTGCTGGCTTGCCGGTCATGTTGTGGTGGTGCGGCCCTTCCTCGACTGGGTGTTGCAGGGCTACCTCGCAAGGGTGGTGTTGTCCTGCCCCGCCCGGGTGGCGTTGCCCTACCTCGTCGGGGTGGTTTTGGCCTGCCCTGTAGGGGTGTTGTTGTCCTACCTCGTCGGGGTGGTTTTGGCCTGCCCTGTAGGGATGTTGTTGTCCTACCTCGTCAGGGTGGTTTTCGCCATCCCCTTCCCACCGCTTCCGGAGTTGGTCGATGTGACGTCTACAGACCACTCCGTCTTGCAGTTCGACAGTGTAGGACTTCGGGCCGGTTGAGCTCTCGATCCTTCCTTTAAGCCATTTCGGCAGGCCGTGGAAATTAAGCGCGAAAACCGGATCTCCTGCGGAGAAGGCTCGGAGGGGGCGGCTCGCGGTTGCGGTGATCTCGGAGTGGTACAGGGGGTGAAGACGGTCCAGGGGTGACCTCAGCTTCCTGCCCATCAGCATTTCGGCCGGGCTCTTTCTAGTGGTGGCATGCGGCGTAATGTGCTGGATCAAGAGGAAGTTGTCGATCTTCTCTTGCCAATCGCCCGGCCCCATCCTGGCAAGGGCCTCTTTAGTGAACCTCACCATCCTCTCGGCTTGTCCGTTGCCAGCCGGTCTGTAGGGGGCAGAGAGGGCATGGCGGATGCCCAAACTGGCCAGGAACTCTTCCATTGGTTTCGAGGTCAGCTGCGGGCCGTTGTCGGAAACAAGGATGTCCGGCAGCCCGTGGGTAGCGAATAGTCGCCGGAGAGCTCTAATAGTGACTTCAGTAGTGATGGATGCCAGGGGAATGACCTCAAGCCACTTGGAAAAGGCATCCACCACTATTAGCAGGAACTTCCCTTGCATCGGGCCCGCAAAGTCTATGTGTATTCGCGCCCACGGGTTGCTTGGTGTTTCCCATTCCGCAACAGGCGTTTGCGGAGGGGCGGGGCGGACTTCTTGGCACGGATCACATCTGGAGACCCAGTTCTCAATGTCTTTGTCCAGTGATGGCCACCAGACGTAGCTCCGTGCCAGTCCCTTCATGCGCACGATGCCAGGGTGCCCCTTGTGCAAAGTCTCCAATGTCTTTAGGCGCAAAGCCTGGGGAACCACAACCCTGTCACCCCACAGTAGGCAGCCCTTCATGGTTGACAGTTCCTGCTGCCTCTTTGCGAACGGCTTGAAATCGTCGGTCAACGGTTCCGCAGGCCAGCCGCGCAGCACCCAAGACATCACTTGCTTCAAAGTCCGGTCTTTCCGGGTTACTGCCGCGACGTCTGTGGATGTGACTGGGCAAGCCAGGTCGCCATCGATGTGATGCAGTCCCAGGGTGGGGGCTGGGTCCTCCACTAAGTCCCTTGACGGGCATCTGCTCAAGGCGTCAGCGTTGCAGATGTTACTGCCCGGCCTGTGGCAAAGTTCGTAAGAGTACCCGGCCAAAAAAATTGCCCAGCGTGTCATCCTGGGTGATGAATAGTTAGGTGTAGGCTTGCTTCCCGACAGGAGACCTAACAGGGGCTTGTGGTCTGTGATGACCGTGAACCTCCGCCCGTATAGGTACTCGTGGAAGCGCTTGATGCCCGCAACGATGGCCAGGGCCTCTTTGTCCAATTGGCTGTAATTTCTCTCGGCGCTGGACAGCGTCTTTGAGAAGTAGGCGATGGGGGCTTCCTTCCCGTCCGGGAACTGATGGCTGAGGACTGCTCCGACGCCGTAGGGGGATGCGTCGCAAGTCAATAGCAGGGGGAGCGTCTCGTGGTATTGGATGAGGACACTCTCAGAAGAAAGTAGGTTCTTGACAGCTCTGAATGCTGCGTCCTCTTCCTTCCCCCACCTCCAGGAAACCGCCTTCCCCAGCAAGCGATGGAGCGGTTCAGCCACAGAGGCTTTCTGTTTCAGGAAAACACTGTAAAAATTCAGTAGTCCCAGAAACGCCTGAAGCTCCGTCTTGTTTTGGGGGGCTGGAGCTTCATGGATAGCCCTAACCTTAGATTTGGTGGGGTGAATGCCGTTCTTATCAATGAGATAACCCAGGAACTCGACTTCCTGGACCCCGATGATGCACTTGTCTCTCCTGACTCTCAAACCCTTCTCCTTGAAACGCTGTAAAACCATGCGCAGTCGCTCAAGTAGTTGGGTTTTGGAGTGGCCGGAGATCAAGACATCATCGAAGTAAGGGACCGCCCCTGGAATGCCTTGAAGAAGGCGTTCCATAAAAGATTGAAAAATACCTGGGGCTGCGCTGACCCCAAATTGGAGGCGCGTGCATTTAAATGCCCCTCTATGCGTGACAATGGTTTGTGCCTCCGCAGTTTTTTCATCCACTGGCAATTGCTGGTAAGCTTGGGCCAGGTCCAATTTTGCGAATATTGATCCGCTCCCAAGTGAGTGCAGCAGATGTTGCACCACTGGAACCGGATATGCGCTCTGCTGGAGGGCCTTATTTATGGAACACTTATAGTCGGCGCAGATGCGCACAGACCCATCATGCTTCATCGGGGTCACAATGGGGGTCTCCCATGCAGCATGATCGATCGGTTCCAGGACCCCCTGGGCGACAAGCTTATCTATCTGGGCGTCGACCTTGGGCCTCAGGGCGAACGGAACCCTGCGGGGCTTAAGCCTAATTGGGGTGACATTTTTGTCCAAATTGAAGGAAATGGGTTTTCCCACAAATTTCCCCAGCTTACCATCGAAGACTTCCTTGAACTCTTCGATGATGGCGTCGAGTTCGTCCCTACGGATTTGGTGGATCCCGCTGATAGACAGCCCCAATGGCTCGAACCACTCCATCCCCAGCAGGCTCGGGCGGTTTCGCCCCACGACAGTGATGGGTAGGACGCCCTGGAAGTCGTGGTAGGTGACCCGGAGCGAAGTCCTCCCCAGGATCTCAACAGGGTTGCCGCCGAAATCGACAAGACGGGCTCGAAGGGGCTTGAGGTCTTTCCTCGAGATGCCCGGTTTCAGGCGCTTTAACTGGTGCCAGTCCATGATGGAGTAGTTCGATCCCGAATCAACCTCCATAGAGCAGGGTGTTCCCTCCACGATCACGGTGGCATGGAACTTTGCGGCCGCATCGTCAATGGTGTGGATGCCGGAGGACAGCTGCTCGGTTCTGACCGCCGCGTAGCCGCCGCCTCGTTGCTGAGACTTGACAGAGGACCGTTTGGATGGTCTCTGGTTGTCTTGCCGTTTCTCGCCCCAGCCGGGGGGAAACGGACCCGGGGTAGGTGCTTCGGCCCTGCAGGCTTCAGCGATGTGCCCCCGCTTGTTGCAGCGTCGGCAGACAGCGTCTCTCCAACGGCACTTGGCTCTGGCATGGCTTCCCTTGCAGCTGCCGCAGGGCTCGATCCGGGCGCCATCTTGTTTGCGCTCGCGACGGTTTTGGCGGGAAACCTTGTGAACGGCCATTTCGTCGTCGGAGCAGGAGCTGGTAGACGACTCCTCAGACGAGCTCTTGGGTTGGCGGTGCAATTTGTGCACCCCTTTAGCCCTACTCATGGCGGCAGCCGCTTTTTCTGAGATCTCGGCTGCGATTGCCTCCTCAACGACGTCTTTCAACGCAATCTTCTTTCGGCTGAGGAACTTACGTTGCAGTCCAATGTCCCTCATGCCGAAAACAATGCGGTCTCTGATGGCGTTCTCAACGTTGTCAAACTCGCAGTTTGACGCGAGTTGCCGCAGAGCTGCCACAAAGTCCTTGATGGGCTCCCCTTCCAACTGATTCCTTTGCTGAAAGGTGAATCTGTTGGCAATGGGAGTTCCAGTGGGAGCGTAGTGCTCCTTCAGCACGTCTTGCAGATCGGCCCAAGACATCTCCTCGATGTTCCTTGGGGACACGAGGTCGATGGCCATCTCAAGCACCTCGGAGCCGCAATGCGCTAGGAACAGGGCTCGTTTCCGTTCATCGGAGAGGTCTTGATAGTTGTTTCCCCGCAGAAACTGGCGGAAACGAACCAGATAGGAGGTCCATTTCTCCACTCTGGGGTCGAATTTGGAGATCGGAGCCATCGCGGCTTGTGACGCCTCCATCTTCAGTGACTTCAGCTCAGTGAGAAAACTCTCGATGAGTGACTTAGCTCCGCGTGGCGGTTCTTTTCAAATCCTTCGTCGCCAGTGTTAGATCAGGCGCAGGAAAGAAGACAAGACCAGCGGGGTCTGCTCAACAAGTTTTATTCAGCTCTTAAACTAAGTCAGAACAGACGAACGGCTGTGCTGCCGGAGCCCTTTTTATAGCGCTCCGGCAGACCAGCCGTCCAATGACAGCGGTTTAACTTTCCCGCCCGGAGGATTAACCAATCCCCGGCCGGATGTCCTTATAAGGACATAACAAAAACGTTCCACGATGTAAGGTTTTGAAAATATCATTTGGCACGCAACTTAGCAACCCTAAAAAGCGCATTTAAAAAAAAAAACTTATAGCGTGTTTTACAGATTGTTTCTCAATGTACGCTTATTTTTGTGAATTTATTCAGTTGCAAAAGAGGACAAACAGAAGGCTTTGATTCTTGTCATTCTGTCCAGAATAGACTTCTCTGGCGAATCACAACATTTTGAGGGAAAAAGAAATGGTTTCTTATTTTATTTTTAAAGACTCTATAAATGAGTTGTCTTCCCAATCTATAGTAATCAGTGCTTTAAAAAAAAAACTTCCAGAAATGACTGGATATTAAGTTTTTGAATATTTATCCTCATCACATGTATTCCTAAATAGGTTCTCAACTATAATATTTATCTACCAACTACTATGTTAAAACATTGGGAAAAATGCAATATTCAGTGGTTAGTTAAGTCCTGAGATGCATAGAGATCAACATTAATTTCTCTGGGTATCTCTAATGTGATCATCTTAAAGAAATGACTGATCCTTGTTCAGTTGAACAAAAAAACAGGTAATTTTTTTAACCTTTCCATACACCAGCACTAAGACAATATTAATATCAGGTTTGATTACTTTAAGCAATAAAAGATTCTCCCAATTGCATTTATATAGAATAATGCAGATACAAGACATGGCTAGGTTTTTTCTTTGTAATAAATAATGTTCCTGTAAGCTAAGGGAAACTAAGTAGGAACAAGCATATGAAATGTATAATGCTGGAGCTTTGCATTACATTTAGGGGGGGGGGGGGGGGCTATACTGTATATTTATGAAGTTGGTTATTAAAGTAGGACCAGTCCATTTCTTAGCCTCTTTGTTTCTTCCACGACACATTTATTAAACAGGGGCATATTATGTCTCTAAATCCAGCGCTATTTTTGTGGCAGAAGAATTACTACCCTAACTTGTACATGGAAATTATCCTGCACATCTGTATTCTGATTATGATATTTAGTGCAAGGGGTCATGAATAATAAAATTGCTAAATATGCTTATTGCCATCTATAAATAAAGGTTATCATACTTGTGAAGGTTTTGTTTCGGGAGTGTCAGAACAAATGCGGCTAGTTGCGAGACAATGGAGCTTTAATTTTACCAGGAAAATAAATACTTACATGTATAAATATTCAAACGCTTTCCAAAGTACAGTAAGAACCGAATTAATACTTAGAAAATGAACACACCAGCAGAACTGGGGAAGTTCACACGGTGCATTTTTCGAAGTTTGTAACTCCAATCATAGAAAGGAAAAGGATTCTAGAAGATCACAACTTTTGTGCCAGATAACACCCAAGATAACCTTGGTGAGGTTTTGGAAGTGGTTGGTCATTGCCTTTTTCCTAGAGCTGAGACAAGGTCGCCCAGTTGCCTTCATGCCTAAGATGGGGCTAGAATCCACAGTCCTTAACCATGAGCCACGGTGGCGCAGTGGTTAGAGTGAAGTACTGCAGGCTACTTCTGCTGATCACCAGCTGCCAGCAGTTTGGCAGATCAAATCTCATCAGGCTCAAGGTTGACTCAGCCTTCTATCCTTCTGAGGTGGGTAAAATGAGGACCCAGATTTTTATGATTGGCTAGAAAAGGAATATGAATAAAAATAAATGAGAGAAAAAAAATAGAAATCCAGGTGACACCTGAGTAATTGAAAAAGGGGGAAGGAGGGGGAAAATGAAAAAAAGAGGTACTATATAAATGTATGTTAAGGATGATATACGTCTAACCAGCAAAATAGAAAAGAAATTGAAAGGAAAATGTGGGTAAATATAAGATCAGGGTTGCTCGAATACCATCTTGATAAAATATTGAATTGAAAATGGACACAACAACGGGAAGGGAGACAGGAGTAGAGGGACAGATAGGAAGGAGAGAAGAGAAGAGAGGAAAAGAGAGAGAGAGAGGGAGAAGAAAGGGGAAAGGAGAGGAAGAAAGGGAGGGGAAATAAGAGTAGGAGAGAGGGTTAGAAAGCGAGGAAGGGGAAGGAGAGGAGGGGAAGGAGAGGAGGAAAGAAGAAAGTTTTTTCTTTTAAATTTTGATTTATATGCCGCCCTTCTCCGGAGACTCAGGGCGGCTTACAGTGCGTTAAGCAATAGCCTTCATACTTTTGTATATTTATACAAAGTCAGCTTATTGCCCCCACAATCTGGGTCCTCATTTCACCTACCTTAGAAAGGATGGAAGGCTGAATCAACCTTGAGCCTGGTGGGATTTGAACTTGCAGTAATTGCAAGCAGCTGATCTTAATAACAGTGAATTAGTCGAAAGTTGAACAGTGAATTAGTCGAAAGTTGAAAAGAATAGAAGAAGGGAGGGAAGGGTAAGAGGGGAGAAGGAGAGGAATGGTTGTTGTGGAAGAAGGAAGATATGGAACAGTAGAAGAGCAACTCCGAATATACTTTAAAGTTTTAAGATGACGAATGAACCAATATGGAAACCAAAAGATAATATGTGTGATAAGAATGGTTAAAGAGATTGTACGTTTATATATGTTTTATGAGAAATAAAATTTTAAAAAAACTTTTATATATAAAAAAATGAGGACCCAGATTGTTGGGCGCAATATGTTGGCTCTGTAAACTGCTTAGAGAGGGCTGTAAAAGCACTGTGAAACGGAATATAAGTCTTAAGTGTCATTGCTATACCAAACTGGTCCTTTAATATGAAAGAGAGCCCTTGAATTGGAAGGAATATGGAGGATATGCCCTTCGATTTCTCAGACCCCTGGCTGAGATAAGGAGCTATTTTTTGGTGTCCAAGGCAGGAGTTAATAAGGGTTGAATTATCTATCTACCAAATATTCCCGGCCTTTTTCCTTTTTGCCCCGAAAAGATGGGGAAAGGCAGGTTTTCCTCTGGCTAGCGTTTTTATTTTAGAAACAAGAGGAGATTGTGTTCCACTGTTCTTGTCTTTTAGCTCACCTGTAATAATAGCTCCTTTCTGTAACCCATTACTAAACAGGGACACATTCCACTCAGGGGAATTTCATCAAAATTGTCATCTCCTTTTAAAGAAATGTTGAACTCGAGTGGAAAAAAAGCAAGTAAGTTTTTTTTAATATGGAGCACTGAAGCTAAGTTGAAACTAATATATATTTCCATGAGAGCACCTACCCAAGGTAAGAAGGATCGCTAACCACAATGATGGAAACCTACCAATGTTTGCCCATCCTCCTGTGGGTGAAGACAAGGCTGAGGGCATTTGGAAGTTCTGGATTTCAAAGATGATCAGCCAGATCTTTGGTGGTGTGGCTAGCATCCATATTTATACAGATATGCCAGTGATGAGAGGCTTGTTCGTGGAAATTAAAAGTTTCAGAAAGAAAAATAACTATTGAAAATTGATCCTAATTTAGTTGGGGGGAAAAGAGTCGTATGACTTATTACTAACTATTAGCATAATTTAAACCCGTTTGAGAATAAGGTAAAGGTTCCCCGTCACATGCGTGCTAGTTGTTTCCGGCTCTAGGGGGCGGTGCTCATCTCCATTTCAAAGCCGAAGAGCCAGCGCTGTCCGAAGACATCTCTGTGGTCAGGTGGCCGGCATGACTAAATGTCTAAGGCACACGGAGCACTGTTACCTTCCCACCAAAGGTGGTCCCTATTTTTCTACTTGCATTTTTTACGTGCTTTCGAACTGCTAGGTTGGCAGAAGCTGGGACAAGTAACGGGAGCTCACTCCATTACGCGGCACTAGGGATTCGAACTGCTGAACTTCTGATGGACAAGCTTAGCCTCTTAGACACTGAGCCACCGCATTACTTTTGAGAATACTGTACATCTAATACTAGAAGTCTTTGAAGGGTAATATGCTTTGTAATCCATAGAATACTGAAATTAGTTATTAGATCATGTCAACAGGTAGGGAAAGACAAAAAGAAAAGCATATTAGATAGATAGATAGATAGATAGATAGATAGATAGATAGATAGATGAGAGAGACAGAGAGAGACAGAGAGAGACAGAGAGAGACAGACAGACACAGAGAGAGAGAGCCTAAATATTTGCTGCATCCAGTAAGAGAACTTTTAAGTACCATCATGATTCTACAATGCAAAACTTATCGAAAAGATTTCATCTATGCACAATCTTTTCAAACTTTCAATTTAGACTGGGATGTATATTTTGTACAAGTACCTAATTCTCCGTACTTTGTTCTCCACCTATAATTTTCTCCCTCTCTTCCTCTCCCCACCCCCCACTTTTTCTCCTTCCAGAACCTTTTCACACATAAGAGAACAAAGGCAATAACAATGTGTTGATTTCTATCACTCTGAAATATTTTTCCCCATTCTGACTTCAAAGTTATTTTAATTGAATTTAATCCTCTTGACTTCATAAATGAGTTTCAGTTGTAATTTTAAAATGAATTTGACTCCTTAATGTTTCGATTAGAGATTATAAGGCATTTGAACATAATCGTGGGAAGAAGATGTATATCCAATCTGAACTTGATTGATGTTCTTTATTTTTTCTACTGCTTTACTAGTAGAGGATGAATAGGTTGACTTTGATAAGGAAAGGAAGTTTCACTTTAAAAGGTAATTAATGTGTTACAAATAATTATTGTGGTACATTGGCCCTCCTCCATGGGTCTTCATTGTCTTGGCATACAGCTTCTAACATTCCTAGATCACACTGGAATCTGCCATGTTGAGCAGGCTTACTGATACGGATAATTATGAAAATGTATTTACTATTGAAGAGTTTTCACTGAATAATTCTTTCCTGTTTTAAAACAGTATTTTATTTAGAACAGGGTTTTCCAAAGTAGAGTATTTGTACCCCAGGGGCTATGCAAAGCAATCCATTGGGGTACAAGGAGAAAATACTAGAATGTCAGTTTAAATTTATTTATTTCAAGCTGTATCTCATCCTTCCAAAATGTCTATTTAGAGGTACGTTGTACATATGATAATAGTGCATGTACATCAGAAGTGGGTTTCAGCAGGTTCTGACCAGTTCTGGAGAACCGGTAGTAAAAATTCTGACTGGCCCCGCCCACATCTATTCTCTGCCTCCCGAGTCCCAGCTGATCAGGAGGAAATGGGCATTTTGCAGTAACCTTCCCCTGGAATGGGGTGGGAATGGAGATTTTACAGTATCCTTCCCCTGTCACCATGCCCACCAAGCCATGCCACGCCCACGCAGCCACAACCACAGAACCGGTAGTAAAAGTATTTGAAACCCACCACTGATCTACATAATTCATAAATCAGCATACATGTATTACGTGTGAAAGCACAACATTCGTGTAATGATGAAAGGATCACGTTTTTAATTGATAGTTAATTAATAGGATGTTGGATTTAGGCTTCCACTACGTTGTTTGAAATCATCAAAAAATGTTCATGAATCTCTCCTCTCCACTTTGCTTTCCCCTGGTGCTCATATGCTTGATCAAGTGGCCCATTTAAACTGTGAATTTCACATTACAGTTCTTTCAACATACATATCCAGATAAACATATCTTCTGGGCAGTTCTAGGACAATGGAGAGCCAGATAGGTCATGATGTCAATAGGTCAAAGCGCAACAAACAACCACCACACTACAAAATACAAACAAAGGCAAGTCTGAGTGAAATTGCTGAAAAAAATGTTATTTTGCTGACTATTTATTTATTTATTGGTTCGATTTATATGCCGCCCTTCTCCGGAGACTCATGGCGGCTTACAATGCATTAAGCAATAGCCTTCATACTTTTGTATATACCTGCTTAGTAGGGCTTTTGCCCCCCCCCCCCCCAAGCGGTGTTCTTTTTTATACAGAGTCTGCTTATTGCCCCCACAATCCGGGTCCTCATTTTACCTACCTCGGAAGGATGGAAGGCTGAGTCAACCTTGAGCCTCGTGAGATTTGAACTCGCAGTAATTGCAGGCAGCTGGCAGCTAAGTGCTACTTAACAGCACTTTAGTCTGCTGCACCACCAAGGCTCCTTGGACTATGGACCCTTTACTTCCATTTCAATTTAATATGTTTATCAGCCAATCACTGTTGCAGGGGGTTGCCACAAAGAGGAGAGGGTCAACCTATTTTCCAAAGCACCTGAAGACAGAACAAGAAGCAATGGATGGAAACTAATCAAGAAGAGAACCAGCCTAGAACTAAGGAGAAATTTCCTAACAGTGAGAACAATTAACCAGTGGAACAGCGTCCCTCCAGACGTTCTGGTGCTCCATCACTGGAGGCTTTTAAGAAGAAACTGGATAGCCACTTGTTTGGGTCTCCTGCTTGGACTAGAAGATCTCCAAGGGCCCTTCCAACTCTGTTGTTCTGTTCTGCAAGTATCTGGACAATTCTACCCATTTCATTGATCAGTTGACATATTAGGACAGTGTTTCTCAACCTTGCAAACGTTAAGGTGGGTGAACTTCAATTCCCTGGTTGGCTGAGGAATTCTGGGAACGGAAGTCCACCCATCTTAAAGTTCACCAGATTAAGAAACACGGTGTTACTGGCTTTGTCTGCAACATGTCCTGTTGTATTGTAAAGCATCCCTTTGCCCTGTCCGAATGTTCACTTGAATAAAAAGGAAATTTCCCCTCTTTCTAAGCAGCTATTTCACAGAGAGGCCCATTAAACCAAATGTGAACAGAATCTTTCAGCCAGCATCTCTCCTACCATTCAACCCCTGAACTTTTCAACAACAATTTTATTCCGTAAGTTGACTTATCCATAAGTAAATAGGATACAGTGAGGATGAAGAATAAGGGGGATCAGGAGGCAGTTATTGGATTTATAAGCACAAAAGCTTCACTGTTGCAGACGGTGGAGGCTCAGCAGTTACTGTACCTTTCAAACCTAATATGTAACCATATCTGTTTTAAAAGAGTGATTCATATTACTCCAAAATGCATGAGAAACTCCTTTTTCATCCCTACCACGGGAAACTTGAGTCTGATTTTAATAAGCTTCAATTGGAATGTGGCCTTTGAAAAGTAGTGCATTTGAAAAGATGGAACATTAAATTTTGTAATGATGTAAAACATCTTCAATTTTTGACAGGACAATGGTGCTTATTGTGCTTTATGGGCCCAGTGGTGATTCAAAGGTCACTTTGTATATGACTCCACAGACAGTGGCAAGCAGGGAATGAAAATTAGGTTACATGTGATCAGCTTTATTATTAATCAGATGAAAATGGATTTTTAACATTTTTTCTAATGAGCAACAGAAGAAAAAAAAAGAGACAATACTACAGAAGAAGCAATGCCAGGAGTCCGGAAGACTCTCTCTCTGTGTGTGTGTGTGTGTGTGTGTGTGTGTGTGTGTGTCAGGCCTGGAAGCCATCTTTTTCATTGGATCTTCAGGCCTGCCACATTTACTACTGTGGGAAAATGGGAGGAGGGATTGTATGGAGCATGTGGGATGTATAGTCATAATAACATTCCTTTCTCAGAGAGTCAAGGACATCTTGCCCTGCACTTGAATGGCTAGAACTGGGAGGCATCTCCAGTTGGGATGGTATTTGGATTGGACCACGTGATGGACATGTGGGTGTTGGGCAGGGACTTGAACTTTCCTTTGGGTGGGGAAAACCTGGAAGCTTTCAGATTCGGGTTTTCCCAGATGTGCCAATTTGACATCTCTAATAAAATGGACTTTTGAGGGAACTCAAGCCTCGGTGTCTTCTTTCGGTAGGGGTGTTACTCGGAACCCTGACACAGAATGGACACATCTAAACTAAAAGGCATTAAAATTCAACACGTTTAAGTCTGAACTCCCAATTAAAAAACAAAACCACGCTGTCCTGTTGTCAATACGAAATAAGCTGCTGAAATACAATAATTTACTTTTTGTACGAAACAGAGGGGGAAAAATGAATGTGTGATTTACGTTTTTGGCGATTAGACAGAGCTACATTGCAATGTTGAATAAGGAGTAAATTTATGATTTTATTTAAAGCGGCTGTGAAGAGGAAGAGAAGCCACTCCTTTCTACCTTTTTCCTTTTCCTTTTCCCTTTCCTTTCCTTTCCTTTCCTTTCCTTTCCTTTCCTTTCCTTCCTTTCCTTTCCTTTCCTTTCCTTTCCTTTCCTTTCCTTTCCTTT
>WNWU01000105.1:2210788-2228758 GCA_012654045.1 Ptyas mucosa
TCCTTTCCTTTCCTTTCCTTTCCTTTCCTTTCCTTTCCTTTCCTTTCTATTTTTCTTTTTCTTTTTTCTTTTTCTTTTTGCACTTTTAGCTTTCTCTTCGATTTCTTTTTCTCAGTTTGCATTAATTTATATCTTCTTTGGTAAAAACCTTTAATAAAAAATTTACCAAGAAAAATTATGGTTCCCCTTCCTTTTGTTTGTAACTTGCAATTGAACTTATTCCTCTTTGATTAATCCAACACTCAGTTCTTGTTTGCTGTCAGCTTTGCCCTCATTGGAGTTTATAACCTTCTATCAAAATGCAAAACTCGGAGTAAAACTTTACACACGTATGCATTTTCCTGCTTTGAAACGCATTGATTTTAAAATCTCCTGCCCCAGCCTAAGTGAATATAGAGCCTTGGTGGCGCAGCAGACTAAAGTGCTGTTAACTAGCACCAGCTGCCTGCAATTACTGCAAGTTCGAATCTCACCAGGCTCAAGGTTGACTCAGCCTTCCATCCTTTCGAGGTAGGTAAAATGAGGACCCGGATTGTGGGGGCAATAAGCTGACTTTGTATAAAAAAGAACACTGCTTAGGGGGGACCGAAAGCCCTACTAAGCAGGTATATACAAAAGTATGAAGGCTATTGCTTAATGCATTGTAAGCCGCCCTGAGTCTCCGGAGAAGGGCGGCATATAAATCGAACCAATAAATAAACAATAAATAAATATTACATGAGTCTGGTATATCACGAATACAACTTATCCTTTAAATCTTGAACAGCATGAAAATACGGCACAGTTAACTTTTGCAAAGAGTATTTGATATTTGAAACAGACTTAGCACAAAAATCAGCAAAATATATTCGCGCCCCAACTTAAAAAGAAAGAAAGAAATTACAGCTGAACATCTTAACATCTTATCTCTCTTCTTTAAGTAATACCGGCTAATGAAGGATTATAACAAGACCGTATATACAACACTAAAGAAAAATCCAATTTGGTTATTTAATAATGTCATCAAAACAATGTTTGCTGAGGTTCATGCCTTCTGCTGAAACTATGAGAGTTATAAAGATTTGTCTTTATAACCCCCTTAGAAATTCCTGCCTTCATATTGTTGAAAATCACTTAATGTTGTGCATTAAGTTTGGAAACACATGATATATGTAAGAGTTCGTTCAAACATTTCTCCGTATTTTGAAATGCATTGTTGCTGCATTTCCCCTTAAAACATTTACAATGGATTGTTACAACTGATGAAAGTCTTTAAAAAAATAGAACAATATTCAGTTGGGATTAATTTTGAGAACACTTGGGAAAATCTTCCTGAACTAAAACAATGAGGAAATAAAGTTTGAGAGTCTTGCTATTGCCAATAACTATTCAGTTTTTTTAAAACTGAATAGCCTTGGTAGTACAGTGGACTAAAGCACACTGTTATTAACACCAGCTGCCTGCAATTACTGCAAGTTCGAATCTCACCAGGCTCAAGGTTGACTCAGCCTTCCATCCTTTCTAAGGTAGGTAAATTGAGGACCCAGGGTTTTTTTGTTGTTTTTTTTTTAATTTGATTTATATGCCGCCCTTCTCTGGAGACTCAGGGCGGCTTACAATGCGCTAAGCAATAAGTTTGTGGGGGCAATAAGCTGACTTTGTATAAAATATACAAAAGTATGAAGGCTATTGCTTAGCGCATTGTAAGCCGCCCTGAGTCTCCGGAGAAGGGCGGCATATAAATCAAATTAAAAAAGAGAGAGAGAGAGAGAGATTGATTCTGGATAAGAATACTTCATTAGCATTTGTGAACAAAGAATGTCTGCAGGCAGTATTATATTATATATATATATTTCTCTCTGTATGATACATATTCCTGAATCCAACTTGCACGATCTCCTCGTCAATAGTAGTATAATGCAATTGCTGCTTATTTTGCTAAAGACTTAAAACAAGTGGGTATTTTGCACATATTCATACTGCCTAGAATTATTTATGAAGCTGCTCATCTGTAATTCTGATGCATGTTCCTTTAAGATAATACCAAGTTTCAGAACAAAATAAAGAGGAAACGCTGCCTCTTTTTCATGATGATTAAAGTAAATAGCCATGTAAAATATGTGCAGCACATTGGCAAGGGTGGCTGCATTCTCCAAGATCTTTTTGTGTTTTTTTTTGTTGGTCAAATTAGTTAATTAACTCTTACACGGATGCACCCACACCTCAAATTTAACTGTCTATGCATAAAAATGGAAGTTGTCTGTAACTTATTCAGCTGTTCTCCCTCCCTCATTCCCTCCCTCCCTCCCTCCCCCCCCCCCTCTCTCTTTGGCATTAAGATATTTAAAAATATTTTTCAGTGCATGCCTGTTTATATTTTGGGGGAAATATGGTTTGATAAAATAAAGGTTCAACAGGTCATTGCACCAATTATTGATTTTTGCAGTCATTCGCATCATGTAATTAGTGTCAGTCAGGTCATGATGAGAATTAAGAACTGAATATCTTTAGCGCAATCGCAGGACATGCATAACAGATATATTTATTTATTTAGTGCCTTTAAATCAACGTCGACTCTTGCAGTTTTCCTGGCAAGATTTCAGAAGTGGTTTGCCATTGCCTCCTTCCTAGGACTGAGAGAAAGAGTGACTGGTCCAAGGTCATTCAGCTGGCTTTGTGACTAAGGCTGGACTAGAACTCCCAGCCTCCCAGTCGCTAGCCTTATGCCTTAACCCTGTGATGGCGAATCTATGGCATGCGTGCCACAGCTGGTACACAGCGTCCTCTCTGTGGGAATGCGAGCCGTCGCCTCAGTTCAGCTCCGCCGCGCATTCGCTCATGCCTCCCGCCTGCCAGCTGGTCGTCGGGTCTCGGCCGTGCGTGCGCGGGGGGTGGGGTGCATGCACGGGGAGACAGGGCTCGTGTGGGGGGCATGCACACATGCGCGGGGGCAAGTGTGCATTGCATTTTGGGGGTTCGGCCATGTGCTTTGGGCACTCCATCCGGAAAAGGTTAGCCATCACTGCCTTAACCACTATACCAAACTAGCTCTCTATATAACAAAACTAACCTTCTTATGCTGCTGAGGATTCCTCGGCTGGCAAATAGTTTGATCAAAAGTATCATTTTCGACCCACAATACAAGAAGTCAAGCTAGTCACTACCCCAAAAAGAAAAACCGGCCTAACCTCCAGCTTTTCTTTCCTTTGACAAGCCTGGTTCCATTTCTGTTACTCGTTGCTACTCTAGTATTTTATCTCAAGCCCTTGATTTTACTTTTGGGTTGTATCTTTTCCAATTTTTGCTCATTGACCGAATAAACAACATTACATTTCATCCCCCCCCCCCCAATTATCTAGGAGATGAAACACCTAGGCTGAACCTGTAATTTCAGCATCTTTTATACTAGTATAATGCCAGTGGGCTGTGTGGGTGAGATGATTGTTAAATACTCATCTTGGTTGTACTTTGATCTTGTTTTATGAGAAAATTCTTAAAGTGTATCTGCTTAAAGTTAGGACTTGGATCAGAAGAAGCAAGTGTGTTAAATAACTGCCTCTCACATCCTTGGAAAGTGGATATCAGTTTGCAAAAACCCACAGAGCCAGAACATCTGAATATACTTCTTATATCAAGCAAGGGAACATACTTCTTATATCAAGCAAGGGATGAGTAGGGGTCCCATTGAAGCAAGCGACAGTCAGCAAAAAGATCAAAGAATCTCCATCCTAACGTATTTCCTGATAAATGGGATGTTTATTTTATTTTATTTTTTAAAAAATATATATTTTTATTATTTACATATATCAAACACAGTATGACCATCCTCGCATTTCATCCGCCATAAAAGCCAAAGTAAAAGACAATTAATATAGATACTACTTACACAGTGCTAATCCACGCATGCTAGTGGCTAGGGGCCATGCACGCATGCACTCTTCTGCACATGCGCAGAAGCATTTTGATGACATTGGGGTCGGTGGGCCTCCCGCCTGTTTTACTACCGGTTCTATAGAATCGGTGCAAACCGGGGGCAACCCAACACTGCTATGTGCCAATCCTTTTTGCTATAGATCAGAAGTGGTATTCAGCCGGTTCAGACTGAACCAGTAGGGGAAATTATTCACCCACCCTCCCCGGCTCTATGCTGTCCTATTTAGGCACGTTTTTGAGCCTGGGCGCATTCACGGAAGGCAGGTCCATGTGCGAACTGGGCGCGGGCACACAAAGTGAGCGTGCGTGCATGCAGCGAACCGGTAGTAACCTAATGTGAAACCCACTGCTGCTATAGATACCCTCCAAAACTGGTGGGACTGGAGTTCCCAGTTCTCCGATCTGAGAAAGCTGCAATAGGCAGAAAGCTCTGACCAATTAGTAAACTAGTTGAGTCTAAATGAAAAGGGATGCCTTACTTAATCCAGAGAGACAAATCCCTCCTTCCACTGATGATAATTAAAATAATTAAGAACAGAAGCAGCCAAGGTCTTTGTGGCCAAAGGGGGACACACACACACACTTTTGTGTCTTTGTTTCTTTCCTTCTTTAATGGGAGAGCCAAAAGCTGCAGGCAGGAGGGCAGTGATAAAATAAAATCACCGGAGGGGGTGGACTACAATTGTCAATCTGATTTTTTTCCCCCTCCTTCTATTTTATTGGTTTGTTTGTTTGTTTTGAAGCAAAGTTTTTAAAGGAGGTTACCCTATTTATTATTATTATTATTCTGGGTTTTCTACCCAAACTCAGCAACCCATGGCAAAGTTCTATTCCATATATTGTTTGGCTGCCAAATTTGGGGGGGCGTTGTCTTGGGGGCCTTATTGATTTCCCACCACAATCTGCTCTTCAACATATGTGGTGTTTAAAACACTGAGCCTACTTCCCCTCCCTTCACTGAAAAATAACCTTTGGAAAGTCTTTACAATGTCTCTCTCTCTCTCTCTCTCTCTCTCTCTCTCTCCCTCCCTCCCTCCCTCCCTCCCTCCCTCCCTTTCTCTCTTTCTTTTTGAAGTGCAACACCTCGCCCCCCAAAAAAAGCAGAAAAGGAGAATAGTTTCAGTTCACATTCGGCTTTCGTGCCATTCTCTATCCTGTGTCCAATTCTGATATAAGGACAAATCAAAATTTAAAATTCATGGGTTGGAAGCATATGCACTTGTGCTAGGCATCTGTTTTCTCCTTCCCCAAAGATTCCTGCCTCAAATTATTTCTGTTTAAGAACTCGATCGTGGAATAAAAGTGTTACAATTAACTGGTTAAAATGCTTGGGAGTATTTTTGAGGAAGTATTGCCTAAACAAAGAGGAAAGGTTCTAATTAATTATATGGTGGGTTTTTTTAAAAAAAAAAATGCAGGGCTTTACATCCAGTTCTAATCACTTAACAATGAACTGCAGAGAAAGGCAGAAGAAATTATGTTCTGCCGCCATACAGTGAATAAAACCAATGGGAACCTCTGTATATAGTTATCAGTGGCAGTTAAAACTGCTTAGGAAAGCAACAAATCTTTTGTTCGGTTGACAACAGTTATTACAATTAATTCATTTTGTGATTGGTACTTGCACTGAGTGACAAGGTACTATTTTACCTCGGTAAAAAGTTAAAGCGGTAATGCCTACATGTGAAATAACACGGCAAGCTTGTTATCACTCTCGAAATAAAAGAAAAGCAAAAAGAATTTCCTGTAGAATCACTGTACTCAACGTTTATCAGAGGTTCAACCGGAGCCCTTTCTCAACCCACAAATACATTTCTCAGGAAGTTAACAAGTGAGAATTAGGGAGAGGGACGTCTTCAAGGAATGACAAGCTAACGAAGTGTCATGACATCTCAAAACCAACCTGGAGATCACCCAGTGCCTTAGCCTGCAACTCCGAGAAACACCAGCTAGTATTAAAAGTTTTCAGAAGACCGATTTACGTTTGATTGGTTTGGTTTTTTTTTTAAACCATTTGGTTCCTTGTTTTTTTTAAAACCATGTTTCAATCTTCTGGTGGACAGCAGCTGGAATACTGCATTGAGTTGTAGCAGTGTTCCAATCTTTGAGGGGCTGCCAGAAGGAAGAGGGGGTCAGCCTGTTTTCCAAAGCACCTGAAGGCAGAACAAGAAACAACGGATGGAAACTAATCAAGGAGAGATCCAACCTAGAACTAAGGAGACAGTTCCTGACATTGAGAACAATCAACGAGTGGAATGGCTTGCCTTTAGAAGTTGTAGGTGCTCTATCACTGGAGGCTTTTAAGGAAAAACTGGACAGCTGCTTTTCTGAAATGGTATAGGGTAGTGTTTCTCAACCTTGGTAGCTTGAAGATGGGTGGACTTCAACTCCCAGAATCCTCCAGCCAGCGCTGCTGGCTGGGGGATTCTGGGAGTTGAAGTCCACCCATCTTCAAGCTACCAAGGTTGAGAAACACTGGTATGGGGTCTCTGGCTTGAGTAGAAGGTTGGACTAAAAGACCCCAACTCATTTTATTATTCTAATTCCTTAAATATATTGTGAAATCTTTCTCTCCCTCCTAAACCTTGAAATGTGGATGGTTTATTGGACCCCAGATCTAACATGATGAAATAGAGAATGAAAAAAATATATACAATTTATCCATATTTTGCAGGGGGAAAAAGCCAGTTATGCTATTTATAAAAGGGAGTAGGATGAGAATAAGGACTTAGACTGGCAATCTACTTCCTAAACTGAATTCTTGCTACCGGTTTTTTTTTTTAAAACTGGGCATTCTATTCTGCAGTATCGTTAGTTGTTGGTCATTTTTTTTAAAAAAAAAATAGTGTTTTTAAATGCTTTCAAGTCAGTGTCAGTGGTGACAGTCTCTGCTGTTTTCTAGACAAGATTTTGTAAGTGGTTTACGTTGCCTTCTTTGTAGGGCTGAGAAAGATGGATTGGCCCAAGGTCACCCAGCTAACTTTGTACCCAAGGCAGGACTAGAACTCACAGTCTCCTGGCTTCTAAGCTGGCGCCTTAACCACTGCGCTGGCTCCCCTTATTTGGAAAGGCTCCGCGTGAAAAATTCACACAGTCCACTTTGTGACACCTCGTATTTCTGAACGGGTAAAGGCTTTTATGGCAATTTCAGCTACACAGTTTTAAACGCCGCTTTGGATGTCACTTCAAATAGATCTTATCCACATCTTATATGGATCTGCAGTGTAATTAAAATCATGACTGGATAATTATTAATAATTTATAATATAATTAATTATTTCCTATTAATAACAAAATGAATAATTCACAATACAAGTAATTAGGTCTTATTAATAATAAAATTAATAATTATTACACTAAATAATATATTTAAGTATTTTTTTTTCCATCCCATTCCATAGCCCAAAATAGTCCCAGAACGGGGAAAAAAAGCAATTAGACAGATCCTGCTTTCAAAAATGCAATTTAAAACGTACAATACACAGAGAGAGAGAGAGAACTAATAAGGAACTGGGTGGAAGATATACATTTGGTGGAAATACTGAAATGGAGCCATGAGTGAAAAAAAAACATCTGCCATAAAGAAATGGTAAGGCAAATATTTCAGCAACAGAAATGCAAAATTGAAGATTTAGAATTGCAGAAATAACCTTGAACATCACAAGCTTTGTTTGGATTCCATGTGTACATTCTTAAATCTGAAAAGCAAAGGTGGTAAATAACATGCAAGGTAGCTTTTTATATATATGTATATGTATATGTATATGTATGTGTATGTGTATATCTATATCTATATATCTATATCTATATCTATATCTATATATCTACCAGAATAGTGAGATTCTTGATGAGCTCCCAAACACAAAAATAATTGTTAGCTCTGGCTACTCCTGAATGTATCTACTTTTGTTCTCCATTAAGCCCAGCTAAAGCATTGACTTAAGAAAGAATCATTATAAATCCCCATTTTGATTTTTTTTTTATTAGAGGTATTTATCACCTTCTCCAAATCAATTCTGCATTTTTTAAAATTAAAACAAATGACTATTTGCAGCGTAATCAATACTAGTATACATGCCACTTAAAAAGAAAAAAAAATAGGTTGCCAAGAAATATTCTTTGGTTGCATCGGTCCAATTTCAGTTTGAATTCAATATTTAATAAATACAACCTTCATTGTCTCTGCAGAGAACCATCATAAAAAATGCAAAAGGCTTCGTGGACACTAATAAACTTGAAGGAAGGGGGGGGGGGGAAAGATTAGCCCATCCTTACAAAATATTGTAGTCCTTCTGGGGTGTGAGAAAAAGAAAGAAGGAAGGAAGGAAGGAAGGAAGGAAGGAAGGAAGGAAGGAAGGAAAAAAGAGAAAAAAGTGAAAGAGAGAGAGAGAGAAAGAAAGAGAAAGGAAGAAAAGAAGGAAGGGAAAGAAAAAGAAAGAGAGAGAAAGAAAGAAAGAAAGGAAGGAAGGGAAATAAAGAGAGAGAGAAAGAGAGAAGGAGAAAGAAACAGAGAGAGAGAGAAAGAAAGAGAGAGAGAGAGAAAGAAAGAAAGAAAGAGAAAGGAAGGAAGGGAAATAAAAAAGAGAGAAAGAGAAGGAGAAAGAAACAGAGAGAGAGAGAAAGAAAGAAAAAGGAAGGAAGGGAAGGTAAAGGAAAGGAAAGAGAGAAATGAAGGGAAATGAAGGAAAGAAGGAAGGGAAAGAAAAAGAAAGAGAAAGAAAGAGAAAGAAAGAAAGAAAAAGAAAGAAAGAAAGAAAAGAAAGAGAAAGAAAGAGAAAGAAAGAGAAAGAAAGAAAGAAAGGTCTTTTAAACTTTAGTGATTTGATTCTCTTTCTCTTTAGGGCACAAAAAGAGAACCTTATATAATAGCTAATTTGTACATCTGCGGTTTCTCCCTAACTCATGTAGGCACCATATGTTTTTAATTATCATAATAGCCTAAAGAACCTGTTCAATGGGAAACACACATGATCTCTCTCCTTTTTTTTAACTGCTAGTTTATAATTTAAATAAGTTTTAACAGGAAAAGTCTGGCTTGAAGAGAATGACAAGGATAAAGGTCTAAAAATCCAGCTGTTGACCTCTGAAAGTGGGAACTAAAATCCCACCCACGGAGGAGGGACTAAATCCACCTTTCCTGACAGAAGTAATTGGTCACAGAAGAAATGATTCTTTAGGACCTTCAAGGATTTCTCTCTACCAGGTTTAGATGTCTCAATGTTAGAGGCAGAAGCTAAGACAACAGGACCGAGGTCCAAAAGCATTAGGTGCCACCAAGCTAACCTAATCTTGTTTTGTAAGTGCCACCTTGAGCTGAATCTTGCTGAACAATAGCAAATCACATTCCACCACTTCTCCTTAGCTCATGCTCTTTCAAGAATTACAAGACTGGTTCAACTCCTCTCTTCCCCCATTGAACCAAATAAAGAAGTAATTGGAGCTCCCTTTCTAGCTATCCTGGGCAATCCTGGCAGAAGAAATATGTAAGTTTACAACAAACCATGATCTTACAAACTTTCCTAGGAATGTCACGGTACCTAGAAAGATTTGGAAATAGGTATTACATTTCTTCAAGGAGAAGTTATCATAAACCTGTAGGTACCAAGGAATCGGGTTAAGAAGTAGTCCTCAATCTTTTCCGATGCAGGAAAGATAATTTTATAGTGGCCATATATCCTAAGGCAGGGGTGGGCAATTAATTTTACCAAGGTCATATGAGGGCAATGAACCACATGCTGTCTGCACAGAGCTAGCCTCAATTTGAGGTCTTCTCCTGCAGCACAATTATTTACACACAGAGGAATTATGGAGTCTGTCATCTGCACCTCTATAACTGTCTGGTTTGGTTCTGCAACCCAACAAGACAGACACAGACGTCAGAGGATAATTAGAACTGCAGAAAAAACAATGGCTACCAACCTGCCTTCCATTAAAAAAATATTTACAGACCCCTCGCATCCTGGACATAAATTGTCTCAACTCCTACCCCCTAAATGACGCTATAGAGCAATGTACACCAAAACAACTAGACACAAGAACAGTTTTATCCCGAATGCCATCACTGCTAAAAAAAATTGCCTCAACACTGTCAAACTATTCACTAAGGCTGCATTACTATTACTATCTTCTCATCGTTCCTATCACCTATTTCCTACCACTTATGATTGCATGACTATAATTTTGTTGCTTGTATCCTTACGATTCATATTGGGATTGTTTCCTAGTATGATTTGATTGCTTATTGTACCCTATTTCCAACTGACTTTACATGGGCTGGACAGAGACAGTCAAAGGATGGGGATGCGGTTATTCCTCCACTGTTGGACATATCTTCTGAAGGGGATCTTTCGTCATCTTTCTCCAGTAATGGCTGTTGGGAGGACATTGAATCTGGCCAAGGATGAAGACTTTTTTAAAAATTGGAATCATTATGTGAGTAAATATCTGGCTGGTTGGATGTGCAAAGTGGCTCAGATAGCAGTAGCAATAGCACTTAGACTTATATACCGCTTTACAGTGCTTTATATACCACTTTACAGTTAGCACAATTAATCAGTGGAACACATCTTGCCTCCAGAAGATGTGGTGCTCCACCACTGGAGGTTTAAGAAGAGATCAGACAACCGTTGGTTGGTCTTATGTTATTCTGTTATCACATCTCTGGAAACCCAGGCTTAACACCCAAAGTCCACTGAGTGACAAATAAGACATTAGCCTCAAGGATACTGTTCTGCCCCAGCTACAGAACCCAAAGAACGCAGCACACACAAACTCTATACAAAGCTTATTTTACTCAAATAACTCAGTCTTTATCAACCAAAGACTGTTAATAAACTGTCTTAACAGCCTACCAGAATTCTAAGATAAGGTAATCACAGTCTTACTAGATTGGCAGAAAGCCTAGAAGCAATTTTGCAGAGAATCCAGAAGGAGAGTGAACTAAAGTTGTTCCCTACAGCTTACTACAAGCAGCGTTCCTCCTTAAATAGGCTAAGGGAGTGGCCAATTAGCCCCAAGCCTTACTCTTGAGGAGATCTCCTCCTGAGGAGCCACTCCTGCCTTTTGGCAGCTCTGCATGCCCGTGCATTGAGAAGAGGCTGCTCCTCTTCATCCTCTTCACTTAAAGGAGCTTCTGTGGGTTCTGAAGGCCCTGGCTGAATCCCTGCCTCTGGCACCACATCTTCTCCAGCCTCCTCACTGTCCGACTCAAGCGCCAGCTGCACAGGCACCACACCAGCCTCCTCATTGTTAGAATCAGCTACAATCTGCACAGGCCGCTGATAGGCCACAACAGATACATACCTATGTCTTCCCTTTTGCTTTCCTCCGCTATTTGAAATTTCCCAAGCGTAACAGTAGTAGGAAGACTCCTATAGGCTACGGATAATACTTCCTGAAGAATAGCAATAGCACTTAGACTTATATACCTCTTCATAGTTGCTTTACAGCCCCTCTCTAAACAGTTTACAGAGTCAGCACATTGCCCCCAACAATCTGGGTCCTCATTTTACCCACCTCGTAAGGATGGAAGGCCGAGTCAACCTTGAGCCTGGTAGGATTTGAACTGCCAAATTGCAAAGCAGCCGGCAGTCAGCAGAAGTAACCTGCAGTACTGCACTCTCACCACTGCGCCACCGTGGCTGAAAAGATGTTTTCAGATGGAGAAGCACATCTCACCTCGGGTACCAAAGCACCAATGTCTGAGGGCAAATGCATAGACTTACTATGTCTGCATGGCTAGCTGGCTTGTTAAACAGCTTAGTTGGCAGTGAAACAACCATCAAAACAACAACACTGGAAGCCTTGCATCTCTGCTTCTTAACCGCAGACCCTGGACCTTGAATTACTTATTAGCTTTTGACCTGTAATTAAAAACGTTGACGCTGTTTTGCATTATGTACCTCTTTTTCACTTCATACTCCATGCAACCAACAATGAGCGTGCCTTGCATTAAGCGCCGCTCCTTGAGTTCAAAAGCCGTAACTGCCAGCTCTTCCCTTACTTGGTCTAATGGATCATCAGTTACTTTCCTACAGCCCAGTAATGTCATTAGGCCTCTTCCATATGTATAACGACATTAAATAATATTATTTAATACGCATTAAGAAGCATTAAGAACTCCTGTTTCCTACACATTCCAAGTTCCTCGATATAGAAACAAGCACAGGCTCTGTTATCTTCTCGGTTTACTCAATCCCCCCCCCAACCCTTCTGAAAAAAAAATCCCTAAATTTCTTTCTAAAAGAGACTGCACCAGTACTACTGTGATCCCATCTGTAAACCACAATGGCAGTACAAGGCACAAAGCATAAAACTCCAAATTCCCACAGACAGCATCTGTCTTTCTATAACCAATGGGCCATTATCTTGTAAATAATTCTGATTAAAATCTAGGAATCTCCCCAAACAAACAGAAGGGGAGCTGATGGTGAGAATATAACCAGTGGGAAGACGAAATGTTGGGCGATCTTTTGTCTTGAGGTACAAGTTTGAGGATGAGCATCTACAGGTAGTCCTTGTGTCTCACAACAGTTCATTTAGTGACTGAGCAAAGTTACAACGGCACTGAAAAAAAGTGACTTATGAACGTTTTTCACACTTGGCCGTTGCAGCATTCCGCCATGGACCGCCAAGTGACCGCCAAGTGATCGAAATTCAAATGCCTTTGCAACTGGTTCATATTTATGACGGTTGCAGTGTCCCGGGGTTATGTGATCCTAATAACAAGCAAAGTCAATGGGGAAGCCAGATTTGCTTAACAACCATGTTACTAAGTGAACAAATGCAATGATGCACTTAACAGTTGTGGCAAGAAAAGTCGTTAAAATAGGGCAAACTCGCTTAACAAATGTTTCACTTGGCAACCTAAATGTTGGGCTTCATTGTGGTCGTAACTCGAGGGCTACCTATATAGGAGAAGCTCCAACTTTTATGTAGTATGGAAGAAATGGTATAATTGGATTGAAGATAGAAAAAAAGGGAAATAACAGATAGTAAATTATATAGAGTATAGGAGAATATTAGTGTGATGATATGTAAATGGTTACAGTCATGCACAAGAGTTGAATAAGAATTGTTTTAATTGTTAAAACCCAATAAAACTCAAATTAAAAAAAAAAGGAGAAGCTCCTGAAAGTTCCCGTTTCAATAAAACTAGTAGGAAAAACAATATCCAAATGAAATATCCCAGATCTTTATCCTAAAGATGGCTGCATCTCTCAGAACATCCCTACTCTAGTTATCTTCATTAGTTAAATACTAGAGTAACATTGGAGTAGCGGCTTGGCAAATAAACAGTCTTACCAGGAATCCATTTTATAAAGCTACGTAGTCCAAACAAAAAGGAAAAAAAAATGTGAATTTAAGACATTGCATTCTGACCACAAGGAAAACAACTACCACCATCTGCTTCTTTTCCTTCCTTCCTTCTTAACAAATCTAAGATGTCCCTGTCTTATATGAAGGCAAACAAATCTTCCTTTGAAGTAGATGCTTGGAATAAGTATAGTATTTGTTATAGAATCTAGGAGTAGAATGTGTTTGAAGTGGTGCCACCCAGACATTTTATAAATGATTTTGCCTTCCAGTTCTCAACCCATATCGCAAAAGGCTATTTACTTTTAAAATTTTCTTCAAAGAAGAACAGAATTTCAATGAAATTTTCCAAGTCTGGCATAGGGTCTTCTTGCATATTTCATGATGTGATGCTCAAGAATGGTTCAGGACCATGATGGCAAACCTACGGCACGTGTGTCAGAGGTGGCACGCAGAACTCTCTCTGTGGACACATGCACTGATGCCAGCTGCTCTTCTGGTTTCCAGTGAGCACATGCCAGAGGTGGGTTTCAGCAGGTTCTGACCAGTTCTGGAGAACCGGTTGCGGAAATTTTGAGTAGTTCGGAGAACCAGTAGTAAAAATTCTGATTCTCTGCCTCCCAAGTCCCAGCTGATCGGGAGGAAATGGGGATTTTGCAGTAACCTTTCCCTGGAGTGAGGTGGGAATGGAGATTTTACAGTATCCTTCCCATGCCACGCCCACCAAGCCATACCCACAGTACCGGTAGGAAAAAATTTTGAAACCCACCACTGGCATTTGCACACCGGCTAGCTGGTCTTCGCAGGTGCCGGAGCGCCAGAAAATAGCCTGAAAAACGGCCAAAAAACAAGCTGTTTTTCAGGCTGTTTTTCAGGCTGTTTTTCAAGCTGTTTTTCAGGTTGTTTTTCATGCTATTTTCAGGCCATTTGGGGGGCTGTTTTCTGGCTGTTTTTCTGGCCAAAATATGGCCCAAAACCAGTCTGAAAATGGCCTCAACATGGCCCGAAAAACAGCCAAAAAACAGGCATGAATGCACCGTCCAGGTGGTCTTTGAGTTTCTGGTGCTCCGGCGCATTCCCATACACGCATGTTCCGTTTGGGCACTTGGTGCCAAAAAGGTTTGCCATCACTGGTTTAGGCGTATCCTTGGCTTCCCTTCTCCAATCTTTTCTCCAGGACTCTGAAAATGATCCCATTGCCAAGAAGCTCAAGGAATCATCTCATTGGACCTTTCCAGATTGGTGTTTTGCTAGAAAGCAAGAACGATAGAATAAAAGCCCCCGTGAGATTTATACGGGCAACTAATACAGGCAGACTAGAAATATCACTAGATGAGATACTTACCGTTTGCCATTACTGAAATGCATGTGGGTAACGGGCTCGTACAACGAATGATTGCAGCTGTTTCAATTTTGCCCCGTTGCACCTTCTGGAGGACATGGGAAATTTCACTGCAAGAATTAGTACCATGTGCAGCACCAAAAATGATGGTTCACATGCTTGATCATGGCTGGAGTACCTATATCCTGTCAATCAAGTCGTAATTCACCTGGGTTACAACTTATGCTCATTAAAATCACCCACTGTAATACGTACACTGGCCCTTTTGTGAAAACGGCGCCAGTCAAGTGAGAACAACAGTATCTATAGTTTTGCCTTCTTCAAGAAAAGCAGAATGATCCAGGGTACCCTAACATATTTGGTCTGAGGAATGCATTAATTAATTAATTAAAATCTAGGATATTTGTATCTTCATTTCTCCCTTATCGTGTACAGTTTATAGAAATATAATTAAATAATACTCGATCTTTAAATGGAGTTTAACTCGAATGGATGTGTTGATGGAATCTTTTATTTGGCTCTTATTAGTTGCTGCCTTTGATGTGATTCCACATTTTGGAGATTACTATATTGTCAACATATGCCTAAAATTGCTTGAAATATCTTTTTTTTAAAAAAAAAATCTGAAATAATACAGCATAAATGAAATCGAAGGTGATGGACTTCTATTGTCTATTAGAAGGTGATGGACTTCTATTGTCTATTATTCTATTATCATACATAAATTCACTGAGAATGTATGGATAACTAACTGCATTGTCCATTGTTGAGAAATCCAACTCTTTATTCTGTTAAGAGAAAAAAAAGAAAAGAACATCTTTTCAAATAGGGGAGATTAATGGGATAATCATACAGTTAAGAAGGGGAAAAGGGGGAACGATGACTCAGTGGTTAAAGACGCTGAGCTTGTCAACTAGAAAGCTGATAGCTTGGCTTGGAAACCCGAGTGGGTGAGTTCCCATCCTTGCCCAGCTCTTGTCCACCTAGCAGTTTGAAAGCAGGCCAGTGCAAGTAGATAAATAGGTACCACTTTGATGGGAAAGTAACAGTGTTCTGTGCACCTCGGCAAATATAGTCATGCTGGCCACATGACCATGGAACATCTTCAGAAAATGCTAGCTTCTTCAGTTAAGAATTGGAGGTGAGCACCGCCCCTCAGAATCAGACACGATTGGCCACGGGAAACCTTTACCTTTAAGGATGGGAAAAAGTGCACTCTCTCCTTTAAATGTAGATGGGTTCCAGAGCTGAAGTTGAAGAAACTAAGAATGGAATGCAGAACCGTATATTTTTTGCAACAAGTCAGCTTCCATCAGAAAGGAAGTTGTATTCTTACGCAAGGGGTTAACCATGCATGGATGTGAAGTCCATTAATCTTGCATAGAAAAAGAACGGTAAAGGCATTTGGACCAAAAGCGATTGATCAATTTCCCTTTTCTAGCTCCTAATTTTTTCAGTTTTTGCAGAGACTTGTGAATGATTGAAAGTTTGCAGCTTTGCTGAATTAAAGGTCAGTGGCTGTAGCAGAGGTCTTGTGCCGATGAATGCTACATTCTGGTCAATGTAGTGCATGTATTTGGAGTGCTACAAGTGTTCAGATTAGCCTGCGTTTTTCTGAAATGCCTTCAAATTCAAACCAGCCAGAAGAATTTCTCTATGTATTTGAAATATCCTACTCCTGGACAAAAAAATATATATATATTTAACAGGAAGCCTTGTGAAGGGAGATACTATTTCCATCTGTAACCCTGCCCGATTAAAATATTAGATTGAAAATGCACATGGAAAAGAAATTCCCATGGGAATAATGGAATTAAATTAAGATTGCAATCTTAAGCGACAGTTCTAAAGTAATGTTTCTGGAGGTTACTGGACATTACTTCTGGCCTGAATGGATTTCATCTGAACACATTCAACCCTGGCCACAATAGGAGAACAATAAAAGGATTCAAAATTCCAGTGTACTTTAATTAATTTCAGTTCCTGGGGTAGTGTTGAGAATTTGGATTTTCAACTGTGTGATTTATTTCTTTATTTTCAAGGGGTTCTTTACTTAGCAAACACTACTTATTTCTGCTCCATTTTGGCATTCAAAATGCTGATTGTCCGAGCTAATTCTGCAGTATGTTGGTTCCCCCCACCCCTTATGTAGTAGTGGGAGTCAGCCAGTTCGCACCACTTTGGGAGAACCGGTTGTTAACTTTCTGAGCAGTTTGGCAAACTGGTTGTTGGAAGAAATCATTAGGGCAGAGAACCGATTGTTAAATTACTTGAATCCCACCACTGCCCTTATGGAAATGTCTAAGGCAACCGAAGTGTATTATAATCATCTGGACTAAACGAATGGACCTCCATATGCAGGTAGGTGAGAATTATTTCATCTCTACTCTGCCTTGTAAAAGATCTTCTGCCCCCACATCTAAATACCCAGCTCCTAATTCTAAAAGCAATTTCCTGGCAAGGGAAGATGTTCTTCAAGGAATGGAAGACCAAGCCATCGTAAATTTACAAACTTATTACCCAGTTCTAATAGTTCATTGTATTGACATTCTACTGCAAAGCAACCCAATGTTTCAGCCGATGTAAATTAGCATACAAAAGCAACAGTAGGGTAAAATCTTTCTTAGGATGAGGTAGTGTGTCATGAAAGAGTGTTCATGTTCGTGACTTCCTTTGAACTCAACTGGAAAGAATTCATTTTTTAAAATTTATGGCTTGTTTGAGGTATTTTTGGGGGGGGGGTTGATATAAGTGAAGGTCTTTAGAAAGATATTTGGGGTGGTTGTTTTTTTCCCATCATGAATCAGTTCTCTTTACTTTAAGAAGTAATTTAGAATGTGCATTCAAAACCACTGCAAGCTGTTAAGTTGAAAAATCAATGACTTCCATTTGTCAAAGCAATACTTATCAACAGCCTGAGAAGTGCTCTATTCTTCGTGTTAAAAAATATTTTTTCGTTAAGGAAATAAATCTCTAAACAAAATGTCGTCAGATGTATATGTGGATCACTTATAGCTGATATGTAACTGAAAAAAAAAACCCACAGAAAAATGTTCTGGGTTAGTTTCAAAAGCCAAATGAGATCCTTTTACAATGGTGACATAGCTTTCGTGACCCAGTGTTCTGATTTCAGCTGCGTTGTTATAAGCATCATATGTGATTAAGTAGAACTCCAATACACAAATATTCCATTGTGCAGCTGGGATATAATCTTGTCATTCTTACAACCAATAAAATACAGAGACTCTGATTGAGGAGTGAAGATGTTATTTACAGCTTCAACCTTCTGACTTTTTTTCAGTGTTGAATGTTTTTGTTTAAAAGGATTGCTATCCAGGGAAAGTGCTCTCTCTCTCTCTCTCTCTCTCTCTCTCTCTCTCTCTCTCTCTCTCTCTCTCTCT
>WNWU01000105.1:2238533-2254715 GCA_012654045.1 Ptyas mucosa
AAGAAAGAAAGAAAGAAAGAAAGAAAGAAAGAAAGAAAGAAAGAAAGAAAGAAAGAAAGAAAGAAAGTAAAAAAAATCCAGGAAACATTTTCTCTAACACTTCCCTATTGAAGAAACAGTTGGGTAAGGGCTCATAATGTTGCCTTCTGCTCTATTCTAAGACTCTTTTGTCCTTCCTTTCTGATCACGTGACTGAGAATAGAACAGTTTTTAACAGGCTGGAAAAAAATTGCAGAAGAAGTTAAATCTATTTTTCAAATTTCTACAGTATATAGCCTACCCTTTCCATTCTAACAAGTATTCAAGCCAACTAATATTTCTTCACAAGTCGGTTGTGAAAAGATGGTTGATCTTTATTATGGGTAAGAAAAACACATTTTCATCTTGAATGCTCTTGGGTTTTCACGGGGTAAGAACCTGTGGATCCCATGTTTCTCATCAGCAAATACATACCAAAAAAACCACATGGTGAATACCCATAATTGATCTACTGAACTGTGAAGCAATATTGAGTTTTGTCTGTACTCTATTTGAAGACAATAGGATCTATGGTAGGTTAGTCATAAAGGAAGGCAATAAGGATTGCATTAGCATCCCAATGGCCAAGAAGCTGATTGAATTGGGTTGAAAAGAATGTGGATGGAAATATTTGCTTAGTTTAGTGATATCTGACATTACTCTTCTATTAGAAGCTTCCAAGCGATTGGCTTCTTTAAACCTTCTAAATTCAACTCCAGCAGCGGTGATTTTATCTTCTGCCTCCCACCCCCTGACCCAGATTGGTTTACATTTAAATGATACCTTAGCTGCAAATCTAATAACATGTTTTGAATGAATACCCATTGAAGGTTCATCCCTGTTGTTTACAGGTGTCCTTCGAGGAAGCATGCTTTTGGAGCACTAAACATCACAAAGCAAATATTTTCTGGTTTCTATCAGGAAATCCATTCAATCCACTTCTCAATGAGCAGACCAAACAAGAATCCTGTCCAGAGAGTAGCTGAGAAATATATAGAGGAGGAAGAGGAGGGGAAAGGATATTATACTTCAATGGAAACTAAGATTACACTTTGCCCTGAAATTAGCAACTCGGAAAGTTCCTATTTTAGTTTCTTTGGGCAGTCCCCTTTTTTTAGAACGATGAAGCGGAATAGCTATTAAAAGGAGAGAAACTGGGGCTTTTAATTTGCATAACATTAACAGCTGTCAATATTTTTCAAACTGTCAGAAATCCCACAGTGGGCATTTTTTTCTCCTACCCTCCCCCCCCCACACTTAAAAAAAAAAAGAATTTGAAAAATATTCTTTGCTCTGCATAGTTACAGATTCTGGGCTTAGAATGGCAAATGTGATCAGTCTCGAATTCCCAGAATGCAATACATTATCGGTCCATGCAATGTGTAACTTCAGCTAATTTTTGAAACTATATATATCTATGACCTGATGCCTTAAATGTCAAGAATACAGAAGCTCATTTTTTCTCTCTCTCTCTCTCTTTCTTTCTCTCTTCTTTTAAATCAAAAATAATACTCGTGGGTGAATCCGAACACATCCTTCAGATGGCTTGCCAGATATATAGCAAAGGACTAGTTCTGATGTCTCATTTGATCTATTTATTCTTCTAAGTGGAAAATAAAGAATCAGAGAAGGGGAAACCAATTTGAAACCTCTCCTGTATTTATTCAATTCTAATTCAGTTTTTTTAAAAAATCTACCATGGAGACCTCTCCCTTGATGGAAAAATTTCCAATTTAGGAAATCAATGGGATCACATTTTTGGAACAAAGACCGTGGTATATTTTTGAGTTTGAATGCCGTTTGAAGGGTGTGGATTTGTGAATTGCAAATTTGAGAGGAATGGCATCAGCTGTCTCTCCAACAACCCCATAGAATTTGTAAGCTGCTTTCTCTTGTTTTACCCGTTGAGGCTCATTAGATGAACTTAAGACTGTGTGCTTTTGCTTTGTTAAGACTTTTTTTCTTCTTGGTGCTGTGCTATCAGAATTTATTTTGGATCTGACAAACTGAAGCATTTCACTGCATGCGCAGCTGGTCTTCAAAGCATTCCTTTCATGATAGAAGGAGTGGTATCCATCTAGCAAAACTATGAATGCATTTATGCATTCCCCACCCATCTCCAAACTGGCGCTGGAACATCAGATTATCACTTGTTTTGGGTAACAATCACCACTAACTTGGTAGAATGTTGACCTGCGCTTTGTGCAGTTCTTTCTATTCTTGAAGAGTGTAAAAGTTGATATTAAAAGATAGATTAATAGAATCCTCGGATCTCCATGTTTGTGTCATTTTGCATCAGAAGGGGTTCCAGGAGGACTCTGAGCCTATTTCTTTGCTGATGGGTTATAGAGTGATCAAAGGGGGGGGGAACCTCTTAACTAAAATAAGTAATGAATACAAAGAATATTACATTTCTCTGTGGATATTGGAGTGCCCAAGTGGTGGCTCTCAGGAAAATTTCCAAATCTGCCCACCATCAAAATCCATCATGCCAAAACTATATGGCAATTGTGTGTGTGTGTGTGTGTTATGTCACACGTTGAACTTTTTCACCCTGGCTAGACAATTTGTCAACTCCGTATACTCAGCACAATCTAGAAAAAAAAACAAAAACATCCTGCCGTTTGGTGACTCCAAAAATCATACCTGACTGCAAAATAGTAACTATATAAATATACTCAAGAATAATAAGGATTTTGGATTATTATTTTTTTTACAATTTAATATACGTGTCTATCATATCCATTATATTATTTGATGATCACACTATTTCCAATAAGAAAACTGAAATGGTTTAATTTTTGAAAATAATGAAAGATTCCTGTCTGATGAGGACTTTCAAAATTCCCCTATAAAAATATAAGTACATATTGGAATAGCTGACTGGGTTTTTTAAAAAATTTTTTAGTGTTC
Organism: Ptyas mucosa; assembly: GCA_012654045.1. Classification (NCBI taxonomy): domain Eukaryota; kingdom Metazoa; phylum Chordata; class Lepidosauria; order Squamata; family Colubridae; genus Ptyas; species Ptyas mucosa. Next base: position 2,241,465 of record WNWU01000105.1, read on the forward strand.
TACCCTTATATAACATAAAGAATTTTGGGGGGGGGGGGGGGGGGAGGAGAGAGAAGCACATATGGCTAAGGCTTAACAAAGTGTCCAGTGTCTTTTCCTCAGTTCAGATGCTGAAAAGTTTGCAAGTTACCACATCAGTTTTTTTTAAAAAAAATAAAAAAATAAAACCAAATCAGAATGCTAAAACATTGGAGCAGCAAATGTCCCAATCACATATTATAAATACAATTCTCTTATATAACTGCTGATCTAATTTAAAAGTACATGAATGTAATTTTTTTTTTTTTTGAATGGCCTGGACCAGCTTAAAAGGCCACGCTCTTCCACAGAAGCACCATTTATAGTCAACAGAGGTCCATGCTCTAGAACAAAGGAGACGTTTATCGCATCGTGTTTAGACATTTCTGAAAGCTGAATTTTCTAACAAATATAACTAAACTGACTTAGTCATTTTGTATGAGGGTTTTTTTTTTTTTCTGAAATGGTCTGAAAGAAGGATTCTAAAACTTACCACACAAGTCAGGCCTCTTGATATATCCACTACTTCCTGTGCTACTACTCAGTCCATTAAAGGCTGCTAAGCCATCAGAGCTGTAGGCTCTTAGGACCGACAGCATGTTTACTTGCTTCTCCAGGGCTTGTGGTGTTGACGTCAGTTCAGGTTTCATTACTACTTGTGCGGCTTCGTGGGGGGAAAGCAGATTCAAAGTGTGCCATTGCTTTTCAGAAGACGGCAAAGGAGAAAGGAGTCCTTGTGAGTTTTTGGAGGCTACAGAGCTTTGTAGGCTGTCTCCTCTATCACTGCTATCTTTGCTTGGATTGGGCAAGGGTTGGTTCATAAGGTCAGCTTCGGGCTCAAGGTCATCCTCATCGATCGTTTCTTCCTTGGAAGACTCCATATCTTCAGAGGATGCAATGTCGGACAGGTCATCAGTAGCATTTTTATTCATGGGGTCAGAAAGCATCATGGGTGGCTCATCTTCAGACTGGGTTTTGAGGTCCATGTCCGCAGTGGTACAAGAATTGTGTGCTCCGCCGATGCCAGAGTAGACGCCAAATTGCTTATAGAAGTCAGCGGCAAAATTATAAAAAGTGGAGTCCACGTGACCAGGCCACGAGGAATTCTTTTGTTCTCCAGGAGAATCCTTGGGTCCCTGGGTCATTCTTTCAGAAGCGTCCACTTGAGCTATCAGATTTGAAACTGCTGAATCTTTATTAGACTGTAAAGAAATTGGCAGCAGGTTGGCTTTATTGGTCGAAGCCACGGCCTCTCTAGGTTGGTCTTTGCCATTCCTCATGGATCCTAAAACGCCATCTTTACGCTTTGCTTTGCCTAAATGATTGGCTTGAAGGTGAAGAGCCATTAGTTCCATAGAAGATGTTGTGAAGGAACAAAACAAGCAGCCGTGCCATGCGATATTGTCTTGAACAGTAATGGATGAACCTGGAAGACTGCCGGCATCTGGTCTGACAGAGAGGTCAAGAGGTTCATACTGTGATTTTTCTGTTTTTCTCTGTTTAATGGGCACCTTTTCCTCACTAGTCTCTGAACCCAAAAGTTTTGCAGAAAGGCAACTGGACAGGACTTTGTCTTTCTTTTCTTTTTCTTTCTTTAAGGAACTGAGGACGAAGCTGTCCATAAAAGCTTGAAGAGACCCTTGGAAGTTCACTCCGTTTCCAACCATACTATGATACGCTCGGCCTAGATCAGAAAAACGTGTCCCTTTGCAAGGCGTGTCCTTCATGTTATCGGAAGAAACCTCAGAGGAGATTCCAACTGAATGACCTGGGTGTTCTCCTGGAGAAAGCATTCCTGGGGACCACTGTTGAGATCCCATCCCACTTCGGAAATCTATGCCAGGAAGACCCTTGAAAGCTCCTCTCAGTACTTCCGGTCTCACAAACATGGATCCTTTACTTGATGTTTCTTCTTTGTGCTCTTGACTTTGAGACTGTCCAGAGAGGGATCCAGAGCCATTCTGCCGTTCCCGGTGGTGTCGCTCCAAATGGTATTTCAATGACGCAGATTGGGTACCAGCATAATCACAATGGGGGCATTTGTAAGGTTTCTCACCTGCAATTATCAAAAGGCAAATTTACTGGAGGGGAAAAAAAATGAAATGAAACGCAAGAGCTCTACAGTTCTACAACAATAATGGCCACCACGAACCTTCCCCTCCCCAATTCTTCCTTAATATTAAATTAAAATTTTAAAGGTTCCCCCCCTCCACTTTTAAACAGCGTTCTACAAGCTTGACACGCTATAAGCACACAATCAACTATCTCTTCTTTAACCTAATATGCTAAAGCTGCTGTAGAATTAGAAGCTATGATTATGAAAATGAAGCAACACCATTCCACACCGTGATCATTAAAAGTACAAGCAGAGGGCAGTGGGTGGGAGGAGAGAGAGAGAGAGAGAGAAAGAGAAAGAGAGAGAGAGACAAAATATATAACAAATGGATGACTGCAATGTTTTTCTGTATACAATAGCACTAAAATTTGTTTAAATTATACACATGGAAACCATTTTTAAACCTAAAAATTTTATGGCACTGTTACGCAAGACTGAAATGAATGATTTAAGTCTTGCTCTGCAGTAAATCATGGATATAATTAGCAAATGGCATTCTGCACAAGTAATTTATCATTATTTGGAGGGCACCATTCCAGAAGGATTCAAGGATCTGCAGACCTGCTGCATTGTTTCCAAATAAAGAACTATAAATATGGTTTCTATAAAATATTAATGCGATTTTAGTGCACTGCAATTGCATCGGGCTAAGAACATATAGTTAAGATAAAAGGTAGTCGATAAAAATTAAAGAGAAAAAAGAGTAATAAAAAGGTACAAAATAGGTTCGGTTGCCCTTAAATTAATATTATCTACTGGTGTGTTTTGTGGTGGGTTTTTTTGTTTTTTGTTTTTTGCAATCTTTTAAATTTGCACTAATGGTTCCTCTATTGTATACTGGTAAAATCTGTAATTTCCCTATAATAAGACCTCTTTCCAAGAGTAAGAGTTGGCTTAAGCTGCATTCTAAAATACATACAATGTTTTTGGTTTTATATTTTATTTTAGTGCAAAGCCCATATGGTTCTTTGATTTTGATTGCAAAGAAATGTAGGTGTCCTCCGGCACATATGTGAAATATTTGCAGGCATTCACATGTACACTCCCAAAAAGAAAAGCCGGGTAAAGTAACAGAAATGTAAATATATAGGAGTGTTGCTTGAGCAGTGATTCTTTTATAAGACCTGGCTGCTGGACTTGTCACTGAAACAGACAGCAGTCGGACAGTCTTAGAAGCTTCTTTTAATGGTGTTCTGACAATAACAACAATTATTTTTCTGAGCAATCTAAATAACAAGGACATTTCTTTCTTCTCTGAAGTGATTTAAACATTAAGACAAGCCATCTGTGAACTGTGTACCCTAACGTTGTTTCTTCATTTTCTACTTCTCTCATCTGTCCCCATGTCAACAAAAAATAAAATAAATAAATACATAGATAACATAACTTGTCCGTACCGTCCCCTGCGTAGCGCTGATGATGTTACCTAGTTAGGGTAATGAAATGTCTGCAAGTAAACAAGCAAGGTCAGAGAGCACCAACGACTCCACCCATATTGAGTTGTACATTTAATACGTGTGTGTGTGTGTGTGTGTGTGTGTGTGTATAAAATTTATATTTACTGATAAAGAAATAAAGGGAGACTAGTATAAATCTATTTCAAGCTATTTAGCTCTCATCAGCTAGCCATACCCTTACTCAGATTCGAACTTGGGATGCCTGCATATTAGGCAGTTGTATTAACCTCTGAGCCACAAGTTCTCCTCCCTTTATTATCTTGAGCTAGGGGAGAGATTAAGTGTTTTTCAGTCGAAGCACCTGGTCTACCCCAATATGAGAGGGAGTATACTGCTTCAATTTCACCTTTCAACGCTCTCTCTCTCTCTCTCTCTGTATGTATATATATGACTTAATTACAGCTTCATAGTGCTTTACAACCCAACAATCATTTTACCAACCTCAGCAAGATGGAAGACTCAATCACCCTTGAGCCAGTCAGGATTGAACTCCTGGCAGTGGGATGCAGGGTTAGCCTGCAGTACTGCATTCTAACCACTGCACCACCATGGCTCCTTATTCCTATGCAGATGTGTTCATCTCCTTCACTTATGACCTTCAAGAAAGTTGGACTGGCAGCTCCTAGAATTTCTAGGTAGCAAAGCGATTTTCAGCAAAAAAACCCCTGGGAGTTATCGTCCCAACAACATGGGTATTTAGTGGGTGCCATGTTGGAAACAGACACAGCTTAAATGTATATCTCTTAAAACACAAACATCAAAGACATTCTAAGTAGTTTCAAGAGAGAATAGTGACAATGTGGAGGAGGAAGTTTGACATTTGAACCTTTCCGGGGCTTCACAGTTTACTGGTGAAGAAACTAAAAGGCCTATCACGTTTTATTTTGTGTCAAGTTTTTTCTATAAATAAATAAATAAATAAAAACTTTCAAACAATGGGTTAACTGGACTTTCTAACATATATATAGAGGGTCCTGAAGGAATAACTAGTAAGGATATGGAATGTCAAGGCCAAAGTGGTCCCAGTCATGATTTGGAGCTATTACTCCTAAACTGGAGAGTAATGGCTCCAACAGATTGCAGGAACCACATCAGAACTCTCTGCCCAGAAAGACATAGTCCTGGGAAAACTAAGAAGCTGCACAGAACCTTCAAACTTCCATCTATGTTTGCTTAATTAACACTGCCATTATTAACGAATCATTCTTTTGTGACTCAGTTGTTTTCTTTCTCTTATTTCACTATACTGCTTTTCTAAATTCTAATCCTTGAAGTCTACACCAATGACCAACAGTTAGTCCATACGGACAAAACGTACCTCTGAATTTTGTTCTACTTCCTAGCTTGAAGGCATACAAGACACTTAGCAAAATGTGAAGTATACGACAAACTTTAATTGAATAAAATTTGAATTAAATGCATATTATTCTGCCTGCGAATGCAAAAACCATCTCCAGTCAAAATGTGCATTAATGTGGAACAGGGATAGAAAATATTTTTGAATGCAGAATTAACATGAGCCAAAAATAGATACAGATTTCCTGGTAAGGATTTATATCCAAAATATTCAACACCTATAAAAGTACTACATTTCCATGACTGTCTTAAAAGGGGTCTTGAGTGTACTGTATGGTTTATACATAAGTGCAGAGTCCAAACTTTCAAAGACAGTTGAACTGGGCAATTATGGGAATTACATCTCAAGAATTTTTGGAGGTCCCGTTCTATGTAAAGCTGCCTTACGCTGAATTTCTCCATGTATTTGTCTGCATTTGAGTAAACAACCTAATGTTTTGGTCTGCAAATCCCATAATCCTTTATCATTCATCATGCTGCACTGGGTTGCTGGAAGTTGATCAAAATAGGGAAAATCTGTCACATTACCCATTTAACTGTCCAGTTTTAATTAGAGGTCTTCTCCAACTCTGTCTGGAAAGTGGTATCCTAAGCCTTCCAGGACAATTGTTTATCCTCAAGAATTAAAATTACTAATATATCACCAAATAATGAAATGAACAAGTAAATGTCCCTTGATAGTTTCTAATGCACATACTGAACACTCTGTGTGCATTTTTAAAAGCCATTCAATCAATTAATAAGATATTGATAATCTATTTCATCAATGGCAAGAGAAGGTATTTCAGAAAAGAACTGCAGCATGGTTTAATTACTTCATTATTCTGCCCTGTTCCTACTCAGTAATTTCTTTTATCATTCTAATCACTCACTTCACACTTTTGAAACCAAATGGAATATCAAAGGTTCTGTGGGATTATTTTTGGATCGTGCACATGTTCCCCACATAGCTCATCTGTTTGTCAGAAATACCAATTGCATTTTGACTCTTTTTTACTCCCTTGCTACCATGAAATATGCAAACCAAAAACAAAGGGAGGTGGGGGGAAAAAAGATATAGGATTCTTATTTCTATTACATTCTGTTCTGTTGCACAACTAGCTGGATAATATTTAAACCTTCCTCATCATTGTCTTTTTCTTCTTCTTCTTTTTTTTTCCAGCAAAGCCACATAATTGAATTTAAATCCTATGCTGAATATTTATTTAGTCTCTCTATATATTTTTACATAGCTAATATTAGAAGAAATAAATATGGATGCTCCTTAGTTCTGAAGCTCCAGTACATTAATATAAATTGTACAGCCATTTCCCCTAAAGCATGCACACACACACACATATATATATGAATGTATATATGTATGTATGTATGTTTGTATGTATGTATATATGTTGCAAACCTGAAGACTTTTTACACAGCTGCTTATTGCTAAACAGTGTCTTGTCCAGAAGGGGACAATCTGTGTCTCTAATTGCTGTCAGTGAAGCTGAGATTCATTATGTGACTTTCCCATTAAAATGTGAGCATTAATTTGTATAATGAAATATCACCCACTGCAGTGTTCATTAGCCCCACTGTATACACCACATTGTTAGCTACCTAGAAACTGTAGTTAATTCCACTAATGGATATTTCCCTACTTAGTGTTTGGTAGGAAATATATACCGTTAACGTTACCTTTTAAACTTTTAAGTTTATTTAAATTCAATCAATTATTTTCGACAAAAGTTTGGGATGTCATTAAATCGAGGGAAGGCGAGTGGTATAATATTAAGGATGAAGTTATCTGGAGAAACAGAAAAGAAATGGGGGAGAAAAGTCTTTTTAACTCAATTTTGAATATTTTTTTTTTTAAAAAAAAGCCAGTAACAAAAGTGTTTCTGTTCCTGGTGCACGAGGCCATTTTCTTCAATTATGTTTCTAATCCATCTTGCCTCTGTAAATACGGTTAGTAGATATTTCCAGGAGGTGGCATGAGTTGAGTTTATTTCTGTCAACGTCATACTGAGTATTCCTCAGACACATGACAACTATCTGTAGCAATTTGAAGAAGAGACTGTAATTTCCGATTAGGAACAATCCTGTCGATCTGTTTTCAACTCATAGATCATAATCTGAACTCAGGCGAATCACACCAAGTGTAAAAAAAAAAAACCCCTACTTTGGGGAAGGAAGGAAGAAAAGTGTGTGAGAGAAAAAAAGACAGAAAAATAATAGGAAAAAGTGCCTTTGTTTGGAAGCAGATTTAAGAAGCCTATTTAGAGAGCTAACGTTGCCTAGTCTTGAGTGACATTGGCATTTATCCCAATATTACTGTATGTGGACTACTGGGGACACAATGGCAGACTGAAGAGAAGATGATGAACATGGTGGAACAAGAAGTGGTGAATGGATCAGCACCTCACAAATTCTTCACACAGAGACTTCCCATAAGAAAACCATAAAACAGTTGTCTCCAAGAGGTTTTGGAGCTTTGGGAGTCAAGGGAAAAATCAACTTTCATTCATTTCAAGCGTTCGTATGAATAAACAAAGAAACAAAAAGTGGCCTTTTAGTTACAATGAAAGATTATGAGGAAGAAGTATTTAATTAGCCATCTGTCTGTCTATCTATCTATATCTATTGCCTATCTATCATCTATCTGTCTGTCTGTCTGTCCGTCCATCCATCCATCATCTATCATCATCTGTCTGTCTGTCTATCTATTGTATCTATTGATCTATCTATCTATCTATCTATCTATCTATCTATCTATCTATCTATCTATCTACTGTATCTATCTACTGTATCTATCTACTGTCTGTCTATCTGTCTCTCTCTCTATATATATATACACTCAAACATACACACACTGTATCTATCTATATCTATCTATCTATCTATCTATCTATCTATCTATCTATCTATCTACTGTATCTATCTACTGTCTGTCTGTCTGTCTGTCTGTCTGTCTCTCTCTCTACACACACACACATACACACACTGTATCTATTTATCTATCTATCTATCTATCTATCTATCTATCTATCTATCTATCATCGCCACTCATCTCACATAAATGACATTTGGTTGTTTACAATTGAATATATAAAAAGAATAAAATACATGCTATAAAATAAAAAACAAACAAACAAACATCAATAAAGCCCAGAGACCATCTCTATCACTCTCTTGGGAGCCCAGTCCTGGGAAGAAAACCAAGTTTTTTAGGGTCTTGTGAAAAGACCAGAAGCAGAGTCTAACAGTCCTTGTTTTACATGTAAACATTTGAACAGAATGAACTATATACAATGCAAATGAAATTTTTAGTGTACTCTAGATTACGTTTCCTAATTCATTCTCCTCAGTGCGCTGCAGCTGCCCTACCAGATACATCTCTTGCATTCTTTTCCTAACATGGCCTCTAAGAAAACCCTGAGGGGACAGTGGTGCAAAAGGGCCTTTGTCTCAAATTGTTATGAGGAAACATCTAGTGACTCTCTTCCTGAGTGTAATAGGTTGTAATTGTGATAATTAGTCAACAATAGCTTTTTCTTTTTAAAACCATCCCACAGAGTGGATGAGCGCATCTTGTAATAGTGACTTCCATAGTTAATTTTGTAATATGGGCGTGTGAGGAGGGGGTCTGTCTGTCAGTTCTCCTGAACAAATCTGGATTCCAATACTTGGGGTGAAGTGAGAGAAAACCTCATCCCATTGCCTCAGAATCTTAGAGAATTTTATTCCTACCAATCGCCTCGCTCTTTTATTGGTTTTGTCGAAAATATAACCCCAGACTAACACTTACATACTTTCTGAGATGCAAAACCAGAACGGTTCACAATTAAGAGCCTTGGTGGTACAGCAGACTAAAGTGCTATTAAGTAGCACTTAGCTGCCAGCTGCCTGCAATTACTGCGAGTTCAAATCTCACCAGGCTCAAGGTTGACTCAGCCTTCCATCCTTCCGAGGTAGGTAAAATGAGGACCCGGATTGTGGGGGCAATAAACTGACTTTGTATAAAAAAGAACACCGCTTAGGAGGGGCCAAAAGCCCTACTAAGCAGGTATATACAAAAGTATGAAGGCTATTGCTTAACGCATTGTAAGCCGCCCTGAGTCTCCGGAGAAGGGCGGCATATAATTCGAACCAATAAACAATAAATAAATAAATTCTCCAAGGCTGGTTGCATCCAGATTTGAATGTATTTCAATTGACGAATCAATATTCAATCTAAAATTTCAGTTTTTATTCCCTAAATGTGAAAACTGAATTTTTTTCAGAACAGAAAGTCTCCCGTTTTTACCCAGAGGACTGACAGTTTATCAATCTTTCATCTTATACAACTCACACCTTAAATCCATGAATTCTATGTGGGATATAGGTTTTTCTTGCCTCAGCATACAATATTGGGGGAGGGGGTGATATTTTAAACTTTGACTTAAAAGATTAATATGCCCCTTATGCCATTAACATGCTTGGGTGAATTACTATTCCTTTCCATTTTCCAATATTATTCCAAGAGTAGAATTAGAAAATTGGAGTGAATTCCAATTCTAAAGTCATTATGAGCCTGAGTGGCGCAGCAGACTTATGCTACTGTTAAAGGTAGCATTTAACTTCCAGCTGCCTGCAATTACTGCGAGTTCAAATCTCACCAGGCTCAAGGTTGACTCAGCCTTCCATCCTTTCTAAGGTAGGAAAAATGAGGAGCCGGTTTGTGGGGGCAATAAGCTGACTTTGTATAAAATATACAAAAGTAAGAAGGCTATTGCTTAACGCCTTGTAAGCCGCCCTGAATCTCCAGAGAAGGGCGGCATATAAATAAATAAATATAAAATTGAGGAGGGGGAAAATGCTAAAGTGTTTAAACCTTGCAGCAGATATCCCTGAGCTTCAGCTCCATTGGTTCTTTTATCTCCATGTCACCTTTCAACTTATGTAGCAATTATTTAATTCCTTGCACATGTTTGTTCTCAAACATAGAATGTTTTGTTATGTTCATGCATTTTCTAAACAGAAGAACAATGAAGACATTTGTGCATCTATTAATCAAACGCAAAATAAGCAGTTCTTTCTGGGCTTTACTTATAATAAATATTTGCCATTTCTAAAATACTTTAAAAACAGATTAAATATACGTCTTTCAGTTTTGTGGGGGTTTTTTTTCTTTCACTGAAGTTTGGAAGAGAACAGTCTGTTTTTGCAAAAACAATACAGTTTGGTTTAAATCAAATTCTTCGACAACAGAAGGACATGTAGAAGAAAATAGTTTGCTTTTGAAACTTCAGGGAAGCTTTTGAGATATCTCACAGCACCTCCCTATGCTCCTTTGCCTGGACAATTGCAATCATTCTAGACTTTTTTTTTTTAATCTATTTGATAATTGGCCAATGGCCAGGTCAGAAAACATGGCTGCAATGTCGAAATGTGTAAATACATAGTCATACAGAAAAACACACAACTTTTCAACCAAGGATTGTCCCTTATTAAATTTTACAAAATCAACAGAGATAGATCTTTCAATTATTTGAATAGTCTCAATATTTCAGTGAAAGGGAAGTTGGTGCTCTTAAATCTACAATAAGCAGGGTGGAGACTGATGTATGAAACAATGCTTATCTATCTATTTAGAACACCCAAAGACAACTCATGCTCAACCACATCGACACTGACCTCAACACATCGTTAGAGGACATTTTTTGTAGAAGAGATGGCTGATCTTGAGTTTTATCTAGATATCAATTTAGCTTTAACCATCAGTTGACTAGATTCTTGTACTAAAGAATCCAATAATAAACTCTTATGTGTTTTGAACTCAATGAATATTCCCGGTTATTTGCACCTGATATTAATCTAGATGGCACTACATAAAGATAAACAGAATTCACGGGGGCAAGACTTAGGTTTCTTCTGGCAATGCAATGACTCAAAACTAATGATAGGTTTAACCCCACCTTCAAGCTCAGCTGCCTTTTTTCCTACACATGTGTGTACCCCATCCAAATAATATGCCATGTTAAGGAGACCCCCTCCCCGTGATCTTCTGATCTAGCTGCAGCAGAATGGCATAAATGGGGGACAGTTGGTTCTTTGGTTCAGGCAATAAGGGACAATGTTGCTGAAGATGAGGGGGAAACTAGCAATGAGTGTGGAGTTAAATTACTACTGCCGGCTAGCTGATCAGCTGTTTGAGGGTCAGCAACAATGGCAGAAAACATTTCTGCATCCAAATCAGTTTTAATTCCCAGCAACTTCTCCCTACAATTTTTTTTGGTACTGTTTTGCATGCCTTCTAGAGAAAGAGAAAGAGAGAGAGAGAGAGGGAGGGAGGGAGGGAGGGAGGGAGAGGGAGAGGGAGAGGGAGAGAGAGAGAGAGAGAGAGAGAGAGAGAGAGAGAGAGATGGACTGGCCCTTTGATCTAGAAAAAAACCTAGGTATAATGGAATGGAATGAGGATGTGGAATTCCAGGAGGGAGGGAGGGAGGGAGGGAGGTGCACTCCAGAGAAGTAAGAGGCAACTCAGCCCGATGTTACTGTATGTGTAAGAGAAAGAAGGTGAAGACAGCCTCTTCCTAATAGTTCACAGAACATATTGCAGATAGTAGAATGCTCCATTTGGCAAGACTATGTCCTTATGTGAGAAACAAGAAAGAACTCATCCTCAAAAAACCATCAGTTCTTGGTTTCGGACACGACACTGAGAAAGTTTTGGTTTGCAAAGCTGAGAGCTTTACAACAAGAAGTTCGCGATCCTGGCATGGGTTGAAAGAGTGAGAAGTTACATTTTCACCTCCTTCATCTCAGTTTCCTTCATCCCACCCAGGAGTGAGTTCTACTTACCTTTACTACCGGTTTGCAACGGGATCACGCGCGCGCATGTGCAGCTCACCAATGACGACATCCAGGGTGTTGGGTGGGGCTTCCCGCCAGTTTTACTACCGGTTCTTGCGAACCGGTCTGAACCGGGGGCAACCCACCACTGATCCCACCTAACGACTGGGCCAGCTCTGCCACTTACTAAACGGTAGGAAGAAGAATGCGGATATAATTCTGGTGGGAAGGGGTTTAGTCTCCGTACTTCCAGAGAACATCTTTTGTGCACCCCTTTTTTTTCTGTATAAAAGTACCACTGTTTTATGAGGAGGCCTCACCTGTGTGTATCCGCAAGTGAACTTTTAAGTGATGGGATGTCCTGAATGTTTTCCCACAGTAAGGACAGTCCTTCATGGCAGACCCAAGACTCCTATCTCTCAACAGCGATGACTGCTGGACGCCGGCAGATCTCCCAGCTTCCTCTCCCACATCTGAAATAGAGAGAACGTTCTCACATCACTTCAGCACATGTCAAGAAGTTGTTCTCACTCAAACTGCTAATGCAACACAAAGCGAAACATGTCAATACTACACCTGTCTGTTTCATTCTTTTAAATCTGACAGAATGCTGACAATTCATGTATTTTCTTGTTATTCTCTTAAATTATTTCATCTTTCCCATCATCGTTTTTAAGCAGCATATGGTACCTTTATACAGAACTGAATTAGACAAGAAAAGAAACAGCTGTGTCAGCATCTGGTTTGATTTCTTCTTTTGCTTCATTCCTATTAAGTACTTTCTCATCCTTAAAAAAAAAAAAAAACCACCAAAAACTTTTCCTTCCTTGTTTTTTTTTTCCAGAAAAGTTTTTTTTTTCTTCTTCTTTCTTGCCTTTGCTTGACTGTTAATATGCAGGCGTATGGAAGCCAAGCTGTGCATCCCTTTCAAAAGTTTTGAAGACTAAAGAAAGCGGTAAGAACATTACTACAATTGATACTACTAATATTAATGGTATTAGGCGTAATGCACAGGAAATTAAGCACTTTTAAATATAAGCCTTTGGTTAATTCATTAAGTACTGTTGGTTTTAATAGAAGACTAAGCAGATGTGCAAATCTCTCACAATGAAATCAAGGAGATTTAAAATTGTTCACCCATTAAATGGACTATACCCAATGTTTGTGGGAACTTGTCACATAAATTATACCAGGCTACAGCTTTTCTTTTATTCTTTTCTTTAGAGCGAGATGCCATCGCAATTTAATTGTGTCACATGATTATTCCTACTTCATTCTGCATCCAGAGGACAAAAAAAAAAAGAGCTTTATCTCAGAGAACTTCCACATTGGATTTATCTGCACTGTACTCTTAATTGTTCTCATTCTCCACTGATGCCACTTTCAGAATAAGTTGGCTTAGGGAAAACTGGACCGAGGTATCTGAATAGAATAGAGTAGAATAAGAGTAGAGTAGAGTAGAGTAGAGTAGAGTAGAGTAGAGTAGAGTAG
>WNWU01000105.1:2254725-2270006 GCA_012654045.1 Ptyas mucosa
TAGAGTAGAGTAGAGTAGAGTAGAGTAGAGTAGAGTAGAGTAGAATAGAATAGAATAGAATAGAATAGAATAGAATAGAATAGATAGAACAGAACAGAACAGAACAGAACAGAACAGAACAGAACAGAACAGAATAGAATTCTTTATTGGCCAAGTGTGATTGGACACACAAGGAATTTGTCTTCGGTGCATATGCTCTCAGTGTACATAAGATACATTCGTCAAGAATCATAAGGTACAACACTTAATGATAGTCATAGACTACAGATACGCAATCAGGAAACAATATCAATATAAATCGCAAGGATACAAACAACAAAACTACAGTCGTAAGTGGAAGGAGATGGGTGGTTTCTTCCTTTTTAACTTTGAAAACCGCCTAGGGTAACCCCACGGTGAGGTAGGTGGCAAATAAATCTAAGAAACCAACAAATAAATAAATAAACGATGACAAATCAAGCTTAGAATCGGTGTACAAACAGACGTGTGGGAAAGAGCAAAAAGTCTGAAGCAAGCCACTGTGAAGGGGAAACAAGCAAACAAACAAACCCAAAACCTCAGGGAAACATATATGTGAATTTTATGGATGTATTTCCCCGATAGTCCATAAAGTAAATACACGTGTGTTTCTGAAAGGCGAAAAATGGTTAAAAAATCTGTCAAGGAAATCGCACACAGCATTAACATTCCCTGGACATTGTAGCTTTGCTTTTTGTTTTCTTAGAATGAAAACAATAAACAATCGGATAAAAGAAAACGCGAGAATAAATTTCCCTGAGTGTTCTGCTTGACCTTCCAGCACATCTTAACACAAAATAGTTGTTAGAAAGCTGGGAAGAGGCATGAACAGAAACACCGAAAGCATTTAACAGTAACACAACATAGAATCTATGTGGACTGAACTATTTTATATTTCTGGATTCCTCGGGAAACTTTAATTGTCATATTATTCGCACAGCACTGAACAGGAAACAAAATTCAACAGAAGAAAATACTCTGAACTGTGCAAAATTAAGACGGCATGTATGAAGTGCAAAACCGCAAATGTGTGAAAGGATCCATTTATTTTGTTTGGGGTTTCTATAAACATTATACAGCAGGACAAGAAGAAAAAATAATAAAAGGCAGATCAACCGATAGCTAAAACTAACCAGCCACTCCAGATAAACTCACGGAATCGGAGTACTAGTTATGCTTTGCTAGATGTCACTCTTAATGACAGCTTGTTAGGAATTTCTCTTTTATCTTGCGGCCTGGGATATGTGTGGCCCAATAAAAAAAAAAAGAATAAATTTGTAAGATAAACAGCTCACTTTGCAGATTTAAGAGACTGATTTTTTCACTTGACCCAAAATTGATTTCCACCGCCCCACTCCCCCCCCCCCCCAATTCCTTCAGATTCATTTTTTGGTGAGGCTGAAAAGCTGTCGTGTTTAGCACTAATCCCTCTGAAAAAGCAAAAATGAAAACAGAGGCAGGACAATGTGTGGGTGGTCTGGAGAATTGTCCTTTCCACTTAACTTATAGTCAGTAGATTGTCTAGTGAGGCCACTCTTACCTACAAGGACCTTTTAAAAAAACCCCATATATTTATGGGCCCCTAAACTGAGTTGAGAGTTTTCTTCAATTCTTGATCTCGTTCTCTCTCTCTCCCTCCCTCCCTCTCCCTCTCCCCCCCTCCCACACACATACACACACAGAGACGTTCAGACAGATGGGTTAATTCTATTTTATTGTAAGGTTATATTAACAAAATCTGAAAGTACGTTTCTTCCATCGCCTTTACAACCACAGAAGATCCCCCTTCTGAGATGTTTAGTAACGCAGTTAAGGGAGAATCCTTCCCTTGTTATATTATTTTACAATTTCTCCTTCCCCTGGAGTAATTAATAGAAATCACCCAACTTAAGTTAGCGAGGAATTTCCGAAGATTATTTCTGCCAAGCTTTTAAACCCCAACACACACACACACACACCCAAAAAAGTTAGCCTTCCTCTGGCAGCCAATTTGTCCAAGAGAATAAAATTGCTTAAAAATAAAGAACAGAGAGAATGCACTCTATTGTCTGCCGTTTGAAATCTAAAAACGATGCCATCAATTCCATTTTTCTGAAAGTCACAGTTATTGTTTATAACAGTGCTTTTGGTATTTAATAAGTGACCTCATGTTAAATATTCTGCAAGAGTTACCATCGTTTTGGGCTTCTTAACAACTTGCCTCTTTTGTTGTTTTATCAAAGGGTTTAGGGTGCTTTTTTTTTTAAAGTGACCATGTATGGTCATGTTACACTGTTAAGCATTAATATGGATCGGCAAAGAATTTGTTGAAACAAAGAGCTATTTTAGAGCTGATTTGGAAGAAAGCCTACCAGTGAGAAGAAAATAGCTCTGCCCTGTTTGTGTAATTAGAAATGAAGATTATACCAAAAAGCTCTTTTGGTAAATGAAAAATATAGACTTTATTATTATTATTTTTTTTCTGTTAGACACTTGAATGACACGGAGGAACAAAAGAGCTACTCTGCCTTGCATTCTGAGTGACTGTGTTAAGAAAAGATAACTAGGTTTGGAAAAGCAGATCAAGTTTAACAGAGATGGCTAGGCAGCTTCCTGGGTAGTACAAGCGTTCAGACAAACTGAGATGTGGCAACAACACCCCTCTAATAATCCTAACTGTAACACAGAGCACTTCCCTTCATCCGGGGCCAGAATAACAGAGTTGGAAGGGACCTTGGGAGTCTTCTAGTCCAACCCCCTTCTCAAGCAGGAGACCCTATATCATTTCAAACAAATCATTGTCTAATCTCTTCTTTAAAATCTCCAGTGTTGGAGCACTCACAACTTCTGGAGGCAAGTTGTTCCACTGATGAATTGCTCTCACTGTCAGGAAATTTCTCCTTAGTTCTAGGTCGCTTCTCTCCTTGATTAGTTTCCACCCATTGCTTCTTGTCCTGCCCTCAGCTGCTTTGAACAATAGGTTGACCCTATAGTCTTCTTTGTGGCAAATATTGGAACACTATCATGTCACCCATGATCCTATTAACATACCCAATTCTTGCAACCGTTCTTTGTATGTTTTAGCCTCCAATCTCCCAAGTCATCTCTGTTGCTCTTTTCTGCAGTTTTTTCTAGAGTCTCAACAACTTTTTTTATATTGTGCCAACCAAAACTGGGTGCAATATTCCAAGTGTGGTCATACAACAAGGCATTGTAAAGTCACATCTCCTTGTATTCATATTAAGCTGACTTAGCAATAGCTGCAATTATTCTGGCCATAGGATGATGCAACACCATTCCGAGGGATGAAAAACTGACCTGCCTCCCACTACCATTTTACTTTGGTGCAATTTTTTAAAAAAGCAATTGGATTGGTTGGGGAAAAAAACAGGCCAATGTGAGGGCCACGTGGTTTAATAGTAGTTCACATTCAAGAGGGGTTGGGGAAAATATGGAACTGGTAGGCAGGCAATGGTGGGGATCTTACCCATGAAAATGGATTGTTCTCAGCTTGTGGAAAATTAGCTTAGAATAGAATAGAATAACAGAGTTGGAAGGGACTTTGGAGGTCTTCTCGTCCAACCCCCCTGCTTAGGCAGGAAACCCTACACCACTTCAGACAAATGGTTATCCAACATCTTCTTAAAAACTTCCAGTGTTGGAGCATTCGCAACTTCTGGAGGCAAGTTGTTCCACTGATTAATTGTTCTAACTGTCAGGAAATTTCTCCTTAGTTCTAAGTTGCTTCTCTCCTTGATTAGTTTCCACCCATCGCTTCTTGTTCTACCCTCAAGTGCTTTGGAGAATAGCTTGACTCCATCTTCTTTGGGGCAGTCCCTGAGACATTGGAACACGTCATGTCTTCCCTAGTCCTTCTTTTCATTAAACTAGACATACCCAGTTCCTGCAACCGTTCTTCATACGTTTTAGCCTCCAGTCCCCTAAACTTCTGTTTCATAGTTTTACTTTTGGGCAGTGGTGGGATTCAGCCGGTTCGCACCACTTCGGGAGAACCAGTTGTTAACTTTCTGAGCAGTTTGGCAAACTTGTTGTTGGAAGAAATCATTAGGGCAGAGAACCGGTTGTTAAATTACTTGAATCCCATCACTGCTTTTGGGGATCCAAACTATAAGCAAATGGGCTTTGCTGCCCATTAGAGATGCTCCCATAGAAATTCTAGGTGGAGCATGGCTGCAGGGGCAGTGCCCAAAGCTACAAGTCATCGAAGAGTCCTGTTCTGTAGGCAGAAAAGTTAAAAGCAATAGAAAGAATTAGCTGATAACTAAAAAAGCTGAACTTTGAGTGTGTCATATACAGTCTGTACTTCCTGGTTGGCGGTGTAGGAGTAACAATATGTTGGTTTGCAATGTAGTCTCTAAGTTGGAGATCCTACTTTGCAGACATTAAAAAATAAATAAAACAAACATGACTATAATGTGTAGCTTTGTTTGGCCATATCTTTATTAATTGATTAAACTGAAAGAAGAGGAGGGGGAAGGAGAGGGGGAGGGAAAAGAGAAGGAGGAGAAGGAGAAGGGGAAGGGGAAGGAGAAGGAGGAGGAGGAGGAGGAGGAGGAGGAGGAGGAGGAGGAGGAGGAGAAGGAGAAGGAGAAGGAGAAGGAGAAGGAGAAGGAGAAGGAGAAGGAGAAGGAGAAGGAAGCTTCAACGTTCCTCTCCACTTAAAATTATTCAGGGAGTCAATTGTGACACTCTTTCTTTACCCCCTTAAAAAAAATCTAGGTAGAAAATCCAACGGTATTACAGATGCTACTAAGACATTAAAATCTGCCTTACACTTAGAGACTTTTGTTCTATTCGTTCTGCATAAATCTGGCTAAAGACATTCTGCAAAATTTAAAAGCATAACAGGAATTTAAAATCTGACCACATGTCCTTAAGCTAAGGAGCCCACTGTGTCTTGAAAGCATGAAATTAATGTTATGTTAAGCCACTAACAGCCACTCACAACCAAGAAAGCTCACAGAGTCTCATCAGTTAGGTTTATTGAAAGGAAATGAGGTTAGATTACAGAATCTTAGGAAATAGATAGGCCTACTTTAGCACCCCATTATCAATAAGTACATTGGGGCCTCTTTGCTCCATCAGATCTTCTCTCTAACTGCCTCTTGATGCAAAGGAGATCTTGCGGTCTTATCAGTTCATAAAGAAAGAATGTGCAGATGTTTGTAGAGTACAGATGTTTATAGAATGAGTGTAGATTATATAGAGTGAGACCCCCTTACTTCATCACGCTTTTATCTTCATTTTTTTTTATTTTACTTTTTTATGAATTGTGTTGTGATTTCTTCATTTCATTGTTGGGAGCCATCCAGAGGCATTGAGAGTTGGAGAGCGCACAAGGTCACAGAATAATAATTATTTATTTAAAGTCAACATTCATTTTATTTAGGAACAAGTTTAAATAATAACCATACAAATGGATAGAAGTCCTGGCTCATAACGTAACCAGATTTAACTCTGGTGGACAAGAAGAAATAAGTGGATAATTGATGTGGCAATACTGAGAGATAGTAGAACGGAAGACAAAGAGGAGATCACAAAAATCAAGATCTGAAAATTGAAAGTTGAAAGGATAGGGAAAAACCGGTCATGGTGATCCCAGTAGCCTGGAAGCAGTGGTGAAATCCAATTTTTTTTACTACCTCTTCTGTGGGCGTGGTATAGCTTGGTGGGCGTGGCAGGGGAAGGATACTGCAAAATCCCCATTCTCTCCCCACTCCTGGGGGAAGGATATTGCAAAATCTCCATTCCCACCCCACTCCAGGGGAAGGATACTGCAAAATCTCCATTCCCACCCCACTCCAGGGGAAGGATACTACAAAATCCCCATTCCTGGGGAAGGATACTGCAAAATCTTCATTCCCACCCCACTCTGGGGCCAGCCAGAGGTGGTATTTGCCGGTTCTCCAAACTGCTCAAAATGTCCGCTACCGGTTCTCCAGAACCTGTCAAAACTTGCTGGATTTCACCCCTGCCTGGAAGCCATATCCAAAACTCAAGACAGCATTTGGAAAATCTGCACATTCACAAAATTTCCACATGTCAGTTACAAAAGTCCGACACTGCTTGGATCTGCAAATATATAGGTAGTTCTCGACTTACAACCATTTGTTTAGTGGCTGATGTTACAACACCAAAAAAGTGAGTTATGGATGTTTTTTTGCACTTATGATCATTGTAGCATCTCTACTGTCATGTGGCCAAAATTCAGACACTTGGCAACTGGCTCCTATTTATGACGGGTTGCAGTGTCATGGGGGGGGGGTCACATGATCCCCTTTTGTGACCTTCTGACAAGCCAAACCAATGGGAAAACCAGATTCATTTAACAACCGTGTTTCTAACTTAACAGCTGCAGTGATTCACTTAACAACTGTGGCAAGAAAACTCATAAAATGGGGGAAAACTCACTTAACAACTGTCTCCCTTAGCAACAAGAACTTTGGGTTCAATTGCGGTCATACGTCAAGGACTACCTGTACAATGTTGATATATTATGACCTGGGAAGAACTCAATGTCTGTGAAGGCCAGTGGTGGGTTTCTCCCGGTTCCACCCGGTTCTGCTGAGCCGGTAGCGGTGACGATATGACGAACCAGTTCTGACATTTTAAACCTCCCCGAGAGTATTGTAAAGCACCATGGAGCAGTATATAAGTCTAAGTCCGTGATGGCGAACCTAGGGCATGCGTGCCTGAAAGGCACCCGGAGCCATATTGCCTGGCGCACATGACGTTGCCTGTTCCTCTTCTGAGTCTCTGGCGTGCATGCAGGCGCAACGATCAGCTAGCCTTTTTTTTAGCATGCGGTAGTGCCTGAAACTGGTCTTCTGTTTTCCTGCGTGAGCATGCACGCCATCCAGCTGATCGTCGCATGTACATGTGTGCCAGAAACCCGGAAGAGTAACTGGCTGAAACCGGAAGTTCAGTAGCTCCTCTTCCGGGTTGCAGCCCAGGCGCGCACAATACACTCGGTACTGAAAAGGTTCGCCATCACTGTTACTATTGGTTAGAGAATCTTCTTCCCTGCAGGTGACAGGTTGTCTGTCTTTTCCTAATCCAACTAAATCCCAAGACAAAAGGCTCCTCCAAGTGAAGGGAGGCATTTTCAGATCAAGAAATTCTAATAGCCAGGGAGACTGCAGAATGGGGAAAAGATAAGTAATCGAATACTAACTTGCAACAACAACAACAAAGGGGGGGGGGGAAATAACACTAGGAAGAAATTTTTACAGAAAATCCAAACACACTTGGGGGAACGAGGTAGAAAGACAGATGCATTTTTCACAGGGGAAGGAAACTTTCAGGAAATTGCAAAACAGATTTTTTTATGTGGCATTAATTAAAATGGATGTGGATCATCCCAAATAACTTTCCCCTCAGGAAATATAGTTTTTGTTATATTCTTTTTAAAAAGAACAACAGCCATGCCTCTTAAACACTCTTCTATACTCTTCATTTAATAATTTGGCAGAAGGGGGGGGGGGGGAATCCCCAGTGAACATTGGCCTGGTCTGTGTCTTTCTCTTTAACCAGCTGAGTGATCAGAGCTTTTAATATAGCTGTTCCAATTATTGTAAAAGTCATCTAGTACCTTATAACCACAAATATTGACAGTTTATTGCACAACACATCCATGACATTTGAAGGTCACATCATACATAATACATACACTTTTATAAAAATGTCTGGAACAAAGAGATACATGATCAGCAATTACCTCTTACTAGCAGTTGGGCTTTTAAAAAAAAGAGAGAAAGAAATATACACACTGGACCAAAAACAAGAAATCTTATTAATTAAAACAACAAAAACTTTGCTGTAACAACTGTAAAACAACAGCAAAACTTTGCTGTAAAACTTTTAATAAATATTGGTTTCTTTTTTAGTTCGGCTTAATTCAGAAGATACAGTATATATGAAAAAGAAATATAAGCTTCCAGATATTATTGTTGGATCTTTTAACCCTTCAGGCTGGAAGTTAAAGGCCAAAGAGAATTTTTATCTAGCTGGCCACTGAGCACCTTAGTTCTGCATGGAAGGAAGTTCCCTCAAGAGAAGCTTATCTTAACCCAACCTGTTGTAAAAATCACACTGATTAAGAATTATGGAACTCAGTTGCATCTGCCCATCAACAAACTGGAGAAAGTGGATTGTCATAAAATAGGATAACAGAACTGGAAGGAACCTTGGAGATGACTTCTACTCCAACCCCCTGTTTAGGCAGGAAACCCTACACCACTTCAGACAAATGGTTATCCAACATCTTCTTAAAAACTTCCAGTGTTGGAGCATTCACAACTTCTGGAGGCAAGTGGTTCCACTGATTAATTGTTCTAACTGTCAGAAAATTTCTCCTTAGTTCTAAGTTGTTTCTCTCCTTGATTAGTTTCCATCGATTGCTTCTTGTTCTACCCTCAGGTGCTTTGGAGAATAGCTTGACTCCCTCTTCTTTGGGGCAGCCCCTGAGATATTGGAACATTGCTATCATGTCTCCCCTAGTCCTTCTAGACATACGCAGTTCCAGTAACCGGTCATTATATGTTTTAGCCTCCAGATGTTCACTCCACTCATTCACAAAAGCTTAGGCAACAATCAGTTGGTTAGTTCTGAATTTGCCCCAAGACAAGTTTGTTGAGTTTGCTGCAAAAGTATAACATGACTACCCTGTTTCCCCCCAAATAAGACATCCCCCGATAATAAGCCCAATCGGGCTTTTGAGTGCATGGCAATAAGGCCAAGCGCTTATTTCAGGGTTCAAAAAAAATATAAGACAAGGTCTTATTTTTGGGGAAACACGGTACCTCTTTCAAAATATTTCTAAGCTTGAGACTTTATGAGGAGAAGGGTAGATACAAAAACTGAAAAGATGCTACCTAGTCCACAATACCGAGGAATTTTAGTTGATTGCAAATACACAGTAAAATTCGCCTTCTGTTTCTCAAATCTGATAGTAACATAACCTAAATAAATATGAAAAACTTGAGATTGACAAAACACAACATTCATTGCTTCCATTCTCCTGTGGCCAGAAGTGGTCCTAATATAGGTTTGTGCTATCTCTTTGCTTCTCTTACACACGCACAACATTCACATTTGCACTTGATCATTGCACATAGGCAAAACAGCAATTTTGAAAGGTCACAAGGCTATTGTACCTCACCCCCAAGTTCTTTAGGAGAAAAACTTGAGCTGTTCCTCTGAAGCACCATGCTTGTACCCATCTCCATATTCTAGGTTCCCTTGGGACAGCTTTGATCCACAAGTTGCATAGGAAGAGGCAGTTTGATTATTGCCTAGATAAGACTAGTCACTCCCAAACCATCCACATTGTTTCTTTCATTCGGAGGGGTTATCTTTTCCCTCTTAGGGCAGAAGCTGTCCAAATGGATCATCTTTTTGTATTCAGAACTGTTATTGGAAAGCAGGTGTTTTGAGAGCTAGATGGTTTTAAAATCCCATACCACAAGGATTGGTGCAGCTTATCAGATTCACCGAAAAAAAGCATTGTTTTCTTGATGCACAGATAGATCAGATACCCAATTTGGAAGAGTTATCTTACAGAAGTCCATCTTTAATTAAAGTCTTTGGTGTCCTCCTGTTAGGATGGATGTTTGCTACTGATTAAACGGTCAGAGGAGGGAAAGGAAATTGTCCATCCATATCAGCTGTCATAAGCATGTCGAGCTTATGGACACATAAGTATTTTCGGGCCAAAGGCTAAGTTGTACCGTATTAAACTCTAAGAAGTAGGAAGCAGAAGGACAGAGAAGTGGACAGACACAGAAACCAAAATTAAACCAGATTTAATTTTATTTCTTTTATCAGAATAACAGCATTGGTACAGACTTTAGAAGTCTACTAATCCAATCTCCTGCTCAGGCAAGAAACCCTATACAATACACATACCCTATATCTATACCTTGAAGGGACACAGTGGCTCAGTGGCTAAGACACTGAGCTTGTCAATCAAAAGATCGGCAGTTCAGCGGTTCGAATTCCTAATGCCGCGTAACAGGGTGAGCTCCCGTTCCTTGTCCCAGCTTCTGCCAACCTAGCAGTTCGAAAGCACGTAAAAAAAACGCAAGTAGAAAAATAGGGACCACTTTTGATGGGAAGGTAATGGCGTTCTGTGCGCCTTTGGCGTTTAGTCATGCCGGCCACATGACCATGGAGACATTTTCGGACAGCGCTGGCTCTTTGGCTTTGAAACAGAGATGAGCACTGCCCCCTAGAGTTGGGAATGACTAGCACATATGTGCGAGGGGAACCTTTACCTTTACCTTTATATCTATACCTTATACAAATGGTTGCCCAATCTCTTCATAATTTTTTTTAATTGAATTAAACTAAATGACATTAAGGAAATAGAGTGAGTAGAGTACCCATCTATTTTTTTTTAAAAAAATCCCCTTAATTTACAATATGGTAGCAACTTGGGGAAACTTCCTAGAAGCTGGAGTTAAAGCATTCACACTATGACTTTGATACTCAATCGTATTTCAATCCCAAATAGTCACTTCGAAACAAGATGGGCAGCCAATAAATTTAATAAATAAATAAATGTTTGCCCTGCCTATCAATTGTTCACATAACAGAATCTGCCTCCCCCTCCAATCTTATTGGGAACTGCATTTTGTCATTTCTGTCCAGTTCTTATGGATTTCTTTTAAAGTAAATTTGTGAATACGTTGAAAACAATTCAAAAAATCTTCTTGAAAGAAGCAAAAGTAAAACTAAAAAAAAAAGAAAAAAAACCTTATCCATAAACAAAGGTGGGAAAACAAAAACGAAAGGAGAATGTTTTGCATGCTTTATTGGTGATTGTCCATTAAGAAAGCACTAAATATAATCCAGTTCCGAATCTGAGACCATCAACTGGTCTCTTTTTATGGTTCGCACAATATTCCTGACAAAGTTTTTCTCCTATCCTTAATTATGGAAAACACCAGCAAGATATGTGTAGAGGTGAGATGTAAATCCATTGCCTTGTCAAAATATTGAATGCATAATCTTCTGGGTTTCTTTAATATATATTTATGAATATACTTATACATATATTAATGGTATTTATTTCAGTAATACTATCCAATCATAATGAAGTACTTACATGCCTTCCAAACATTTTACTCAATCATATTTATAAACATTTCCAGTCAAAGCAAACATCTCCCAGGCTACCCCTATGGCTCAGATGGGCCTTGAAGTTGACCAGTGGTCCTCTTCTTCAGAGTGATCTCGAACCACTGAGAACAACTGAGCCAACTACAGCATTTTCCACAACTGACCAACTGTAGAATACAAAATACAAAATCCCAACATGCTCAAATTTAGAACCTACACTGAGGAGGATGACACTCTACCAAAGGTGCATTTTCAAAAGGCAACTGAACTGGTTTCATTTCTCATCCAGGTTCTAACTGAAGAACTGAAGAAGCTTCTTGGATGAGAAGCGAAAGGCTTTCAAGGAAAAACAAAGTCCGGTTGCCTTTTGAAAAAGCACCTTTGAGACAACCATGACCTGGATGACTCAGAATCTCCATAGACAGATGCCACTCTACATAACTCCTTACAACTTCTAGTCTTTTATGAACTGACAATTCCATCATCATCATCATCATCGTCATTTACTTTATTCATTAAACATGAAACTCATTCAACTGAACATTCAAAAATGTATGACAAATATTATTGACTGGCACTGATGGTTGTCATGAGTTGCTGCCAGCATCCTAGGTATCGACAAAGTATCTTCTTAAAATGTATGATATTCAGTGGTGGGATTCAGCCGGTTCGCACCACTTCGGGAGAACCGATTGTTAACTTTCTGAGCAGTTTGGCAAACTGGTTGTTGGAAGAAATCATTAGGGCAGAGAACCGGTTGTTAAATTACTTGAATCCCACCACTGATGATGTTCCAAGTAGCACAGTTTTTTGCAGTTCTGCTGGTGTCATTGCAGGAAGCTGTCATTTCTTGATGTATGTTGTTGTTGTTGTTGTTGTTATTATTATTATTATTATTATTCCATCAAGATTATTATTCCATCAATAATCTTGAAGACTTAGAAATTTCCCCATCTGTTGTTAAGAGTAGGGGATGGGAACGTTATGTCCATTTTTCTGGAAAAGGGATGATTTTTTTCCCTCCCAACCATCCAGGGAGAATGAAAAGGGAAACGAACAGAACATTTATCAGAAAATGATTTTCAGATAATTTTTGCTCTAGCTTTAGCGTGGTGGCAGAACTGAGAGTTGACTTGGTGCCACTCTATCAGAGCAACTCCACTGAAATTAATGAGACTTACAATGAGAGCTGGATAGAGGTCATCCCTAAGAGACCAAGCAACATAATTTGACTAGGAATGTGAATTTTGCCAGACTTTGGCCCATAACCATTGGAAGTAACACATTAATTAAACTTAACACCGGTGAAACAATTTGGGTAATTTGGACTGATGGATGTTAAGGCAAGGTCAACTGCAAGCAGCCTCAGTAACACCAGAATTTAGATTTCTAAAAGCAGCTACACGTTTTACGAGCAGCAAATGAGCACATACGTGTGAATTTTCAAAGAACTACCTAAATGTCTTTGCAGACATAATCATTTGCTCCCGCGTTTATAAGATTCTATATGAAAATTAATAATGTATGCTGATGTTTGTAATTCTCCATAAATATACATACCTCTGCTAATCCATGAAGTTAATAATAAGTCCATACTGGAAAAAGCAATTATGTTGGGAAGAGTTAGCGGTAAAAGGAAACCAGGCTGCCAAAGAACACAGTGGGTGGATACCATGAAAGCCGACATCAGCCAGAGCACAGGAAAACTCAAAGAAGTAGTCTCAAAAGTGCTTTTTCAAAAGACAACTGGACTTTCTTTGGTTTTTTCTTGAAGATGTTTCGCTTCTCATCCAAGAAGCTTCATTAGCTCTTGGATCTTTAAGGAAAAACA
Source organism: Ptyas mucosa (assembly GCA_012654045.1). Lineage (NCBI taxonomy): Eukaryota > Metazoa > Chordata > Lepidosauria > Squamata > Colubridae > Ptyas > Ptyas mucosa. Next base: position 2,267,696 of record WNWU01000105.1, read on the forward strand.
AAGAAAGTCCAGTCGATTTTTGAAAAAGCACCTTTGAGACAACCATGATCTGGATGACTGAGAATCTCCATAGATATTCAAAGAAGTAGTGTAACAGCGGAAGATGTGGAGAGACCTGGCCCATAGAATCGCCAAGAGTCGGACAAGACTGAATAGATATCATCATCAGCATCATCATCATCATCATCATCATCATCTATTCATACAACCATCATAACCCACCCATCATAACCCAATATATTGAGTGAAAAAGATACGAATAATGGTTCTTAATGAATTGAGTTCTATGTTTCTCTTTCCATGGACACTTGGCCCATCTGATGTCCTCTGGGTGATTAGATTTCAGTTTCTATTATCCCCCCCATTAAGCACAGCTATCCTGGATCGAACAGGCAAGGAAATTGTGACAACTGCTCATTCATAGAATTCTTTCTTTTCTCTTGTTGACACCTGCCCTGCTTTCAATATGAAGCCCAGCTTTTAAAGAAAAGCTTTACTATATTATCTCTCTAAACTTATCATATACATCAACTGCAGTTCCATTCACTTGAATTTGCTTTCTTTGGGTCAACTACCGTGTTTCCCCAAAAATAAGACTGGGTCTTATATTAATTTTTTTCTCCAAAAGATGCATTAGGGCTTATTTTCTGGTTAGGTCTTATTTTGGGGAAAATACTGTATTAAATGTATCCATCTGGCTGACAATCTTAACTGGGTCTTATTTTGGGGGTAGGGTTTATATTACGAGCATCCTGAAAAGTCATGCTAGGACTTATTTTCTGGTTGGGCCTTATTTTGGGGGAAACAGGGTAATACTTCAAATAGCTAAGTCAACATTTCTGACCACTGACTTTCTGTCCTGCATTCAGTAGGTTATCTTAATTATCGATAACAGATTAACTTTGTTTTTGATAGTCAGGATTGAAAATTAATGGAAGGGCAGATTAAATCCATTCAAGTCAGATTTTTTTTCTGTCTCTATACCAAAAGGAGTATTATCAGGAATGTTCCCACTTTCGTTGAAAAAAGCAGACTTGGAGGAATATGGAACTCCTTACAGCCCTAAAGGAGTACTCACAGCCAGACTAATTAACCATTATGTACTCCAACTAGTTAATTATCTAATTCTTAATACTGAATTTTATTTCACATTTAACAGGGGCGATTCTGGATTGCTCTCCGTTCCATGAATATAAGGCAGTGATTTTATTTTGATTACAGCAATCACAAAATCATAGGTGTATAGCAATAACCATCTGGCTTTCTTATTACAAATATTTTCCCTGTTTGCTGAATTTTCCCTTTGAGCCCCTTCCTTTTCCTCCTCCCCCCTGAAATTAGAAACTAAAGATCAAACCTACATTCCAGTTCCAACTTTGGAAGTCAAAGAGAAATCTAGATTCACCACTAAAATATATATATTAGATGGTTTTGCTCCATTCGCGGACATGATTATTTAATCAATATATGCTCTATTCTCTGGTTCATGAAACTTTGTGGTGGACCTTAATTTTAAAAAAAAAATACACTATCCTTTTAACACTGTAGGATTCCCTGAACAAAACTGTGGAATGACTTAAAGGCGTCTTTGTGTCCTGTCCACAGACATAAAATTGGAGATCTTATATATACATAGTTAAATGATGGTTTAACTGTTTCAATGGAATTTGGGCTAGAATATGATTTAAAAGTATGATGTCATCTTCCTTTCTGCTTCATTTGTTTATTGATACGTTCTGAAGGAGGCATTTATAAATGTCTTGCTGCCCTAAAACAGATTTATCTGCTATTTGACATATTGAAAAGAAATGTGGTTGAAAACTTGAATGAAATTAAAACTCGTAATTAAGAAACAAGAGGAAAAGGAAGGTATGATAATGTCAAATAAATCATCCCTCCAAGAAAGAAAAATAATAAATAATTACAATTTATCTTTCCTTATTGAATAAATCACTCACAAATACAAATTCCCAAGTCAGAAAATGGAGCTTTGCTCTCTTTTTACACATTTTATATTATAGGTATGTTTTTTAAAGTATTTTTTAAAAGTATTTTTATTGTATTGTATTTTGCTGAACAGAACAATTATAGAAAGGAAAGAGCGTAACCTTCATCTAGATATCCCCAACTTCCATGAATAGCTAGAGAATAGCAGTTTGCTAGTAGTGTTAATGGCACCTTTTCAAAAAAACATTTCTTGGCTAAATTGTTTTGTGGATTGGAAAGGAAGGAAGGACGGAGGGAAGGAGGGAGGGAGGGAAAGAGGGAGGGAGAAAGGAGGGAGAGAGGGAAGGAAGGAAGGAAGAAGGGA
>WNWU01000105.1:2281036-2305933 GCA_012654045.1 Ptyas mucosa
CTCCTCCTCCTCCTCCTCCTCCTCCTCCTCCTCCTCCTCCTCCTCCCTAGCGTATTCCTGCAGGTGCAGATCTGCTTTTTGGATCACTGAACGCCACTTTGCATGGTCAGCTGTGTCTCCAGGGTATATCCACATGGCTTGCATATCTTTCTTGATGGTGTCTTTCCATCTCTCTTTTGGATGCCCGCATGGTGTCCGGTCGTTGACTTATAGTCGGTAGGCAGCCTTGGCCACGGTGGAAGATGCTGCTCTCAGGATGTGTCCATACCAGTAGAGCCGGCCTTCTCTCATCTTCTCTGTAATTGGTGCCACACCAAAATGTTGTCAAATGGTGTCTTTTGTGATGTGGTCAAGAAGGGAGGTGCCCGATATCCAATGGAGGCCTTGGCATTTCCATGGCATGGAGCTAGCTTTCGGTGTCTGCTGTTGCTGCCCAGTGTTCAGTGCCTGTTCTGCCCCAGCTACGGACCCCAAAGAACGCAGCACACACAAACTCTATACAAGGCTTATTTTACTCAAATAACTTAAGTCTTTATCATTCAAAGGCTGTTAATGAACTGTCTTAACAGCCTACCAGAATTCTAAGATAAGGTAATCACTGTCTTACTAGAGTTCGCAGAAAGCCCAGAAGCAATTTTGCAGACGTGAAGGAGAGTGAACTAAAGTTGTTCTCTACAGCTTGTTGCAAGCGGCGTTCCTTCTTAAATAGGCTAAGGGAGTGGCCAATTAGCCCCAAGCCTTACTCTCGAGGAGACCTCCTCCTGAGGAGCCACTCCTGCCTTTTGGCAGCTCTGAACCCCCGTGCATTGAGAAGAGGCTCCTCCTCTTCGTCCTCTTCACTTAAGGGAGCTTCTGGAGGTTCTGAAGGCCCTGGCTGAATCCCCGCCCCTGGCACCACATCTTCTCCAGCCTCCTCACTGTCCGACTCGAGCGCCAGCTGCACAGGCTGCTGACACAGCACCACACCAGCCTCCTTGTTGTCGGAATCAGCTACAATCTGCACAGGCCGCTGACGGGCCATAACAGTGCCATACAGTGCAACAGAGTTGTCTTGTCAATCTTAGATTTAAGATGGGTTGTTTAGAAAAACAATAAAGGCGGGATATAAATTAAATAAATAAGTCACTGGAAATGAACAAGAAACTCAACTATTTCTCCAGGTCTGGAATCTGAAATCCTGCGCGCGTGGTATCACCAAAAGCCATCATCCATGAAACGAAGAGGTGGGTTGGGTTACTTATTGCAACTGTTTTAAAATTGCTTTTTAATCTTTTAATGACCGGCATATTTAGAACACAAGAGGGGCTTTATTTGTTTCAGGTTGATTCGGAGTGGCCAAAAGTTAACCGAGAAGTGTCACAAACCCTCTTAACGTTCGTCAGGTCCCTTCCTTGACAGCTGCCTTTAAAAGGACGGTGACTCCAGCTTACCTCTTCCTCTATGAAGGCAGATGAAAATCTAAAATCAGTGTAGCAATTAGAACAACCTTAACTAACAGACACTTATCTTGTAACTTGTGCAGGTTTATAAGAACCTGTAAATGTCGTATAAAGGTCATTGACAGAAAGTGAAGCCTTATCATTACAGGAATCAACCATTTGCCATTTGAAAGCAACCGAACTCTGTGTGTGCGTGTGTTTATATGCATGCGTTTGTATACACAACCACAGACACACACATACACAACCACAGACACATGCATACACACAGACTTGGTACTCCTCGTTTAACGACTCCAATCAGGGCTGACCATTCAGTTGTTAAACGAAGGAGCCACTAAGTAAAACCATGACTGCTTATGGTCTTACTCCAGCTCTTCTAGGCTTTGCAGAAGCTGCAAAGGCCATGCGTGCGAGGATTGGTCGCAAAGTTACTTTTGCCTCACCGTCATCACTTCAAATGGTCACTAAATGAGGCAGTCACTAAACAAGAACCACCTGCACACACACACACACACACACACACACACAGAGAGTTATGCATATCTATTCCCTTATATATACAAAGCAGGGGTGAGTTCTACTTATCTATACTACCAGTTCGCAATGGGATCGCATGATCCCATTGCATGCACAGATTGCCAATGACGAAATCCAGGGCAGTAGGCGGGCTTCCCAACGGTTTTATTACCGGGTCTTGCGAACCGGTCCGAACCGGGGGCAACCCACCCAACCGGGGGCAACCCACCTGATGCAAAGGCAACACATCTTACGTGTATTATGATCTTTACAAAGGCACTTTAAAATTTAGAAAAGAATTCTACCGTGTTTCCCTGAAAATAAGACCCATTGCTGCCCATTGGGAGACTAAGATAGATCTATTTCGGCCTTATAAGGCCTCTTCAGTTAGCCACACCCTCATCTCATGTATCCTCCCTGTAAAGGTACAATCTTTGTTTTTCTTTCTTCTTCGTAGGTTTTATGTGTATTTCTCATTAACCAGGTTCTAACTACATAAGCCAAGATTTTAGGCAGCCCTAGTTCTTCTGGCTGCCAGAAGAAAAGAAAAAAAGCCCAGAAACTAGTGAATGTGATTTCACTGAGCTAGGGCTGCATAAAATCTTGGCTTACGTAGATAGAACCTGGTTTAATGAGAAATACACATAAACCTACGAAGAAGAAAGAAACACACACACACATCTCTATTTCTATCGCTATCTCTATCTCTATCTCTATCTCTATCTCTATCTCTATCTCTATCTCTATCTCTATCTCTATCTCTATCTCTATCTCTATCTCTATCTCTATCTCTATCTCTATCTCTATCTCTATATAACCCAGAAATAAGCACTTGGCCTTATTGCCATGCGCTCAAAATTTATTTATTTATTTATTTTTATTTGATTTATATGCCGCCCTTCTCCGGAGACTCAGGGCGGCTTACAGTGCATTAAGCAATAGCCTTCATACTTTTGTGTTTTTATACAAAGTCAGCTTATTGCCCCCACAATCTGGGTCCTCATTTTACCTACCTTAGAAAGGATGGAAGGCTGAGTCAACCTTGAGCCTGGTGGGATTCGAACTTGCAGTAATTGCAAGCAGCAGATGTTAATAGATGTTAATAACAGGGTGCTTTAAACCAATTGGGTTTTTTATCAGGGGAAACATATTATTTTCGGGAAAACAGGGTATCTTTATAAAACAGAGAAAGACAGGAGAGGGGGAAAAAAGTCCCAGATTTTTGAGATTTGAAGATCAGGCACACTCCAAGTCCTCTCGATTAAACTGCCATCTGTCAGGACCTCACAAGCATGTCTTCTCTGCGGCAACCCCTGCCCTCTGGAATTTCATCCCTCTAGAGATCCATATGGTTCTCAACCTGATAATATTCAAACTACTGCTGAAAACCTGGCTGTTTGCAACAGTCTTGTAAGTTGGGGGATTCTGGGAACTTCTACTGCAATACACTGGAAGGCAGCAGGTCAAGAAAAGTTGCAATGACATAGAAATGTGTGGCTATCCTCTGTAGGATTCCAGCTGGGAAAGCACTTTAAAACTGTATTTCATTCATTGAAATGTTTCCAGATTATACTGAAAGCATTGTAATCGAATTGTTACCTATTACTGTCTCTGGTACACGATTTGTTCCTTGTTTTAGTTTAAAATTATGGAAGATTGGAAAGATTCTGAAGTTTGGGAAAGACCAAAACCATTCAACAAATTTTAATAATTGTTAGTGTGTTGTTGCTGCTGCTATTCATTTTGTCCAGGACATATAAAATGGGACAATACACACTATGAATTTTTTGTTGTCCATTGCCAAATATCCTACAATAAAATATTAGAAAAGTACATCTTTCTTTCAATCAATGTAATTTCAAAGTGTAGTAGGAATATTAGGTATGTTCACTGCTTTGAGTTATGTACAGATATATATATATATATATATATATATATATATATATATATATATATATTTGATATATATATCAAATTTATATTTTGCTGATCAAGAAATAAAAGGAGACTAGTATAGATCTATTTATTTTATTATTTTATTTTATTTTATTTTATTTATTAAATTTATATACCGCCCTACTCCCGAAGGACTCAGGGCGGTGTACAGTTGAATGAAATATACATGTAATAAAGGAATTGAAAAAACCGATTTAAAATATAATTAAATAGTTAGGTTCAGATATAGTATTGAATTAGATCATTTCAAGTTTCTGGGGCAGATTCAGAATATAAAATTTAAAGTAGTTTTTAGACGAGGTTAGGTCAGGCCGGCCTGCTTGAAAAGAAATGTTTTGAGGGCACTGTGGAATGTACGAAGATCCAAGATTATCCGAATCTCTGAGGGCAGCTCATTCCAGATGGTAGGTGCTCCCACAGAGAAGGCCGCCCTCTCCCCCTGGGGGCCACCAGCCGACACTGTTTGACCGACGGTACCCTGAGAAGTCCCTCTCTGTGGGAGCGTACTGGTCTGTGGGAGGTTATTGGTGACAGAAGGCGGTCTCGTAGGTATCCCGGTCCTAAGCCATGGAGCGCTTTAAAGATGGTGACCGAAACCTTGAAGCGCACCCGGAAGACCACAGGGAGCCAGTGCAGCTCGCGTAGCAGGGGAGCCACATAGGAATGCCATGTTGCTCCCATAACAACCCGCGCGGCCGCATTCTGGACCAATTGAAGCCTCCGGGTGCTCCTCAGGGGGAGCCCCATGTAGAGAGCATTGCAGTAGTCCATGCGGGAAGAGACGAGGGCATGAGTAACTGTCATTAACGAATCCCGATCCAGAAAGGGACGCAACTGGCGTATCAGGCGAACCTGATAAAAAGCTCTCAATATTTCAAGCTATTTAGCTCTCATCAGCTAGCCATACCCTTACTTGGATTCGAACTTGGGCTTCCTGCATGTTAGGCAGTTGAATTAACCTCTGAGCCACAAGTTCTTCATCAGCTTGAGCCAGGGGAAAGATTAAGTGTTTTTCTATCGAGACACCTGGTTCTCAAGTTTGAATCCGAGTAAGGGTATGGCTAGCTGATGAGAGCTAAATAGCTTGAAATAGATCTATGCTAATCTCCCTTTATTTCTTCATCAGCAAAATATAAATTTGGTATAAAATGGTTTGTCATGTCTGCGACTGCTTGAGGGCTCCTGGATTGGAGCTGGAAGGAAAAGGGAGCAGAATGCCGCCTCCCACATGTTGGGGTAGACCAGGTGTCTCAATAGAAAAACACTTTATACACACACACACACACACGCACACACACACACACACTTGTGTGTGTGTGTGTGTGTGTGTTCGTAGATTTTCACGGGTAGAGGTATGCAAGTTTTGGTGTATTCGGGTCTTTTCCCATGTAAGATTGAGAGTATCTTGGCGACGTTTCGATGAGGTCCCACTCGTCATCTTCAGGCTGGTGTCTTCGGCTTCGTGCTTGTGCGAGGAAAGCGTGATTGGAGCTGCTGTCTCTCTACAAATACTGGTGGGGAGGTGTGGGGTGCTGGACTTGTTGCTATGAGCAAGTTGGTTGCCTGTGCTGTTACATCCTGATTGGTTGATGGAGTTGATGTTTGCAGCTCCGATCACACTTTCCTCGCACAAGCACGAAGCCAAGGACACCAGCCTGAAGATGACGAGTGGGACCTCATCAAAACGTCGCCAAGATACGCTCAATCTTACACAGGAAAAGACCTGAATACACCAAAACTTGCAGATAGATAGATAGATAGATAGATAGATAGATAGATAGATAGATCTAATCTCAAACTATTCTAAAAATAGTTTCAGACTTTGCAGAATGCCTCTCTCTCTCTCTCTCTCCCCCCTCTCTCTATATATATTTCTTTATTTCTTTATCAGCAATGTGTGTGTGTGTGTGTGTGTGTGTGTGTGTGTGTGTGTGTTTTCTGAGGTTTTCGCGGGTATTTGTATGTAGGTCTTTGGTTATTCGGGTTTTCTCCCGCGTAAAATTGGAAGTGTCTTGGCAACGTTTCGACAAAGTCTCATTCGTCATCTTCAGGCTGGTGTTCTCGGCTTTGTGCTTTCAGGAGCAAGTTCTGGTGTTCTCAGCTTCCTGCTTCCTTGCTCCTGGAAGCACGAAGCCGAGAACACCAGCCTGAAGATGACGAATGAGACTTTGTCGAAACGTTGCCAAGACACTTCCAATTTTACGCGGGAGAAAACCCAAATAATCAAAGACCTACACACACACACACACACACACACACACACACATCTCTGTGTATGAATGAAAATATAATAACAAAAAAATGCTAAAAAAACATCAGCAAAGAAGAATCCATCCACAAAGATGAAGTTATTTACATTTTTGTTCCCTCACAAAGTAATTCCTAACAGATCAGCTTCATCCACACAAGTGTAGTTTTTAATAGAAACATTGAATATGGATGCTTAAAATTCATATATATTCATATGTTTGGGAATATTCATATATCCTCCCAAACTATAGTTTCCTCTATCCTTTTTATCTCTTGATTTGTACAGGATGTGTGTTTTCAACGGGCTTGTTTACACGTGGGTAACGGAGCACGCACATCCACGCATGTATTTTGAGAAATATTGAAAATGTCAAATCAAATCAAATGTTCTGCTTGGAATGTGATCTCTAGCACTGACTCCCCTAAGGCTAACTCTAGCCCTTAGCCAGGAAAAAAAAGTTGACTGCAGATGATCAAAGGGTATTTAAACATTCTGGAACCAGTCAAGCTTTGCTTTGCTAAAACACCTCACAATTATGCTCGTACCAGCATTGATAGTTGGGACCACCTCCTTCCCTTTGGCCATCTGATGAGTTTAGAATGAGTCATTTATTTGTAAAATCCGGAATGCTTTATCAATAAAGGCAGGCAAATGACATTTATTGCATTATATAGTTCTCAAAGTATGGAGTTCTTTGAGAAAAAACATTTATGTACGTAAAAAACATCCTATATTTCTCAAATCATAGGCAACTTTAAAAAACATTATAAATGTGGGGCCATATCCATAGGCATATATTCACAGTGATATGAAGGAGGGGGGGGATGCAACCATTAGCTTCAAAATCTGAAAAAGAGACAGCCTCCTAATAAGAACAAGAACAGTTTCCTTTCTTTCTCTCTCTCTCTCCATCCTCTCTCCATTCTCTCTCTCTCTCTCTCTCTCTTTCCATCGTCTCTCTTTCTCTCTGTTTCTCTCTCTCTCCATCCTCTCTCTCTCTTCTCTCTCTCCCCATCGTCTCTCTCTTTCCATTCTCTTTCCCTCTCCCTCTCTCTCCATTGTCTCCCTCTCTCCCTCTCTCTCCATCGTCTCTCTCTCCTCTCTCTCTTTTTCTCCCTCTCTCTCTCTCTCCATTCTCTCTCCCTCTCTCTCCATCATCTCTCTCTTTCCTCTCTCTCTCTCCCTCTCTCTCCCTCCCTCCCTCTCTCTCTCTCTCTCTATGTGTGAGGTTGTGAAGGGCACAAGCCTTAATGACATTTGCACACCCATCGTTGTTCAGCTGTCAATGTAAGACTAAACATTTTAGAGAACAAAGAAATTGAATCAGAGAGTTACTTGTGATGAACAAATTATGGGAAGATATGACCTAGTATATCGTAACTTTGATTTTCCACTCATTTAAAAATGTATGGACTGTGAACAGCATCAGTAAGATAGATAGATAGATAGATAGATAGATAGATAGATAGATAGATAGATAGATAGATAGATAGATGATAGATAGATAGATAATTTATATGTGATCTCACGGACTTAAGGCTGTTATAGCCCATACCTTTCTTTGGGAAAGCCTTTATGAAGGTACATAGTACGTGATAGCTTATCTGGAATGTCTATGGAGATTCTCAATCATCCAGGTCATGAAAAATTTAACTCAGATCTGAAGAAGCTTCTTGGATAAGAAGTGAAAAGTCTTTTCAAGGAAAAGCAAAGTAGGTTCAGTTGCCTTTTGAAAAAGCATCTTTGAGACATACCTGGAATATTTGTTTACACACATTTCATCATATTCTGTAAACTGGGACAAGCAACTAGATGATTGCAGTTGAATGAGCTGGTGAACGGATTCAAGTCCTGAAATTCCTCTCTGGATAAAGAGGGGGACCTGGGATCACCCAAAATGGACTCCCTGTGAGAAGATTGTAAAATCAGGGGGGATGTCTCTGGGGAGGACGGTTTAGAACTCTGAAAAGTGAGAAGTTTTCATTTAGATATGAACCAGCAATGTGCAGCAGCTGCCAAAAAAGCCAACACAGTTCTGGGCTGCATAAACAGAGGGATAGAATCAAGATCACGTGAAGTGTTAATACCACTTTATAATGCCCTGATAAGGCCACACTTGGAATATTGCATTCAGTTTTGGTCGCCACGATGTAAAAAAGATGTTGAGACTCTAGAAAGAGTGCAGAGAAGAGCAACAAAGAGGATTAGGGGACTGGAGGCTATAACATATGAAGAACGGTTGCAGGAACTGGGTATGTCTAATTTAATGAAGAGAAGGACTAGGGGAGACATGATAGCAGTGTTCCAATATCTCAGGGGCTGCCACAAAGAAGAGGGAGTCAAAACACCTAAGGGTAGAACAAGAAGCAATGGGTGGAAACTAATCAAGGAGAGAAGCAATTTAGAACTAAGGAGAAATTTCCTGACAGTTAGAACAATTAATCAGTGGAACAACTTGCCTCCAGAAGTTGTGAATGCTCCCACACTGGAAATTTTAAAGAAGATGTTGGATAACCATTTGTCTGAAGCGGTGTAGGGTTTCCTGCCTGGTCAGGGAGTTGGACTAGAAGGCCTCCAAGGTCCCTTCCAACTCTGTTATTCTATTCTATTCAATTCTACGTTAGCTGTGCCCAAGTTGCAGCCCAGAACCTTCAAACAGACACTGGGTTTGCCTCTTCTTTTCTTAATAACTTCTGGAAATGTCTTCTTGACTGCTTTTTGAATACTAAAAACCTTCAAAATAACAAATTTCATCACATCAGGTGATTCTCCTTCAGCAAGGAGTCCTTAGTAAAAGTCCTTAGCAAACAAATTTTCATGTAAGTCTAAGGACTTCAAAAAAAGTATTCTGAAATAAACAGCAAAAGGATAATTAGAATGTTGACTTTGGAAAGTTGTAAATGGACTAAGGTGCCAGATGGTTTGGAAATAAGACTTTGAAATTAATTATAAGAATCCTTCCTTTGGGCTGTTCAAAATCCTATTAATCATATATGAAGATTTTGAATCTAAGTATAAGAAATCTTCCCATGGGAAAATTTTGTGGATTAGAAAAAAACATGATAAGAGGAGATTTTGAAAGCTGGACACTAGAGGCAACCAGAAAGAACTAAATATGATAATTATAGGAGAATAAACCTACTAATACAGAAATAATTTTAACATTGGAAGAATCCAAATATATTTGAGAACAATGGACTAAGAAATTTTTCTTAAGACTGCCTGCTAAAATGGATAGCAGACCCATAAAGAGGAGGCAGAAAAGAATACAGCTGAGAATCAGGTTGTTTTGGATTTATATTACTTAAATTACTTTATATTTATATTATTTAAATCTTGTTAAAAGCAAAAAGAAGGAATATAAAGTTGGCTTACTTGATCGAGGTTAAAATATGTGATATTCTTTCTAGTAGATCTTAATGGATTTTTCTTGACCAAATGATGAGACTTTAAAGATTTGTTTAGAGATAAAACATAGGAAAAGTTTTTTTGTTTGTTTGTTATATATTCAGAGAAAATGATAAACTATGGTGTTAAAAGTAGAGGAAAGGCTTACAAAGATGGCTTATTTGATTAAGGTTAAAATGTAGATGTTATTTACGGTACATGTTAACTTGTGAAGGATTTTCTGAGAGGAAAATAAGAAATCAACTTGTGGCATACTCTTTGAAGGGATTAAAGATCAAGATTCCTAATATTCTATCTTCGGGAACAAAGATTGATCTTAATACCTTACACTAAGCCAGAAAATGGCTTGTTTGGTGTTGGTTCTTCAAACCATGATTAAAACAGTACTTAGTTAAATAATGCACAGTGGCTCCATTCCCATATAACAGTATAGTTTGCAAATGACTGCTTCACAAATTGGTCTTACAAAATCTAAGGAAATGTCATGATGACTTTGCATGATCACTAAACAAATTGATTTCAGAACTTGAGAGATCTCATAATTGGTGAACTGTATTTATAAAAGGTCAAATACTTAAAGGTATGCTGTATCTTTAAATTTCAAATTATTTCATTCCAGAGTTTGGGGGCAGTTGTATAACTCTCTTAGCTTAATTTAGCCTGTCTGGGTCTGTTTTTTTTTTTAAAAAAATCTTGACATTTTTAGGAGAGTTGAAGGTATCAAAAAGGAAGGAAGGAAGGAAAGAAGGAGGGAGGGAAAGATTAACATTTACAAGGAAAGTTTAAAAGATTTAAGCGAACCAAGAGATTTAATTTATTAATTTAATTAGGACAGTTAAAGATATCAGAAGGAAGGAAGGAAGGAAGGAAGGAAGGAAGGAAGGAAGGAAGGAAGGAAGGAAGGAAGGAAGGAAGGAAGGAAGGAGGGAAGGAGGGAGGGAGGGAAAGATTAACATTTACAAGGAAAGTTTAAAAGACTTAAGCGAACCAAGAGTTTTAATTTATTAATTTAATTACGACAGTTAAAGGTATCAGAAGGAAGGAGGGAAGGAAGGAAGGAAGGAAGGAAGGAGGGAGGGAGGGAGGGAGGGAAAGATTAACATTTACAAGGAAAGTTTAAAAGATTTAAGCGAACCAAGAGATTTAATTTATTAATTTAATTAGGCTAGTTGAAGGTATCAAAAGGGAAGGAAGGAAGGAAGGAAGGAAGGAAGGAAGGAAGGAAGGAAGGAAGGAAGGAAGGAAGGAAGGAGGGAAAGATTAACATTTACAAGGAAAGTTTAAAAGACTTAAGCAAACCAAGAGATTTAAATTTGGTCTTGCTAGGAATAACACAGGAGGAAAAAAAATTACTAATATAGTTATAAAAGAAACAGGACTCTGGGACTTGAGGGTGGCCTTCAGGGTGGACTCAATCTGTTTTCATAAAGTACAGATTAAATTCTCATTATGAAACAATAAGTAGAATTATTATTCCTCCTGCACATGATCCAATATATGGTGAGACTTGCAGCTGGGCTATCCGTTTCTCCCAACCGAAAGGTATGTCATTTCAAGTATTTAAAAACAGATTTTTACATATATTCTTCAAACAAAGCTTTTTTTCAAACAAACCTACCATGTGAGAGGAAGTTGCCAAATACATTCTTACAGCGTTGCCACCAACTAATTCAGGAAATGTGGCTGTTCACATATTCATCAAAACACAGATTTTTTTTTTAAACAAAAACAATTCTTTAAGGACTTTAAAAAAAAAAAACCAGATGCCATGGCTGCTTCCTAAAACCGCAGTCCAGATTAATGAGGTATTCAGAACTGAAAGACTGATTTCCTTCTAGATCTTTATTTTAAGTCCAAGGTTGGGACTTTAGAAGCAAAAGCCCATGCCGCGGATCCAAAAATGCTGGAGGCAATTATTTTGACTGTTATTCTAATGGAATATGCTGATTTTTGGAAAGGCCCCGGTTGCATTTTTACATTTTGATTCCCGCATTATGGCTTTGGAATAGGTGTGGTAGCCTTTGAAATGTAAGCTTACTGTTTCTGGAGTCAGCGAACCATTGCTGATAGCGTTGACTAGTCAGAAGCAAAACTGGCTAGTTATAAAACTACTATAGTATATCCTTTATCTCGTACACATTTAAAGGATTTACCTATCTATCCCACTGCAGACCTACTCATTGAGTAGGAGCCAACAGCGTATGATTGTGTTAATTAATCTGCTATTGTGAGTAAAGGAACAGCTGCAGTGGTCTCGTGGATACGTTGTCAAAAGAAAACAATGTAATGTTAAGCTTCTGACTGCATATTCGGTTACAAAGCAGGTTTACGATAAGTTAGATGCATAAATCACAGATCATTTTTTTTTATAATCATCATCATAATAAATAACATTTGACCTTTAAGGGAGAGGTTTGAGCATAGTTCATTTGGGCTTGAAATATGCTCTGAACGGCGATACTTAAAGCTGCAGCTTCAATTCTTTGTTTAGAAAACAAACATTTTTTTTCCCCTCCCGGAAACGATAGGCAAATGGTATCAGCTGCAGACTGCGACCTCGCACTCTTTGAGATACACCGTCGATTGAATAAAAGATCAGAATCCAAACTATCAAGTTAAAAGAAAGGATTATTGGTTTCCTGGCCGTGTCCCCCCATCCCACTCCACCCCCTCGCTCCAATGAAAACATTGTACAGCGAGGCAGAAGAAGGAGGAAAAAAAGAGCTTTCGTGATATGAAAAGAAACATTCTCTGTTGACATAGGATTTGATCTTTCCTGGTTAAGGAAAAACGATTCAGGATATACTTTCCCCTTCTTCTTCAAAGTCGAATTATTATAATCCTGTCATTCAGACACAGTCGGTGTCAAAATAGGTTTGCCTTTTTTTATTAAAAAAAAAAAAGAGTCTTCCCTTCCATCCCTCCGGCCAGGAAAAGTGTTGAAGATCCCATAACCAAGCAATTTAGCCAAGAAGGACAGGATAAAAGGTTTATGACCGGTAGATATTTTGTGCTGTTGTTGTTCCAATAAGCATTTCTTCAGAGCAAATTATGTTATTCTCAACGGTGGCGAAGTTAAACACAGATTTGGGTACTCAAGTTTCTAGTGCAGGAAGAAATTTCCTCCAGAAATTGTAAATGTTCCAGTACTGGAAGTTTTTAAGAAGATGTTGAATAACCCTTTGTCTGAAGTGGTGTATCTCCAAGTCTTTCATTCTACAACAGTAGGGTAGATCTAACTCCAATAGCTCCTTCCATCTCTGAAGATACCTGAGGGATCACCTTTTTCCAACAGTCTCTACCTGTCTAATCAGATGGAGTAGAAAATGCTGCAGATTCCATCAGCCGGAGCGTCGGTTGGCAGAGACCGGATGATAGGCTTTTTCAGTGGTGAAATCCAATTTTTTTTTACTACCAGTTCTGTGGGCGTGGCTTGGTATGACTTGGTGAGCGTAGCTTGGTGGGCATGGCAGGGGAAGGATACTGCAAAATCCCCATTCCCACCCCACTCCAGGGAAAGGATACTGCAAAATCCCCATTCCCTCCCCACTCCTGGGAGAAGGATATTGCAAAATCTCCATTCCCAGCCCACTGTAGGGCCAGCCAGATGTGGTATTTGCCGGTTCTCCGAACTGGCTGGATGGGGTCAACGAAGCAGTAGGCGTAAGAGTAAATGGACTCCAGAGGATGGTAGAGGACAGGAATGCCTGGAGGAACATTGTCCATGGGGTCGCGATGGGTCGGACATGACTTTACAACTAACAACAACAACAACAATGCTTATAAGAGCCAGTATGATGTTGTAACTAAAAGGTTGAGCTGGGAAATGGAGAGATGAGGTTGTTTTTTAGGCATGGAAACTGGCTGGATACCTTTGGGCTAATCTGTTGCGTACAATACACACTGCAGTAAGAATACCAAATTACCAATCTTTGGGTTAAGGTCATTAGAATAACACTTTGTGTCTTTAATCAAGCTCTGAGAATTCATGAGTATCATTAGTCACCCGGGTTGATGACTTCATTGAGGTTGATTGAGGAGGGGGCCTTCATTATTACTCTGTATTATGTTTCATTTTCCAAATCAAAATCCTAAAACAAAATAATTTCCTGAGCTTTTTTCTTCTGCTTCTTCTTCTTTTTTTGTTTTTTTTTGTTTTTTTTTAAAAAGCTTGATTAAAAAACACTGTTGTGGGCTGAAACCAAATTCCTGGCATTATCCATTTTGCAAAATATGCCATAACTGTGGGAAGGCAAAGAGATCTCTTTTTTCAGGATAGGAATTACTGCCGTTTTTAATAACACAATAATTCCTTTTAAGTTATAAGGATGACTAAAGAAGAGAGAAAGGAAGAAGTGAACATATTACATTTTTTTTCCACGAGGAAAACATAACAGAATCGTTCATTTTATAAGAGAGTTATGTTAATGAAAGGAATTAAAAGCTGACCCTGGAAGTAAGAGCAAAAAAAATAAAAAATAAAGAATATTTTGTAATGTGAAGCAAAGATGTTCAGACTCTTTAGAAACTTGGTTGTTAGCTGGAAAAGCAGAAAGTTGCCTAGCCTTGAAATCCTGAAACCTTCCTTCTGCCTCGACATTGTATTTTATTCCTAAATTTTCTGAAATTTAATTTCTAAACTAGGCAGCTTTCTTAACTAAAATTTGAGTAACAAGACTGAGTGTTTTCTGAATTCTTGTAGGAGAGATGGGATTAAAAAAAAGTATTAAAATAAATGAATATTAAAATATTTATGTACATCGAGAGCATATGCACCAAAGACAAATTCCTTGTGTGTCCAATCACACTTGGCCAATAAAGAGTTCTATTCTATTCTATTCTATTCTATTCTATGCTATGCTATGCTATGCTATGCTATGCTATGCTATGCTATGCTATGCTATGCCACGCCACGCCACGCCACGCCTCTCCTCTCCCCTATCCTATCCTATCCTATCCTATCCTATCCTATCCTATCCTATCCTATCCTATCCTATCCTATCCTATTCAAGATAAATTTGTATTACAAACAGAAGGATATAATTCCCTGTTGAATTATCTAGGGTCAAAGATCAGTAGGGAAAAAATGCTTGGTGCATCTGAAGAAAAACACAAGAAATGTGATCGATTGATGAAATCACAACAATTATGGATGTCGCTTTAGCAATGATTAGCCACCTAACTGAAGAGCAAAGTGTAGGCTAACTTCTACCTTAACGGCAACTGACTACAACAACAGTTAAATAAGAACATGTGAACTTCTTCCCAGCAGGGACAAAAGTGAAGGTATTGGCAGATGGTAATGTAGTCACCAAATGTGTTTATATTTCCATGATTTAACTGACTAGAAGAAGCAGAAGAGAGGATAGTCCTGAACATGGACAACTGACTTTTATAGAGACTTTGGCCAACAAAGTCTTTGGCATCTTCTGCCGCTTTCATGATGTTAGCCAAAGAGCTTCCCTTGGCAGTTCTCAGGTTTTCCTTCCCAACCTCAGTTCTCATGGAATGATCCTTCCATCTTTAAGGTCTCACTTGACTTCTTGTCCCTTTTGTTGCAAAGGACCACCGTGCTCTGCCTGGAAATCAAGCCTCTTAAGGAAGGTTGAGATGCTTTTCCTGAAAATCTACTCAACTTCACAAGGTCGCCACTGTCTCCCCCTGGAATAGCCTTCTGCATCCCCAAAGTAAGGGATCCTGCCCGAAAGAAAATTGCTTTCAGATAAACACGTCACCGATGGTGCTCAATCTCCTTTTGTTGAGTCTTTCCAACCCAACTGAATGTTAGAAAGAAGTGACAGAATTATTTAGAAATTATCTAATATTGTATGTACAGTATGCAGGTGTAGCTAAGTAACTAAAATAGTTGGACTGTGTCCGTCTGTCTCTCAACAGCAGAGGTGGGTTTCAGCAGGTTCTGACCAGTTCTGGAGAACCGGTAGCGGAAATTTTGAGTAGTTCAGAGAACCGGTAATAAAAATTCTGACTGGCCCCGCCCCCATCTCTTCTCTGCCTCCCGAGTCCCAGCTGATTGGGAGGAAATGGGGATTTTGCAGTAATTTTCCCCTGGATTGGGGAGGGAGTGGTGAAATTCAAATTCTTTTACTACCGGTTCTGTGGGTGTGGTTTGGTGGGCGTGACTTGGTGAGTGTGGCAAAGGAAGGACACTGCAAAATCTCCATTCCCACCCCACTCCAAGGGAAAGATACTACAAAATCCCCATTCCCTCCCCACTCCTGGGGGAAGGATATTGCAAAATCTCCATTCCCACCCCTCTCTGGGACCAGCCAGAGGTGATATTTGCCGGTTCTCCGAACTACTCAAAATTTCCTCTACCGGTTCTCCTGAACCTGTCAGAACCTGCTGGATTTCACCCCTGGAATGGAGCTTTTACAGTATCCGTCCCCTGCCACATCCATCAAGCCACGCCCACCAAGCCATGCCACACCCACCAAGCCACACCCACAGAACCGGTAGTAAAGAATCTTGAAACCCACCACTGCTCAATAGAATAACTATCCAAAAGTTAATACAAACAGGACCAGCATGGTCTGTGTATGTCTACACAAATCTATTCTTCTTTCTCTCTTTTTTTTTAAACTCCATCATTTGAATCTGAGAAGCTTGCCTGTACGTCAGCATCTTCAGGTTTTCCGCTCTTCTCTACAGCCAGATTCTGTAGAGAATATTCCCAGATTCATTCAACAATGTGTGGCAGGAGGTTCACTGGCACTTTCTAGGTTCTTGAATTAATAGCCGTGAAGGAGTGCTGGGACCTTCCCAAGTTGTGGTTTCTGCATAGCCAAGCTATGCTGAACCAGTGTTTCCAATTTTATAACACCCTGACTTCCTGGGAGCACATTTATTATCAGGGGAGGGAGGGAGGGAGCTATTACATGTGCCCAAATATTCATAATTTTTAACCTTCAGTTTGTTTGTGACCTCTACCAACAGGCACGATGCGCAATTCCGTCTGGTCTTGTTTTCTTAACAGGACTCTTCCTACAAATATTTGTTCCTTTTTTTCCTCCCTGAAGATTTTGAAAACCTCTTTCTGTCTACCAAGGTTTGCTGTGCTCCATCCCTCAAGGGCCAGTTTTTGACCAGGCCAGCACCCAGTTTGATGCCTGCTGAAATAGCAACTGATAGAGGAGAATATTTGTAGAGCAGGATTGAATTGTGAGGTCCTTGTTGCTCTCTGAGCTTGGTGGTTTACCTGCAGACGTTTCATTACCAAACTGGGTAACATCATTAGTGCACTGATGATGTTACCCAGTTTGGTAATGAAACGTCTGCAAGAAAAGTACCAAGCTCAGACAACACCAAGGACCACATAACAATAGCAACTTATTTTCAGTCTTTTAGGTCACTTTCTTGTCTCTGTAAAAAGGGAATGTTGCTATAAATCATAGTTTATGGTGTACATGTAAGTCAGAGATACAGAGAATATGCAGAGACTACTAATTTTGGCAGCTGGACTTTCTGTGTTTTTCCTTGAAGGCATTTCACTTCCCATCCAGTGGTGAAATCCTACCGGTTCGCACTGGTTCAGTGGTAGTGATCAAAGCTACCAGTTCGGCGAACCGGTAGTAAAAAAAAAAGCTACCGGTTTATCATCTACAGGAAGTTGAGGTTACTCACAATCAAAATTAGCCTGGGACAAAATAAATTTCTACTACATAAAACCACACAGATGGTTCCAGATTCAGAAGTTTCATTGCCATCATATCAACTGCCCAAAAAGGAGAATCGGAACCCTACTCCCTTCTAGCACTGATGATGTTACCTAGCTGGGTAATGAAATGTCTGCAAGAAAACAACCAAGCTCAGAGAGCATCAAGGACTCCACAATTCAACCTCGAACTACAGATATTCTCTTCCATTGGGAGAATCAGAAAGTTGACCACTTATGCTTAAAGTTAGCTGAAATTTTCAGAGCTACAACTGAATTTTCCTTGCCCCAATGCGCCCCCCCCCCCACTTAAATATTGTCCTCATTTGGGAAGCAGGTTATCCTGGAACATTTAGATCAGTGCTGGGTTTCAAATTTTTTTACTACCGATTGTTTGGGGTGTGTCTTGGTGGGCGTGGCATGGTTTGATGGGCGTGGCTTGGTAGGCGTGGCAGGAGAAGGATACTGTAAAATCTCCATTCCCACCCAACTCCTGGGGGAAGGATACTGCAAAATCTCCATTCCCACCCCATTCTGGGGCCAGCCAGAGGCGGTATTTGCCGGTTCTCCGAACTATTCAAAATTTCCGCTACCGGTTCACCAGAACTGGTCAGAACCTGCTGAAACCCACCTCTGATTTAGATGTTGCAACTCCATAGATACTTCGTACTCTTACACTTCCCAAACACAACTGCACAACTGACAATCCCCTTCTTCAGCCAAACCTTAGCAGCAAATGTGGGAATCAATCATAGCTACGCTTAATTCTTTCCTAACTGTAAACATTTGGAAGCCTTCCCTTCTTTATGAGCTTGCTCGGCACCAGAGAACGTATCCCACACAAGATGTGGTTGTTGCCAGCAGAAAAGTGACTAAAACCTTGTCTGGGGGGGGGGGGGGGGGGGGGGGAAGTAGAAAGAGTTATCAATCAATTTGACAAGTCATCTCAGTTATATGAAGGAATATATACCAGGAGGCTGTAAATGCTGCCAAAATTGGGGAAGGAAAGTACACGTGCACAGAGGATGAAGTAATTTAAGATGAATTAAACCTACCATTGATTTCTGGTGAAATCCAAACTTACAGGAAGGATAACATGGCATGCAATTCTAAGGACGAAACAAAATATTTAAATGAAATATTTTCATCCTAAAATCGGAGAGTAAGTGCGATGTGGGAGAAAAAAGGGACAATTCTTTCTTTCTTTTTCTTTCTTTCTTTTTCTTTCTTTCTTTCTTTCTTTCTTTCTCTCTCTCTCTCTCTCTCTCTCTCTCTCTCTCTCTCTCCCTCCCTCCCTCCCTCCCTCCCTCCCTCCCTCCCTCCCTCCCTTCCTTCCTTCCTTTCTTTCTTGGTTCGATTTATATGCCGCCCTTCTCCGGAGACTCAGGGCGGCTTACAATGCGTTAAGCAATAGCCGTCATACTTTTGTATATACCTGCTTAGTAGGGCTTTCGCCCCCCCCCCCAAGCGGTGTTCTTTTTTATACAAAGTCAGCTTATTGCCCCCACAATCTGGGTCCTCATTTAACCTCCCTTGGAAGGATGGAAGGCTGAGTCAACCTTGAGCCTGGTGAGATTTGAACTCACAGTAATTTCAGGCAGCTGGCAGCTAAGTGCTACTTAACAGCGCTTTAGTCCACTGCTCCACCAAAGCGCCTATATTTTGCCCCCCCCCCTTTTGTCACTTGCTTAGGAGCCATAAGTCTACATGTTTTTCCTTACTTATCAGAAGCAATTCTCTCTTCACCTTCGCTCAGATGTCTCTACATGGCAAGATTGCGCTGGTGTTAACATAACAAAAGGAAAACTAAAGGAATCCCTGCAGATTTTATTCTGCTGGTTGTTGCCTCCTACAGGGCGAAGTGCTCATCTCTATTTAAAGGCCGTGGAGCCAGGGCTGTCTAAAGACATTTCCATGGTCAGGTGGCCAGCAGGATGTCATGGAACACTGTTACCTTCCCACCAAAGTGATACCTATTTATCTACTTGCATTTGTGTGCTGTAAAACAGCTAGGCTGGCAGGAGCTGGGAGGAGGACGGGAGCTCACCCATCGTGCAGTGCTTGGGTCTCAAACCCCACACACCACAGCTGATTTTCCCCCCTCGCTTCTACTTACTACTTACCTTCCCAAGCCTCCTTTTGGCGCATCCTGTGCATGGATGCATGGTGCACACCGTGCATTGGCTCGCAGCGGCACACATTTTCCGCGCGGCACACCTGCGCGACCAGCGAACTGGTAGCAAACCAGTTCAGATTTCACCACTGGCATGTACCATTCTATTCACATCTATATTGAAGCAAAGCAATGCCAGGGTATATTTCTGTTTTACCGTCTTCTGAGCGGGGAAGTATTTGGCTCTTTGTGACTATCACCATTTGGTTAGTGTTCACCGAGAACCTCACTCGGAAATACGGTATTTGCGCGGCTTTCCCCGTCACCATCAAACTCCCACAGATTGATTCTTGCTCTCTATGAGCTTGCTCTCCAGCAAGCAGTGCCACAAAATAAAGACAGCAAGCATTGCCTTGTGCTAAAGCGATTACCATATGGATGGCCTGCCTAATGAGGCCTATTTTGAATGACCGCTTTGGCCTTTCGTTTTCTTATTGTATAGCGGGGTGGTAGTTTACAGCTATTGTGTGGCAGGCTACAAATAAACTTTCCAAAGTCCAGCTGCAGAATCAATTTGCAAGTACAACTGTCCAAGAGGATGTCTCCGGATCAGCAGAACTAAAATGAAGGGAGGACAATGAGCGTTTCTGAATTCCCCAACACCTGTACCTACTCGAATCTATTCCCCAAAGCAAAAAGATTTGGATTTGATTACAACAACAGAGAGAGAAGTGAAGCAAAAGAATAAAATGATAGGGTGGCGTTTCTTTTTTCTTTTTAAGAACACCAGTCATTTCTCATCATGAAATCAAAATGTGTGGTGTTGTTTTTTTTAAACTTGCCAGCATAATCTATATCAGCATCATTTTTATAGGCTTATGTAGGAGAGAAATTAAAGAACTCTGCTCCAACTCCATTCATTATTAGCGGTGGGTGCTGGAAATTTGATTCATTGCTTTATTAACTTAAAACCAGAGGTGGGTTTCAGCAGGTTCTGACCAGTTCTGGAGAACCGGTAGTGGAAATTTTGAGTAGTTCGGAGAACCGGTAGTAAAAATTCTGACTGGCCCCACCCCCATCCCTTCTCTGCCTCCTGAGTCCCAGCTGATCGGGAGGAAATGGGGATTTTTTTAATTTTTTTATTTTATTTTATTAAATTTGTATGCCGCCCTCTCTCCCGAAGGACTCAGGGCGGCTCACGACGATAAAAAACACATAAAATTATATAAAAACCAATAAAATCCCCTTTAAAAAAACCCCTTCAGTCCAATCCGGCCATGCCAAATAGCCATGTTTTGAGATCATGGCGGAAAGAGCGAAGGTCAGGGGCCATCCAGAGTGCCAGGGGGAGCGGATTCCACAGAGTAGACGCGCCCACAGAGAAGGCTCGCGGTATCCTTCCCCTGGAGTGGGGTGGGAATGGAGATTTTATAGTATCCTTCCCCTGCCATGTCCACAAGCCACGCCCACCAACCCATGCCACGCCCACCATGCCACGTCCACAGAACCGGGTAGTAAAAATTTTGGAAACTCACCACTGCTTAAAACCCATAACTTTTGTGGAGCAAAACTGAGGCACAGGCTGACATTTTTTTAAAAAATACACATAGTATATCACTATGCGAGTAGTCTGGGAGAAGTTGTATACGGGCAGAAGATAATTTTCTTTTTAAGACTAAACAGGGTTGAAACACTCAAGAAGTTCAGGATGTACACAGCTGCCATGGAAATTGGTTGACTTGAAATGTGGATTATCAAAAATCCATAACTACAAAAGAAATAAAGCCGACATTTCTACAAGAGGATTGCCAAAACTGAGCTGCCCCCCCAAAAAAATGGGTAGTGATGAACTAAACTCTCCTGATTTTATATTGAGGAACCTGTTTAAGAAATTGTTTTATTCTTGTTTCTTGTTTTGAAGAACTTAGCATACAGTGTAGTCTTATTGCGTTTTCCTTGAAAACACCTGACTTCAGCCGCTTCGATTTTTTTTAAAAAAAATTCTCTCAACTTTGATCCTGTTTCATAAGGGTGACTTGCCTCTAGCCCAAGCAATTGGCCATCCAGAGCCCTAAAATACAGGACTCGACAGCATCCCGTCCCTCACAGCCAAGTTGGCCCCACTTACTTAAGTCTTGCCAATGTGAATTCTGATAAGCCTGGATAAAGTTGAGTTGATTTGGAAGTTGAGTTTCCAACCCAATGTGATCCAATTCCCAGTTCAAATAAAATTTCCAAATAGGAAGTTGCAATTTGGATCACATTGGGGTGGATGAGTTTGAATCAATCTGATGGTCTGGAAGGCTTAGACTGTGCAAAAATGCCCCTTTCCAAACAAGTTTGATTTCTCCAAATTGGATCAGGGATCTCAACTAAAGTTATTCCACTCGAAACCAATTCATTCCCTCTCATTTTCTGTTTTTCCTAGGCTGCTGGAATAGTACAAGATAGAGCAGTGACAAAACAGTAGTCTCAGCCTTACTTCCAAACCGATATTATTGAAGGACTGGAAAGGAAATCTTGACATCACTCAAGAAGTCCGTCCTTACGTCAAGAACTGAACTAAGGTGCACCTGAAGTTATACATAATTATTACATGTGAAGTGTTAGTACTACTTTATCATGCCTCGGTAAGACCACACATGGAATATTGCATCCCAGTTTTGGTTGCTATCATATAAAAAAGATGTTGAGATTCTAGAAAGAGTTCAGAGAAGAGAAACAAGGATGATTAGGGGACTGGAGGCTAAAACATATGAAGGACAGTTACAGGAACTGGGTATGTCTAATTTAATGAAAAGAAGGATTAGACTTGACATAATAGCAGTTTTCCGGTATCTCAGAGGCTGCCCCAAAGAAGAGGGAGTCAAGCTATTCTCCAAAGAGCTTGAGGGCAAGACAAGAAGCAATGGATGGAAAATAATCAAGAAGAGGAGCAACCTAGAAATAAATAGAAATTTCCTGATAGTTAGAGCAATTCATTGGTAGAATGGCTTGCCTTCACAAGTTGTGGGTGCTCCAACACTGGAAGATTTTAAGACGAGATTGGCAAATTTGTCTGAAATATGAGGTTCTGAGTTGAGCTAGAAGACCTCCAAGGTCCCTTCCAACTCTGTTGTTCTGTTATTTTTTAATTAAAATAACATTCATTCATTCTCTTTCCTTTGGTGCAGGTGCACAGATTCACTACCTCTCGTGTTATTTCCACAGGTACTATGACAGTTTGCAACGCTGACCAATGAGCAAATACATTTTGGGCCATATGGTATGAAAACCGAGATCCTTTCCTTTCCTTTTCTTTCCTCCCTCCCTCCCCTTCTGAACAGCTGGGTGAGTAACTACAAGGAAAAGACAGTTAGCAGCTGCGTGCTGTTGTCATTACTTTGATGCTGCTTAAAGGAATCTAAACCTTCTACGCCTGAGATTAGAAGCAATGAATGTTCCTCTCCAAATATGAGAGAAAACAGCGATGGGAGCTATAATTACGTTTTACAGGTGTCATCAGAACAATGGCTCCAACTTTTACTCACAATAAACACATTCTTGTGCTATTTTGTGACCATTTTTTTTTCAAAGGCCTTCTGGGAAAAAGGTATTACCGTACAAAGGCAACGGCACTAAATAAGCATGAAAAGGACTCTTTAAGTAGAATTCCTTTCATATGCAGCTCACCTGGGTGTTTCTTATGATTAACTAAGCTCTATGGAAGCATTCACTTACAGACAGGTAAAGTTAAATCCACCCTCTTCTCCCTCTGTCTGAGACCAACCAACTTGAACAGAAGTCGGCAAAAAGATTCTGTACCAACACTCAGCCCTAAGTGCTTATGGAGATGAATGAAAAAAAAAAAGGACTAAGGGTGAGATGATAGCAGTGTTCTAATATCTAGGGGGTTGAAGAAGAGGGGGTCAATCTATTTTTCAAAGCACCAGAAGGCAAGACAAGAAGCAATGGATGGAAAATAATCAAAGAGAGAAGCAACTTAGAACTAAGGAGAAATTTCCTGACAGATAGAACAATTAATCAGTGGAACAACTTGCCTCCAGAAGTTGTGAATGCTCCAACACTGGAGGTTTTTAAGAAGAGATCGGACAACCATGTGTCTGAAAAGCTTTCCTTCCTGAGCAGGGGATTGGACTAGAAGACCTCCAAGATCCCTTCCAACTCTATATAACAGAATAACAGAGTTGGAAAGGACTTTGGAGGTCTTTTAGTCCAACCCAACCTCCTGCTTAGGCAGTAGGCTCTATAGCTGTGAGGGCGAACCTATGGCATGAGTGCCACAGGTGGCACACATAGCCATATCAGTGGGCACGTGAGCTCAGCTCCGGCATGCATGCATGCGCCAGCCAGCTGATTTTTGGGTCTTCTTGGCCTACCAGAAGTAGGGAAACAGTTTGGTTCCTGCCTCTGGAGGGCCTGGGGGTGGGGAAGACCATTTTCGCCCTCCCCAGACTATGAAACTATTAAACCATCTTTCCAAGCAGTCTCCATGTTTCCAGTGTCTTTTTCCCTACTTGGAGCTGAATCCAGAAGGATATTTCTTCTAACAGTTGCAAAACACGGGGGGGGGGGGGGGGAGCCTTAATCAGTTGGAACAACTCCAATAAAACTGTAGGTACCTAATACCAGTCATCACTTGAACAATCCATGGGCCATGTCAAGAATGTAAATGATTGGGAAACACAATAAAACATCATCAATAGAAGTGGATTTGCTCACCCACGCTTCAATTGTATAGTGTAAGTATGCAACATGCTTGGCCACTCAATACAGCTGGCAGAGATGCTGCAAATAATGCCCTCCTTTAAATGTGAGTAATTGCACACTGTTGTCCTCCTTTCGGCTCTTTGTCTGGTCCATCATGGCTTCTTTACCAACATATACTTAACCAAGAGAAACGGACACACACCAGCGTGGAATTAGCCAACCAAGTTGGGTAAAACATGGGCCAAAGCCAGAACACTGGGAATAGTAGCTTGCAAAAACAGAAGTGTGTGTGTGTGTGTGTGTGTTACTTTGATACCTGTCCACCTAATGATAGATCCATTATGTGGGTAACAATGGGGCAAACAGGTACCTTACAAAACATTGGTTTGTAGTAGGAGTTGAATGGGTGGAAATAAACAGTCTTCATTATGTTTAGAAAGTTGGGAAATGGAAATCTCTGTCACCTGACCATTACAATCTGTGTATCTGTGGCATATCTACTGGTACATATCTGTGACATAAAACTTTCTTGGAGCACATGGGCAGCACCCATTGCCTATCTTACTACCTTCCAAAAGAGTTGGATGGCTAAAGACACCAGAATGTAGAAACTGCCTAATCTAGCAATTCCTCTCTTGGATACATAGTGGAACTCCATCAAATGTATTGGAGTTGCAGAGTGGAGAATGGGAAATGGAATGGAATGGAATGGAATGGAATGGAATGGAATGGAATGGAATGGAATGGAATGGAATGGAATAGAATAGAATAGAATAGAATAGAATAGAATAGAATAGAATAGAATAGAATAGAATAGAATAGAATAGAA
>WNWU01000105.1:2305943-2313443 GCA_012654045.1 Ptyas mucosa
AATAGAATAGAATAGAATAGAATAGAATAGAATAGAATAGAATAGAAATTATTGGTCAAGTGTAATTAGATACACAAGGGATTTGTTTCTGGTACAGAAGCTCTCACTGTACATGCAAAGCAACAGAGTAATAATAATCATAATAAGAAGTAGTAGTAAAAAAAATTGAAAGGATAATAATAATAATACTACAGCCCTACTACACGGGTAAATATCTTTAGGCATAAGACAGTGCTGTGGGAATTAGGGGGTTTAGCAGAGCAATGGCACAAGGGAAAAAACTGTCTCTGTGTCTAGTTGTTTTGGCATTCTATCGTGGTATCCTGAGGGGTGTCTGAAGGAAATATGAATGGATAACTAGAATATGATGATTGTTATATGCCATCAAATCCGGGTTAACTCTTTAACAAGCATATAGACAAGACTTTCTCTAGGATGGCCCAAATTCAATGTTGTCTTTTAAGATCTCCCAACACTGCCAATGTAATTGAGTCTATCCACCTGCTGTTATCCTCTCTTCCTTCCTTCCTTCCTTCCTTCCTTCCTTCCTTCCTTCCTTCCTTCCACTTTTCCCATGGCGATAGAAGTGTCGTGGGAGCTTCTAATAACATATCCAAAGTACGATAATTTGAGCCTGATCATTTCTTCCTCGAGGGAAAACAAGCAAAGAAAAAAAGAATAGTGGTTTCTGAAAAGGAGGGGCAGAGACAGTTCCTGCACTTATATTTTTTACAGGTATCGTCCCAACAATGCTTTTGCTACGCTGCTACCACATTAATGTAATCCTTACCCTCGGAGCTGTTCTGAATGAGAAAAACTATCCCACAAGATGAAACAGCAGCTGCGTTTCCCTGGAGGCACTTGTTTGCTACGCCTCCTTGTTTTCATTATAAAAAGTTGGTCGAAGCAGGGCACTGCCCTTGGGATACCAGCCCAATCGTTTGTTAAGAAAAACACGAAATGCTAAACATTAGTATTCTCAAGGTTCCAAAAATGAGGGATCTAATTCTAGAGCCGTGTGCATCAAGAACCGAGTCCCTAGAGATTCTAGGTAAGTCCAAAGCAACCCAAAACTAGCTAAATGACCACTTATACTCTAACCACATCATAGGGCCACTCTGAGCTTTCATCAATTGTAATTCAAACGTTTCTTTGTTTGAACGAATTCTTGGACTTTGAGGTATATGTAATCAACAACTTCCAGATGTTGCTTCTTCCGCAGACTTATTATACATTCAATTAATGTTGTAATAAATCAGCATCTCCAATATGGAAGAAGCACAGTGTAAGTGAAATACAGTTAATGATAAAATGAAAAGTAGCTTGGAAAAGCTATTTCTAAATTGATGCTCCAGATGAGTTTAAGTTTTTGCGGTTAGAGCTGTGGGCTAAGGAATCTCGGATTCAAAAGCTGCTTTAATCTCAAATTTATTAATGATCACGAGGTCCAGGTTTCTTTCCACACTTCAATACGTTATACAAATGCTAAGTATTTATGCTTATAATTGCAATGTGTACATTTGAGGGAAAAGTTCCATTGTATTTCTAGGGCCAATTTGATATCAACAAAAGAAGCTATCTTTTAAACACGGGTAGAATGTATGGCCGTGAAAGTTGGCCCATAAGAAAGGCTGAGCACCAAAGATTTGAGGCCTTTGAACTCTGGTGCTGGAGAAGACTCCTGTGAGTCCCTTGGATTGCAAGGCGATCAAACCAGTCAGTCCTAGAGGAGATCAGCCCTGACTGCTCTTTAGAAGGCCAGATCCTGAAGATGAAACTCAAATACTTTGGCCACCTAATGAGAAGGAAGGTCTCACTGGAGAAGAGCTTGATGCTGGGAAAGATTGAGGGCAAAAGAAGAAGGGGATGACAGAGAATGAGATGGCTGGATGGAGTCACTGAAACAGTCAGCATGAGCTTAAATGGACTCCAGAGGATGGTAGAGGAAAGGAAGGCCTGGAGAAATGTTGTCCATGGGGTCGAGATGGGTCGGACATGACTTCTCAACTAACAACAACAAGAAGACAACTAGACATCTGATCGATGGAACACTAATCCTAAAATATTAGCTTTATAAATTGGGAGTTATTGCTTGATCTCACAATTCTTCTGGATGTACCATGGGCATCCGCAGTAAGGCATGCTTTTGCCATCCTTGGCTGGTAGCTAAGCTTTGACCACCAAGTCATTAGAGAACATGTCACCTCAGGTTTCTCCATGCTCTGAAGCTTCACTGAAAATGCTTAAGGATAATCCTACACTCTGCGACACCAGCTTGCTGTGTCTATGCATTCAGAACGTATTGCCTCAATTTTCTTCTCCACTTGTTTCCAATTTGGGTACCGATTCCAGTCAGAATGCCAAAGTTCAGTTTTCAAAGCTCTCAAAGATAGAAATCTCTCAAAAAGTGTCTTCTGCCGTATATTCCATTCCACATGCTCAGTGGTGGGATTCAAAAATTTTTTTACTACTGGTTCTGTGGGCGTGGCTTGGTGGGCATGACATAGGTTGGTGGATGTGGCGTGTTATTTTTATTTATTGATTTTTATTATTATTCATATTTCTATGCCGCCCACTCTCCGAGGACTCTGGGTGGCTTACACCAAAGACAGTATACTAAATAGCATATTGCCCCCAACAATCTGACTCCTCATTTTACCCACCTCGGAAGGATGGAAGGCTGAGTCAACCTTGAGCCGGTGAGATTTGATCCGCTGATCTGCTGAAGTAGCAGTCAGCTGAAGTAGCTGCAGTACTGCACTCTAACCACTGCACCACCTCAGCTCATTGTTGAGGATGACAGGGGAAGGATACTGTAAAATCTCCATTCCATCCCCACTCCGGAGGAAGGATACTGTAAAATCTCTATTCCATCCCCACTCCGGAGGAAGGTTACTGCAAAATCCCCATTTCCTCCTTATCAGCTGAGACTCAGGAGGCAGAGAACTGAAGGTGGGGCCAGTCAGAGGTGGTATTTACCGGTACTCAAAATTTCTATTACCGGTTCTCCAGATCTGGTTAGAACCTGCTGAATACCACCTCTGCACATGCTCCATTCAATATCTGAAAATTGCCTCCAGATTCAATCAGTTGCCTGACTAAATAAGACCTGGCAAGCAATGACTAAGAGTAGGGTCTTTTCAGAACGGACTATTATTTAGTGGGCATTCACCAGAATTTCCTTCTCAAAGGCATTTTGCTCAAATGTGGGTACTCCAGAAATATTTTCCCTTATTGTTCTTTTTTCCTTTGTTATTTCAGTACTATTCTTCCACCACTAATATTTGATTCCTTTCCTTTCCTTTTTTTAAAAAAAAGTAGAGCCATTTTAATGTCTGCTTGTATGTTTAAGGCATTTGAATCCATCCCCAAAATGGACCTATGTGTGTTTTTAAATAAATAACAATAAAATACTTAAGACTTCTTTCAATCAAACCCTGCTGTGATGCTGAGGAAAAACAGATTGTATCATGGTGGTTTTTAAAAAATCTAAATACAGATCTAAGCACGAACATATTATAGTGTTATTTTTATAATGCATTCTACAGTAGGTATCTGATTCATAGTTCCTATATTTAGAAATATCATATGGTGACAGTGAAATATTTTTGGTAATATCCTTAAATAACTAGTAATGAAAATTTAAACAGGAATCTTCTTGTACTTCCTGCCTATTAGTAGCACCATTGTGCTGTCTTTCAGCAACTATACTGGTCTTCCCAAAGTTACTCTCAATCTAACCCAAAATAAATTGGGGGGGAAAAGCTGTATTCTGTGTGAAGTTGATAACTCCTACATCTTACTTACGTAATGTGCTAGGATGTGTTTTACTTCAAAGGGGTATTACAAAGCTACCATTCCAACATTTTAGAAGTTTACACTCCTTTTCGTTGAAAACGTGGAGTGATGCTTTCATATTTTTTAAAAAAATCTTCAACAAATACTTTACCCAATATTCTAAGGCACATTTGCATTCTTTCTCTGTAGTTTGTTTATTTTTATTTTATTTTAACTTATTTGTATCCCATCTTTGTTATTTTATAAACTCAAGGTGGCGAATATATCTAATAATGCTTCTTCCGTCTATTTTTCCCACATCAACAAACCTGAGAGGTGTATTGGGTTGAGGGAGGGAGGGAGGGAGGGAGGGAGGAAGGAAGGAAGGAAGGAAGGAAGGAAGGAAGGAAGGAAGGAAGGAAGGAAGGAAGGAAGGAAGGAAGACTGGTCCAAAGTCACCCAGTCAGCTTTCATGCTTAAGGCGGGACTAGAACTCACAATCTCGTGGTGATTGTCCAAAGTCACCCAATGGGCTGTCATATCTAAGGCAGGATTAGAACCAGGGGTGCTCTTCAGAAGGTTCTGACAGGTTCTGGAGAACCGGTAGTGGAAATTTTGAGTAGTTCGGAGAACTGGCAAACACCATCTCTGGCTGGCCCCAGAGTGGGATGGGAATGGAGATTTTGCAATATCCTTCCCCCAGGAGTGGGGACGGAATGGAGATTTTGCAGTATCCTTCCCCTGCCATGCCCACCAAGCCACACCACGCCCACCAAGCCACGCCCATAAAATTGGTAGTCATTTTTTTTTATTCTGCCACTGACTAGAACTCACAATCTCCCATATTCTAGCCTAGTCCCTTAACCACTAGACCAAACTGGCCATTCTATCTGAACTGAGTGATGTGCCATAAGATATAAACTTTGGAAGTTTTGATCAATAAGAGTGAAATATATTTCAAGGAAACTGATCTACCATTACTGATCTTACCGAAGAATTCTTTTTAAGATCATAACCATGACAGGAGCTAACATTCCGGCGACATTCCAGCTGCTCAATTTTATGTATGTATGTATGTATGTATGTATGTATGTATGTATGTATATGCTGCCCTTCTCCGGAGACTCAGGGCAGCTTACAATGCGTTAAGCAATAGCCTTCATACTTTTGTATATTTTATATAAAGTCAGCTTATTGCCCCCACAAACCGGGTCCTCATTTTACCCACCTTAGAAAGGATGGAAGGCTGAGTCAACCTTGAGCCTGGTGAGATTAGAACTCGCAGTAATTGCAGGCAGCTGGATGTTAAATGCTGCCTTAATAGGAGGCATTAGCCTGCTACACCACTCAGGCTCCACTTATCCAAGACTGGCTAGTACAGAATGGCTGGCATTTCAATGCCACTCTTCATCCCATCCCATCCCATCTCGTCCCACGGGGCGACATTTCAGTAAAAGAATCACGTCAAAATAGAACAAAGTTTGCATCATATACTGTAGGTAGTCCTTGACCACAACTGAGCCCAAAATTTCTGTTACTAAGTGAGACATTTGATAAGTGAATTTTGCCCCATTTTACAACCTTTCTTGCCCCAGTCGTTAAGTGAATCACTGCAGTTGATAAGTTAGCCACCCGGTTGTTAAGTGAATCTGGCTTCCCCATGGACTTTGGTGGTCAGAAGGTCGCAAGAGGGGATCACGGGACAGAGCAACGGTCATAAATGTGAACCAATTTTGATCACATGATTCTGGGGATGCTGGAAAGTAATGCTGTGAAAAACGGTCAGAAGTCACTTTTTTTTCCAGTGCCATTGTAATGTTGAATGGCCACTAAATGAACCGTTGTAAGTCAAGGACTATGTGTATTCATATCGGGATTGAAATAGAAAGAAAAACGATAGAACCAAGAGTTATAAGAGATACAACTTCTTCAGCAATGCAAACGAATTGCAGGAAATAGCCTCACGCAACAATTCGATGAATGGCTTTCATTAGATGATGCACGATTGATAAAGCCAATAAGCAGTGTGATCCTTGTCCCTGCCTCTTGCCCCTTGAGAAAGAAGGATTTCCAAAGAATCTCACCTCAGTCTAATCTATCTGCTTGGAAGCAACCTCTGCAGTACCCCACAACATTAAGAGTTGTAAACCTAATCTTGTTAAGCTTCTTCTCCGGTAACATTGTACTGCAAATTAGGGCATCCAAAACCTTTGCTAGACCAATTCTCAAATACAGTTCGTCTGCCTGGAATCCGCACTGTATATCGGACATTAATACAATTGAGCGAATCCAGAGGTATTTCACGAGAAGAGTCCTCCACTCCTCTGCTCACAACAGAATACCGTATGCCACCAGGCTTGAAATTTTGGGCTTGGACAACTTAGAACTACGCCGCCTACGGTCTAAGTGCAGTACACAAAATTATCTGCTACAATGTCCTTCCTGTCAATGACTACTTCAGCTTCAAATACAATAATACACGGGCAAACAATCGATACAAACTCAAGGTAAACCGCTCCCAACTCGATTGCAGAAAATACGACTTCAGCAACAGAGTGGTCAATGCCTGGAATGCACTACCTGACTCTGTGGTTACATCCCCAAACCCCCAAAACTTGAAGCTTAAACTGTCTACCGTGGACCTCACCCCATTCCTAAGAGGTCTTTAGGGGACGTGCATAAGTGCACCAGCATGCCTACCGTCCCCATTTATTTGTACCCATTTCTTGTATTCATACCCATGTTTAGACTTATCCCTGTTATCTCGTACATGCTTGACAAGCTAAATAAATAAAATAAATAAATAAAAACAACTTCCACAATTTGCCGAATGGTTGGGTTTCAGAAACTAACGGGAGGGGGTTGGCATCTGACATGACATCCTGCTTGTGACCTTCCCAAGCAACATCTGGTTGGTCACCCTTGGAAACAGAGCACGAGGCTAAACAGATCTTTTGCCTTTCCCCAGTTAAGCCATTTCTCGTCGGCTTCTGCCATTGATGGACGTTATGTAAGAAACAAAAAGCTGAACCTCAGCCAGGAAGTGCTTTCCCCAATGCCTAGATGCACCACAGCTTTCATACCCAGCGTTCAAGCTTCTCTAAATCTCTTGCAAACATGGAGCAGCATGTACGGTGTTCCATATCGGGCACCAGAAATGCTACATATGGCGTTCAGTTATAACAGCTGAGCTTTAAAAGAAGTGCAGCTTTGCATCCCAGTCAACCTGACACCAAACGAGACAAACAAATAATCAGCAACCATGGTCCCCCTAACAGCCACAACTCAAATAATCTGAAGAACCATTGCACAGTGAGTGAATCTTTTTAATTTCCCCCAAATTGTTTGTCACCTCTTCCTGAGAATATTTTGCCAATCAAAGCAACCTAGGGATCACTGCATGCTGCTTTTAAATTTTAACACTCTTAATTATTTCCTGGCATAAATTCATTCTCTTTCTCTCTCTCTCTCTCTCTTTCTCTCTTTCTCTCTCCCTGGGGGGAAGGGAAGGGAAGGGAAGGGAAGGGAAGGGAAGGGAAGGGAAGGGAAGGGAAGGGAAGGGAAGGGAAGGGAAGGAAAGGAAAGGAAAGGAAAGGAAAGGAAAGGAAAGGAAAGGAAAGGAAAGGAAAGGAAAGGAAAGGAAAGGAAAGGAAAGCAAAGCAAAGGAAAGGAAAGGAAAGCAAAGGAAAGGAAAGGAAAGGAAAGGAAGATAGGGAAGGGAAG
>WNWU01000105.1:2318443-2338442 GCA_012654045.1 Ptyas mucosa
TCTAAATTCCCCAGGATAAAAGAAGATTAAAGGTGCATGAATTGTTTTCATGTACGGTTAGGAACTTTGCACCATAGTTTTCCTAATCATTGAAGTGGACTACAGGCTCAGAAAGCTGTAGACCTGGCTTGTTTTGAAAAAAGACAAAGCAAGTTCAGAGACGAGAGGTTCAGTCAGGAAAAATCCCTACCCTTCTCTCTGTATCCAGAGACTGTGTTTGGCATGTATAGCAAGCAAGTGATTTCATAGATGGACAGACCATTAATTTGGCCAGGAGACTGCTGTGGTCCAGGTTATCTATGGTTTTACCCAGCGGTGGACAACATCTAAAGGCAGCTGCTGTGGCACCTCTCACCACTGGCAAAGAATGATGGAAATTGGAGATTGAAAACATCTGTCAAGCACAGCTGCCCATCCCTGACCTTGGGAGACAGGAGGAAGAGCCCGGCCTAGACACCGCTCTGATGAATTACATTTGGGTCCAAAAGAGGAGAGGTTGGAGAAACCTTACAACGGAGGTAGTGTTAGTACTCATGGTTGTTGCTTCTTATCTGGACTATCTCAAAGGCCTGATAGTTACAGCTGGGGGAGTGGGGGGAGAAAACAATGTATTTGATTGGTATTTTTGATGCTCAAAACTGGATATTGTTCTGGTCCAGATTCAACCAGAAAGGAACAGAAGAAGCAAAATTGAGTTCCTTTCCACCCAAAAGGGCCATTTTGGGAGGGGATTTACTCACCAAGGCTATATTCAAATTAGACCGATTTCAAGGATCTCTTTGAACAAGAGTCAAGGAAAGAGCCCAATGAGATTTCAATAGGGCGTTTGTATCTTCTTCATAAGAAACTCAAATAAAAATAGCCAAAGGCTCTGTTTGCTTGTTTCACTTCTTCTAAAGCAACGTTTCTCAACCTTGACTGCTTTAAAAAGCTCCTACACAGAGGGTGTTTTTTTTTTTTTTAGAAGAGATTGGATGACCATTTGTCTGGAATGGTATAGGGTCTCCTGTCTGAGCACGGGGGTTGGATTAGAAGACCTGTAAGGTCAGGGGTGGGTTTCTGGGGGTTTGCAGGGGTTCGGGAGAACCTCTAGCTAAGATTCTGTGCAGTTCGGAGAACCCCCTAAATCCCACTCCTGGCTGGCCCCACCCTCCCCTCCCCACTCTTCCCAGGAGTGCCCACGCAGCCCGTTTTGGATGCAGGTAAGTGCAGGACATGCACAGAGACTCGGAGCGGGTGAAAAACGGACCTACCAGAAGTTTGGGAAAGCCAGAAATGGGCCCATTTCCAGCCTCCAGAGGGCCTCCGGAGCCTGGGGAGGCCGTTTTCACCCTCCTGGAGGCTCAAGGAAAGCCTCTGGATTTTGCATACCCTTAAAGCAGGGGTCTGCAACCTTAAACAGTCAAAGAGCCATTTGGACCTGTTTCCCACAGAAAACAAAACACAGGAAGCCACAAAACCTGGGTGGGTGTGGCCAACTCCACATCACTCCCTCCCACCCAGTCACATGACCCCTCCCCAGCCACACCTACCCAGCTGGTCATTAGGGCAGAGAACCGGTTGTTAAAAAACACTGGGAACCCCAAAACTCTTTTCTCTTTCTCTCCCCCACTCTCTCTGTATCTCTCTATGTCTCCCCCTCTCTCTCTCCTCCCTCTCTCTGTCTGTTTCTCTCTCTCTGTATCTATGTCTCTCTCTCTCCCTCTCTCCCTCTCTCCCCTCTTCTCTCTGTATCTTGGATTTCCACGGCCAGGTGAGGAATGACTGGGTGGGGAGGGCAAGGGGCGGGGCCAGCCAGTGATGGGACAGGGAGCCACAGCAGAGGGCCCAAAGAGCTACATACGGCTCCGGAGCCGCGGATTGCTGACACTCGCCTTAAAGCAATCCAAGCGACTAGATGGTATTAAAAAAACCAGTCCTCTCATTCCTGCACAGGATTTCTGCATGTCTTTGATGACAAATATATCGTACAGGAGGCCAGAATTCTAAGAGGTGTCGGAGGGTTTCCTGGGTATTTAAACAACAGTGTTAATCACTATAGGAATTCGTGGAATGCAGAGGATAGATTTATAGGTCTTAAGAAGTGTGTGGGGGGGGCTTACAGATTTATTATAAGCCACCTCCCCAAACTAACTCTTTTATATAAATCTGGTCTCAGAAATGGAGGATACTGGAGCATGACAAGAGCGGCAAAAATAAACTGGCATCTACTTAATAACTGTAACAGTGGATTGCCTTCAATGCTAAAATATTTATTGAAAGCCAGGGAGGGGGTGAGCACCAAAAAAAGAACAGCCTGCTATCAGATCTTTAACAGTGGGCAATGTAATGCCTAAAGGCCTCTCGAACTGTCTTTCATTTTCTAGACTTAATGGCTGATTGCAGAAATCAATGTTGCCATTAGTAACAGAGTATTTGTTATGGCATGATTTCCTCCGTTGTTAGGTCTGCAGAATGATTACAATATTAGCGAGGTGCTTTTGTTATAAAAAGGGCTGGAGATATAACTTTCAATTTACTATCCATTAGTTCAAGAGTCTAGAAATGAGAGATGAGGCTAGAAATCTTACCTTTCTTTTTTTTAAAATATATATATATATATATAAATATATATTTGCCAATAAGGCTCAATATTGTTGAAGACTCAAATGAAATATTACTTTGCTTGGCTCTTTTGTGCACAGCGGGCCCACGCTAAAACCAATGGCATATTTTTAAAACATGGTTTTATAGGGTTTTAAAATGATTGCGGAAGACAAACAATCGTCAATGGGAAGTCGGTTCCTTTCTAGTGGATCCGTCCTATGATTCTCAGTCTCTGTGTATTCAGAATTTGGGGCTCACAGCCTTAAATGTGCCCCACGTTTGTCCATATGTGCCTCATGATATAAGGATTTATCAAAACAGAAATGAGACTGATGTAGCTGGTGAGCCTAGAGGAGGAGAAATTATTCTGTACAGACAGACCAGCCAGATAGATTTGCATTTGTCCAAATTAAGTACAGTAAGATAAAAGCGATATAATATAGAATATCCCCAGCTTATGGCCATAAATGAATCCAGAATTACAGTCGTAGGTTGTTTTGGTCATTAAGTGGGTCACCACAACGTCACACGTGATTTCATAACCTTTTTGCAGCAGTTGGTAACTGAATCACTAAGGTTATTAAGTAAACATGGCGGTTATTGTCTGCAATGGGTGCAGTTTGGGAGCCCTTCAAAGAGAAGACGCAACATGAAAAGCGGACGTACCTGAGGAAGAAGGCGAAGATGGATGAGGACTGTCTTCCTGAGCACTTCCTGTCTGTGAGAGGCCTCCGCCCATCCCGCTTTCCTCAGTGATGTTGGAGGAGCCGGGCGTGGTTGATCGGCTGACGGACTGGGATTCCTGATCGCTTCCAGACCCGCGGCGCTCATCGATGGTCCCCTGGAGAATCTCATCTTCCGCCTTCCTGTCCCTCTTGTGGACTCTGGAATGAACCACCACTTGGTGGTAGGTTCTGAAAACTCGCCCGCAGTCAGGACACTCGGTGGGCTTCTCCTTCGTACCGCCGTGGCTCTGCATGTTATAGTCGAGCCCCGGATTCATACCGTGAGGCAGGAAATCTCTGCTCCCTTCCAGAGGGTCCAGTTTGTTTGACAAGTCTCTCTGATTGCCCATTTTAGTGCTGTGAACCAAATCAGCAGGCATTTTCTGCTTGGAACCATCTGCTCCTACTAACACATACTCCCGCTTCTCCTTATCAAACAGAACTCCGGCGTTTGCCAAAGGGTCTTCGTGGCTCCGCTGAATCTGGTGCTCTTTCGTCAGGAAACCGTGTTCCATGGCCATTCCCCTTGCCATGAGCTGCCAAGCTTGATAGCTGTTCACAGGGTCCATCTCAGCAGCTTTGGCGGCAGCCTGCAGCCTCTCTATGCAGCTCGATTTGAGTGGAGGCACAAGGTTAAGACAACCCAATAAGGAATGCTTGTCCCCTTCAGCCAGGCTATGTCCGATGCTAGCAATAGGAGACAGGAGCTTGCCCAGGACTTCGCGTTCTTTCATGGGCAAATCCCCTTTACTGTAAGCCTGGTTTTGCTCACCGAGGCCAGCCTTGTCTGGGGGCAGGAAACCACTCTGCAAACAGGACAGGTATCTGGAGTACAGGTTGGCGTGAGCTTCCTGGGACATGCTCCCCACAGGCATGGGGACTTCTGAGTCACTGGGGGGTTTGTTCTTCACCGACAACTTGTTCAGGTGGACTTTCATGTGGTTCTTGAGGAACCACGGCTCCTTGAAGCGCCTCCCACAGATTTGGCAACAGTGCTCAAAGGAGTCCTTGTGCTTCCTCATGTGGCCTTTCAGGAACCAGGCTTGGCTGAAGACCTGGCCACACACTTCGCACCGGAATTCATTGGCCGCCTGCTCCCCATTTCCATTGGAACCCTGGCCCTGAGCGGACTCGGCGGTGATGTGAGCTTTCTCCACGTGGCTGATCAGCTCCTCCTCCTGGGATGCTGCAAAGTCACACAACGTACACTTGTAAGGCTTGTGGAGGATCCGGATGTGCCGGTCCAGCTCCTCCCGCTTCTTGAACTTCCCTTTGCAAAAGGTACATCTAAACCCAGCAGCCGTGGCAACCACTTCTTCCTGGATGCTGGCAGGTTTCGGAGAGGGAACCGGATTAGAAATATCAGGGGTGCTGTGGTTTGTGGACATGGGCATGTTGCAATTAGCCAGAGGGACAGGCTGAGTGTGAGGGTGGGCTTTGACATCAGGCCTGGGTTGTAGGAGGCTGCTTTTCATCTGCTTGTCCCTCAGGATGGCCCGTTCTTCCAACTCATGCAAGAGCCGGTTCTCTTCTCGGACTCGCCCACGGCCTTTGCCCAGGTTTCCAAGCTTGTGAGTACGCAGGTGTATCTTCAAGTTTCCCTTCTGAGCTGCTCTGTGGTCACAATAGGGGCACTTAAATGGTTTCTCCCCAGTATGGGTGCGCATGTGTAGTGACAGGATGCTGTTAAACCGAAAGCGCTTCCCGCACAGGGGACATGGGTATTTCCTGTTCTTCCTAGCATCATCCTCTATGTCACTCATCTGAGACATGATGCCTAGGTTTTGTCCATTTAAGAACTGCTGTAGATCTACCCTCCCGTTTAAACTGGTATCGACTTCCCGGTTGAGTTGATTGGCCAAGAGGGCCATCTGACTGCTGATAGGCTGATTGGCTAACGAAATGTGGCTCTTGTCTTCTAGAAGTGCCACCGCCTTTTCCTCAGGGCTCTGTCTGGTTTGAAGCTCAGGAAAGGCATGAGTGAGCTGGGAAGTGATCTGGTGCAACTTCTGACTCATTGAATACTGGCCATTGAGCAGGGAGCTGTTGAGGTGGGCCTCGGCTTCTGGTCCCGCTGAAGAAACACCAAGGCACAGACTAGCTTCCTCCATTCCTGCAAACAAAAAGCAAAAAAAGAAGAGAAAATTTAGGCTTTCAAGTAGAACAGTTTCATCAGCGGATCTACGAAAGCACAAAAACCATATGCAATGTTCCCGTAGTCAATACTCAATAAATGTATATTAAATGTCAAGTGCATGGTGTACCATTACGATTGTTTTGTCTTAATTATACGAGGCCTTCATCACCCTGCATACTGTTTTTGATTGCTTGGATTAATTAGGCTTTTAAAACGAACACATTACCCTTTATAAAGTTATACCCAAACAAAAGTTATAACTATTAGCCAACATGGGTTTGTTAAAAACAGATCATGCCAAACCAATCTTATTTCATTCTTTGACAAAGTGACTAAATTAGTAGACCAGTGAAATGCTGTGGACATAATATATTTAGACTTCAGCAAGGCATTTGACAAAGTAGACCGCAACCTACTTCTCGGTAAGCTAGAAAAATGGGAGATAGATAGCATCACCACCAGATGGATTTGTAAGTGGCTGACAAACTGTACTCAATGTGTAGTCCTTAATGGTACTACATCTACACTGAGGCAAGTAAGCAGCACCACAAGGTTCTGTCTTAGGCCCAGTACTCTTCAATATGACTAAGATGAAGGAATGGAAGGGGAACTCATCAAATTTGCAGATGACACTAAGATGACGGGAGACAAGCTCAAAA
The DNA here is from genome assembly GCA_012654045.1 of Ptyas mucosa. NCBI lineage: Eukaryota > Metazoa > Chordata > Lepidosauria > Squamata > Colubridae > Ptyas > Ptyas mucosa. Next base: position 2,324,551 of record WNWU01000105.1, read on the forward strand.
GAACTTGACAGACTTGAACAATGGGTCCTATCCAACAAACTGAAATTGAATGTGGAGAAAAGCAAAATTTTACACCTGGGGAGGAAAACCAAAGGTACAAGTACAGATGAGGGGAAACTTGGCTCAAATACAGTAACTGTGAGAGGGGACCTTGGAGTCCTAGTGGACGATCCCTTAAACATGAGTCAGCAGGGTGCAACAGCAGCCAAAAAGGCTAATACAAGGCTTGGTTGTATAAATAGAGGCATAGAATCAAAATCACGTGAAGTATTAATACCGCTTTATAAAGCCTTAGTAAGACCACACCTAGAATACAGCATCCAGTTATGGTCACCACATTATCAAAAAGATGTTGGAAAAAATGCAAAGAAGAGCAACTAAGATGACTACAGGCCTGGAGACTAAAATGTATGAAGAATGGTGCAGGATCTGGGTTTGGCTAGTCTACAGAAAAGAAGGACTATGGTGGATATGATAGCAGTGTTCCAGTATCTGAGGGACTGCCTCAAAGAAGAGGGGGTCAATTTATTTTCCAAAGCACCAGAGGACAGGACAAGAAACAATGGATAGAAACTAATCAAGGAGAGAAGCAACCTGGAATTGAGGAGAAACTTCCTAATAGTGAGAACAATTAACCAGCGGAACAGCTTGCCTCCAGAAATTTTGGATGTTTCATCACTGGTTTTTAAGAAGAGACTGGACAGTCACTTGTCTGAAATGGTATAGAGCAGGGGTGGGCAAATGCGGCTCTTTTACGACCTGTGGATTTCAACTCCCAGAATTCCTGAGCCACCTTGGCTGTCTCAGGAATTCTGGGAGTTGAAATCCACAGGTCGTAAAAGAGCCACATTTGCCCACCCCTGGTATAGAGTATAGGCTGGACTAAAAGACTTCCAAGGTCCCTTCCAGCTCTGTCCTGATTGATTGATTGATTGATTGATTGATTGATTGATTGAATATCTACTGTGTTTCCCCAAAAAATAAGACCCTGTCTTATATTTTTTTGAACCCTGAAATAAGTGCCTTATTGCCGTGCACTCATTGGGCTTATTATCAGAGGCTTATTTTCAGGGGATGTCTTAATTTGGGGGAAACAGGGTAGTCGCATTAAGCTTTCAACCTCACCAGGCTCCTTCTTGGGAATGCCACACCTGTTTACATTTGCCGATCTATCTAAACGAGAATGACGATGCCTCTTGCTCCCTGCCCCTTTTAAAGAAACAAAAATAGAAACCCATTTATAAAACTTTCAGTCCCATTAAGCATATTCAATAAATTCCACATTCTCCAATGAGAAATATGGTTTTATGATCTGATTGGTGTTATGTGGGGGAGGGGGGTTGGGTGGAGAGATGGCATGATATTTACTGGTACACAATAAAACAAGATAATGTTTGGGGGAAAAATAAAGTAAAGGACAAGCTTTCGAACAATAAAAAGGATTTTGCTTTAGTCAACAAAAAGTGCGGTAATATCTCATTAAGCTGATTAGTATGCGACTTAGAAACAGTACTAGGTGCTGTAACACATGATTATAATCATAAAAATCCTTCAGTGTTTGCAAGTAAGCATTAACGAGGTATATTAAATTTTAAGGAGACTGCAACTAGCAGCTTCGCAAGCCTCTGAGATTAAGATTTAACCCTTCTGTTCCAGAGCAATTGTTCCTCCGTCATTTAAACAGGGCATCCATCTAAAGAGACCATCAATTTCCTTCTTTACTCGTCGAGCGAATTCATTCAATATTTAGGCAAAACCTGCTTAGGTTTGTAGCTCCATTGCTAAATTCCTTTTGCAACTGGGCAAAAGAAAGAGCCGAAAGGACCGTGATTATTTTAAAAGAGCTCTCTTCGAAGACTCGATAAAAGCCAATTAAAAGCCAGGGAAGGTGTCACAGAAAGCTTCAACAAGTTTAAGAATTTTTAATAACTTCCTCAATATACAGTAATGAGTATAAATGGTACCTACAAAGTTGGCACTGCAGAAAATTAGAACTCCAAGCTGTTTGTTAAACAGCGGCACACAGGACCGGTCAGCATAATTGTCCCTAGTAATAACCGTCCCTCCTTGCTATATATTCCGAGAAGGCAAAAAGGCATTCGCGAAAACTTAGTCGCTAGTGTGTTGCTTCTAATATGCTCTCAGAAAAGGATGGGAAGCGATCAAGTGAAACATATGGAGGGTTGACCCTCTCGAGCTTCCTTCAGTCTTTCACGCTATAAAAATGCCAACATTTCTTCACGATGAATGGAGTACTTAATCCTTTGCAAACTGTTCAGGTGTTCAACCCGTTCATAGAGACTGACAAACAGATTCCATTTTTAGTACAGAACAGAAGTTATGAACCTTCACCCTAAGCGTCAGTAATCAAGAATCAAGATCACGTGAAGAGAGAATCAAGATCATGTGAAGCATTAGTACCCTTTTTATAAAGGGAGACCACCCTTGGAATACTCCATCCAGTTTTGGTCATCACGCTATAAAAAAGATGTTGAGATTCTGGAAAGAGTGCAGAGAAGAGGGACAAAAATGGTTAGGGTGCTGGAGGCTAAAAGATATGAAAAACAGTGGCAGGTATTGGGTATGTCTAGTCTAGTGAAAAGAAGGACTAGGGCACACACGATATTGGGAGGTTGCCATAGAGAAGAAGGGGGTCAACCTATTTTTCAAAGCACCAGAAGGCAAGGCAAGAAACAATGGGTGGAAACTATTCAAGGAGAGAAGCAACCTGGAATTGAGGCGAAACTTCCTAATAGTGAGGACAGTTAACTATGAAACAGATTGCCTTCAGAAGTTGTAGGTGCTCCATCACTGGAGGCTTTTAAGAAGAGACTGGACAACCATTTGTCTGAAATGGCACAGGTTCCCCTGCTCGAGCAGGGGTTGGATTTGAAGGCCTCCAAAGTCTCTTCCAGATCTGTTATTCTATGCTTTAAGTTTTTTCAAAATTAATTTTTTTATGGGACCGAGAGGGATGGGGTGCCATTTTGCCAGAATAAGGTTTTAGGGACATTGTGGCTCCCCAGACTGTAATTCAAGTCATTCTGGCTGTTTGGTCAACAGTAAGAGATGTTGGGAGCTGTATATCAACCACAAAGGCACACCATATTGGCTTTAAATCTATTGATGATTTAAAGTCCTTTTCTCACCAAAATGCCAAGGGTTCTTCTTACTTCTAACCCCATAACTCCAATCTAGAATGAGGAGGTCCCTGCATTAACAGCAGTTCAGCTTGAAACTCATATTTTGAGAGTGCACTTAGTTAGTTAGTTAGTTAGTTAGTTAGTTAGTTAGTTAGTAAGTTACTACGTATTAGATAATATATATAAGTATAAGCATGAATTCTCAGCCTTCCTGGACAAACCTTGTCAGCAGAAACAAACCACGTTGAAACGATTAATATCCGGGCTTGTAACAATGGTTTAATGTAGCTGTAAGCTAGATCCGAGCTAGAAAAAAGCTCTGCTTAGTATTTAGTTAAATAAGTTCGAGTTCGAGTTCGAGTTTATTTGATTTATATACCGTCCTACTCCCGAAGGACTCAGGGCGGTGCACAGCCATGAATAAAACATATACATACAACATTTAAAACACACTAAAATCCAATTAAATAATTTGGCCGTAAATAATTTTAAAACCCCAATAATTTAAAACAGATTAAAATTTATATTATTATTTAAAAGAGGAGAATTAGGCTAGACCAGCCTGGTGAAATAAAAAGGTCTTAAGAGCACGGCGGAAGGTGCGTAGGTCCGGGATCCTCCGGATCTCCCGGGGAAGCTCATTCCAGATAGTAGGTGCCCCCACAGAGAAGGCTCTCCCCCTGGGGGCCGCCAGTCGACATTGTTTGGCCGATGGCACCCGGAGGAGCCCCTCTCTATGAGAGCGTAACGGCCGGTGGGAGGCCACTGGTGACAGTAGGCGGTCTCGTAGGTAACCAGGTCCTAAGCCATGGAGTGCTCTAAAGGGGGTAACCAAAACCTTGAAGCGCACCCGGAAGACCACCAGGAGTCAGTGCAGCTCACGCAGGAGAGGTGTCACACGGGAGCATGACAAGTTGCATCATGTCTTAAGTAGCAGTCTTCGATTAATGAACAATGCAACTTCAAACCATTTTTTTTGAAGCTGGTTAGTTTAAAAACTAATCATAATTAATCTGGCCAATAGAGGAAGCTGTGGTCAACCAATAGTAGAGGCAAAATTTTCTAAATTCCTTGCCCAGTCACCGGAAGGGTGGGTGTTCGATCCTAAAGCTCCCTTTGTCTCGTTTATGTTATAATAAGCCATGAAAATTAAATTTAGACTTCAGCTCCCCCCCCCTTTTTTTTTTCCAGCCACTGAAGGTTTTTTAGGAATGTCATCCCAGACAGCTTGGGGAAAATGAGTGTATTGTGACATCCAAATATAAGCAATTATGCTTGAAAATAGATTCCATAAAAATACCATTAAAATATACTATTTATGAATCTTTTTTTTTAAAGATTCCATTTTATTAGAAATCTGCTAAAACTGACCAACGCTTTTTTTTTTTTACAGAATTTATTTTCTAAGTAGGCACTAAAATATATTTTTAAAAATCCCAACTGCCAGGGAGGAATGGAAAGAAAATCTCCAACAGCCGAAATGTCTGCCTGTTTAGAATCCAGCAGCTCTAATGCCTCATTACAAGCTATTGTTAAGATTTGGGAAAGAAAGGTTTATAAAAGGTCTGTAATTTAAACGTTCTTAAAATAATTAAATTTAAGCCTACTCTATTTCCAAGTAAATTTACTGGACTTTCTTCTCAATAAATGGATTTTAAAAAAATGCAGCCTGGATGCTTAAAAGATTTGAGCTATAAAACTGGCTACATATACAATATCTGTGCCATAGACTTATTTATTGTTTATTCTGTTACATCTTCCAACATTTCATAGGCAGAAGCCGTATGGAACAGCCTCTGAATCTCTGAGTCCAGGGGTGAAATCTACTTATGTTCCCTAATGGTTTGGAAGTGCGCACACGTGCATCACGTGTGATTTTGGACCCTCTGCACATACGCAAAGCTTTCTGCGTATGCGCAAAGGGTCAAAAACAGGTTACTTCCTGGTTAAAACCAGGAAGTAATGACATCCGGGTGGGTGGGCGGAGCCTCGTGCTGACGCCACTACCAGTTCGCCAAACCATATATATATGGTTTATAATGATTTTTTAAATGTATTGTGAGCCGCCCTGAGTCTTCGGAGAAGGGCGGCATACAAATTTAATTAATTAAATTAAATTAAAATAAACCACCCGCCATCACCGCTACCAGTTCGCCCAAACTGGTGCGAACCAGTAGCATTTCACCCGTGTCTGAGTCCATTTCAAATCACAGAAGACGCTTCTCTGAAGGTTTTACGTATATATTTTTTGTCAAGCTGAAACCTCTTGATTCCAGAAATTTGGGTGAGAAAGAATTATTTGCCCTGCAATGGATTATTCTGTACCATCTAAAATATATACCCTGAGAAATGAAACGGTAGCCTGAAATTTAGACTTTCCCAAATTAATGCATTTGGGAAAGATGGCAACTTTCCCATTTTGCAATTTAAATTTCAGAGGGAGAAAAAAATGGAGAATTTGTGACTTAGGGATTGTTGAGTGATAGCTGTTCTCAGCTCTGCTGTGGAGCCATGTGGAGTGCGATGGCTGGACGTTGCAAGGCAATCCGAGATTGCCTTCTCTGTTATAAATTTATGGAAAAGAAAGTGCTGGAGTACAAAACTAGTCAGAACTTATCTTCACAATGTTAATCTCTGACAAAAGGAGGGGGGGAAACCTGGAAATTGACTAGTGGAAAGGTATAATAAATTAAGGACTAGCTCATATACATAAGATTACCGTATTTTTCGGAGTATAAAATGCTCCGGACTATAAGACGCACCTTCCTTTTTTTGTGAGGAAAACAAGAAAAAGAAATCTGCCTCTGCCTCCCAGCATTTTTCCCTCGTTGCAGCAAACAGCAAACAGCCTGCTTTACTTTCATTTTCGTTTTCAGCATAGCTTGATTAGCACAAGAAAAAGAAATCTGCTCCCAGCAATTTACCTCCTTGCAGCAAGCAGCAGAGGCTTGCGCAAAACAGCTGAGAGTCAGGAGGCCGATCCAACAGACAATCTACTTGTGCTAATTAGGCTGTGCTGAAGCTGGAATGGGCTGTTTCTTCTTGCTGCTTGCTGCAAGGAGGTAAATTGCTGGGAGGCAGAGGCCAAAGGGTGGGGGCCAGTGGGTGGGCAGGGCTACATTCAGTGTATAAGACACACCTAAATTTTCATCCCCTTTTAGGGAAGGGAAAGGTCGTCTTATACTCTGAAAAATACAATAATAAAAGCAAATGCAAAAGAGCCAGTTTGGTGTAGTGGTTAAGGCATTCAAGATAGAAACTGGGAGGCTATGAGTTCTAGTTTCATCTTAGGCACAAAGCCACAGTGTAACCTTGGGCCAGTCACTTTCTCTCAGCCCTAGGAAGGATGTAATGGCAAGCCCCTTCTGAAGAACCTGGCCAAGAAAACCATAAGGATTCGTCCAGGTAGCCTCTTGAGAATTGAACATAATTGAACAAAAGAAAAAAGAATGAAAGGGGGAATGCAGAAAAGGGGAATTAACCAGAAGGGAACATTCCATGACCTTAAAATACAGAGTCAGTGTGCCCCACAGCCAAAGTTGACCGACCTTGCCTTGCATCATCTAGAAAATATTCTGACCTCCAGGCATATAAAATTGTTCAGCTGGGCTGGATTTATGAATATTTTGAGTGCAGGAAGAAGCAAGTCCCACTTTTTGCACTGTTCCAGTCCGTCAGCCTGTATGAATGTTCAAAAAAGCACAGCTGGCAGCGTGGAAGCTTCTGGTGCTAATATGGAGTTGGGGACTTTCTGGAATGCTGACAACGGCTTTTTCTCCAGATCATAGCGATTCAAAGCCGTTTTCGTCTTGAGCGACTCTCCAGTGAGTCTGACTGTGGCAGGCTTGTGGAAGGGAGGGCAAAATTCGGTTAAATCAGACTCCTACGGTTGAGACCAGCAACTGCTTAGCTAAGGTGGATACGAAACGAGCTACAAAGAAGATTAGGGGACTGGAGGCTAAAATTTATAAAGAACGGTTGCAGGAATTGGGTGTGTCTACTTTGAAGAAAAAGAAGGACTAGGGGAGACATGAGAGCAGTGTTCCAATATCTCAGGGGATGCCCCAAAGTAGAGAGAGCCAAGCTCTTCTCCAAAGCAGCTGACGGTAGGACAAGAAGCAAAGGATGAAAACTAATCAAGGAGAGAATCAACTTAGAACTAAGGAGAAATTTCCTGACAGTTAGAACAATTAATCAGTGGAACAACTTGTTTCCAGATGTTGTGAATGCTCCAACATTGGGTGTTTTTAAAAAGAGATTAGACAACCATTTGTCTGAAATGGTATAGGGTTTCCTGGCCGAGCAGGGGGTTGGACTAGAAGACCTCCAAGGTCCCTTCCAACTCTGTTATTCTGTTACTCCTATTAAGAAATACAGGGCACCAGATTTCTGAACCTATTCAGGGTCATTAAGCAGCTGTAAACATTATTACAAAAATAAACCAGAGATTTCATGCTTACATTTTAGCCCAGAGCTGGGTGTGATGACTTAGTGTTTGGTTTTTTGTTTTAAGAAAAAAAAAAACTCTCTAACAATCAACGCTGGCGACATTTGGGCATCCAAACATATTACATCAGAAATATTATCGCGCTGAGCAGGATACAGAGTGGTTTATCTGCCAGATTATTAATAAATAAAACATGTGGCAGTATGGCTGCCTTGTTTTTTTCGTTAATACATGTATAGACAACGCAAGGAATTTATAGCATAGTGGAAAGAGTTAAAATTTGGCAGATTTAGAATCAGAAAAAAGGGGCCTATTTATCTTTAATGGCTTATTCCAGCCAATAGCTGGTGCCCAGCTGATTTGATACCATATTTTTATATGTTCATTTCAAAAGCTGCCTTTCTCTGAAATTCTTCAACCGATCCTTATTTGAACCTCAGATGAGAAGTTAAAGTTGAGTGTTGCGCCATAGGTTTTATCTTCCAGCATTGCTACAAGTAAGAATAAGTGGCAAAACGGGTCGTATTCTTTAATAATGGTGGTAATATTAATGCTTAGGATAATGACAGAGATGGATATAACTAAATCAGAAAGATACGTCAAGCCATTGTTATAATGTAGCATCTGGGCCAAGGGATTTCAAGATTTAAGAGTTGTTGGGACCAACATTAAACTTTCCAAAAAGTCACCCGAGCTAATCAACAATTAGCTAGTTGCTGACAAAACTCAGCATTCTAAAGTTATTCCTTAAATTTGTGTAACAATCTGGTTCATTTCCATGGCATCTCACGTACAAATTTACCATATTCCCCAGCACTGCATATTGCAGGTGATAGTCAGCCATCTATACTGTAGGGTGTCAAGTAATCATACTTGAAAATTAAAAGAAAAATATTTTAAAAGCTGACAAGATGCTTAGCTATTCAGCATCTCATAAGAATATCTCAATTACCTACAACATGGCACCGTATACATAGTCGAAAACAAGTAAAAGTGCCAGAAAAGTTTAGGCCATCAGGGGGAAAAAAACCATCACTCTTGAACAGCAAACTCATCTTAAGGTTGTTGTTTTTGGGTTTTTTTAAAAAAATCCCTTGATCAGTGAAAAATACTAATCACAGTTGTGATTGCACTAGCATCACCAAAATCTAACTTAGGAGTAATTTGAAGCAATCATTGAATTAAAGTTGGAATTAACACACAATCAGTGTTCAAACAATAATGTGATTGTTTTTTACTTTTTCTGCGATAGTTTTATTAAGTTTATTAAAAGATAAAATACGAAAGGAAGTGAAAGTAGTAGAAAAAAATGGGGGAGGAAAAAGGGAAGAGAAAGAAGTGTAAGGTAAAGGGGGGAAATGTAATGAAAAATATTGACTTCCAACTCTTTTTGTAGTGCAGTAGAATGAGAAAGTAGCATTCATCTCAACTTTTACAAACTATAACCACAAACCTACCTAATCAGCAAAACTCAAGGTTAACTTTTGAATAACTCAGAATGTTAAAGTACACCATCTATTCCTAGGAAAATCATTTGCTTTAATTGAAACTATTTGATTTTGCAGAATGATATGTCTCTCATATAGTGGTGAAATCCAATTTTTTTTACTACTGGTTCTGTGGGCGTGGCTTTGTGGGCGTGGCAGGGGAAGGATACTGCAAAATCTCCATTCCCTCCCCACTCTGGGGCCAGCCAGACGTGGTATTTGCTAGTTCTCCAAACTACTCAAAATTTCCGTTGCCGGCTCTCTGAACTGCTCCAAATTTCCACTACCAGTTCTCCAGAACATGTCAGAACCTGCTGGATTTCACCCCTGCTCTCATATAGTTAATCCCACTCATTAAACAATGGCATATTGCTGAATCCTAGAACCGAATCCTTCCAGAGATTAGGATGGTTCCACTTTGCTAATCTTTCTTAAGACATTGGAGACATTCTAACACTGAAGATGTTTCCTAGTTGGGTAAAGAAACATCTGCAAGAAAACCACCAAACTCAGAGAGCACCCAAGAACCCCATGGTTCAACTCTGATCTACAAGCATTATCTACAAACATTTATATGTTAGGTATAATGTAAAATTCAGAAATGCAACAAAGATCAGAAGCTGGTTGGATACTGAAATCTGCGAGATTTTGTTTGTAGTGTTACTTCTCAGGAACATCAGCTCTGATATAAACCATCAAATAGGTATACAAACATTCCTAAACTGCAAGCATACAGTCAGATCAGGTGAGTTGGATTGTTGCCAGTTTGCAGGTTCAACAAAATAACATTTTGGTTCTTTCATCTCCTCCGGGTCTTAGTTCCCTTGCTCCTACTACTGCTTAGGTCAAAAGCTTGTACCTGGTGTTGAGAATTTTGGCATTTGTCCCATAACAAAAAGAGAGGAACTTGCAAAGTCCATAAATTCCCTTTGACCTCAACTGTTGAAACATCTGTTGGGTTGAGTCACAAGCTGCTTGTTGGCCAAGTTTGACAGCAACAATGCCTGTTGTGCATTATCTCTCTCGGTAGTAGGTGTTGGTGGAATAAATAGCTGTGTTTCAAAGGACAAAGCAATGTTTTTATAAACAAATCTGAAGGTGATACTCTACAACACGCTGGGGGGAAAAACGATGGTTAAAAAAACAAAGGTGGCATATCTAATTTGGGATCCTTGTAGGTATGTGATAATGATGGGGGCTACATCTTAATAAAACGTATGTTCTAAAGAAGTATATTTACTGTACATTGCATTCATAATTAGATTTTTAAAAAGCTCTTCTTTGTTTTCTGAAGAACACTGTATATTTCAAAAGAGAACTGAATATTCAATAGTGGTTCTGGGACAGTAGCAATTTCAGATTGGGTATGTTGACTCCTGACAACTGCCTGGATGAGTCCCTACAGTTTTCTAGGCAGATTTTTAGGTCTTCCCTTCTTCCTACAGCTGAGAGAGAACGATTAGCCAAAAGTCACCCAGCTCACTTTGTGCCTAAGGCAAGACTAGAACTCACAGTCTCCGAGTTTGTAGCCTTATGCATAACTACTATACCAAACTAACTCCCCCAGACTTAGCATCTGTCCAGGGCACTTTTGATGTAATATTCCAATTATTATAGTGTTTTTCTTTTTAAGGGAGATGAGCAGAGGGTATATGTCAGTGGTGGGGTTTATGTAAGACTCCCACTATTAGTTTACACCCATGTTATTCCTCCTGAGCCCTCCTACCATTCAGTTCTTGTTATATTGGGGCAGCTTATCCTGAACCTCTTAAACCAATTTGTTATCCTTGGCAGCAGAGGAGATGTTTAGCCCATTGCAAAGGTTGAGGTACAGGGATGCGGTGGCTCAGTGGCTAAGAACCTGAGCTTGCCCATTGAAAGGTCGGCAGTTCAGCGGTTCAAATCCCTAGTGCCGCGTAACGGGGTGAGCTCCCATTACTTGTCCCAGCTTCTGCCAACCTAGCAGTTCAAAAGCCCGTAAAAAATGCAAGTAGAAAAATAGGGACCACCTTTGATGGGAAGGTAACAGCGTTCCGTGCGCCTTTAGTGTTCAGTCATGTCGGCCACATGATCACGGAGATGTCTTCGGACTGTGCTGGCTCTTCGGCTTTGAAACGGAGATGAGCACTGCCCACTAGAGTTGGGAATGACTAACACATATGTGCGAGGGGAACCTTTACCTTTTTTCCTCCTGAGCTCTCCTACCATTCGGTTCTTGTGTATATTGGGGCAACTTATCCTGAACCTCTTAAACCCTTGTTGCCCTTGGCAGCCGAGGAGATGTTTAGCCAATTGCAAAGGTTGAGGTAAGATTTCACTGTAATATGACAATTCTGCTTTGACCAGATCCTTCTGCCCCATTGTTCCATTCTCGGGTATCTCCTTACACGTTCCTTAAGTTCTCCATGTAGCATGTGGCTCTAAAAAGACTGTGCATCTATGTGTTCCAAGGAAAAGGACAAAGAACAACATTGTGATGATCTTTTCCAGACAATAGGACTAAGAGCATAACAAGTGAGATAAGCATGGACACAAAGATTAAAGCTTCTCTTCCCAGGGCCGTCACCATCAATCCAAGCTGCAATTCTCTGCCGTGGCTTTATTTTTTATCAATTTAAGCCAGGAGGTCTGCTCGTGGATCTCCCACTTCACAACTCTTTTATTTGCCAGAAGATAAGCTGGCAAATGCAGAATGGCACATCTGTTTTGACCCTAAAGGTGGGAGGGACATGCCTCTCTTTTCATTAGGAAGAACGGATTCTCGGGAGGCCTTCAGTTTCAGCGCGAGATCAAAGGACAAGCAGTTTTCCTTACCTCCAAAATTATTCTTCATTTGTGCCTTCCTTGCAGATGCTCTGTAGTTGTGTATAAGTATCTTTTTCAGAAATGAATTGGTTCAGAATTCCGAGGTTCAAACAGAAACCCCGCTGAGGAATCAGAAGCTTTCGAAAGCAGGAATGGGAAAGGGATGTAGTAAGAGATAATGACGTCGTCAGGATGTAGATGGATCAAGGGAGAAAGAGGAAAAAGAATGTAGACATAAACAGCTATAGAGTAAGTATCTGTCCTTCCTTCCTTCCTTCCTTCCTTCCTTCCTTCCTTCCTTCCTTCCTTCCTTCCTTCCTTCCATCCATCCACTCATCTTCTAAGGAAAAACAACCTTAGGCATCTATTTCCTTCCTGCAAATTTCACCAAAGGGAGAAACAGTGGTGGTATTCAGCCAGTTCTATCTGATTCAGGTGAACTGGCAGCGGCGGCTGAGGGAGGCTCCGCCCACCCACCCGGACGTCATCACGTCCTGTTTTCGACGCTCTGCGCGGAGGTGGTGCCTGCACTCACATTTGCAAACCAGTAGTGTAGGTAAGTGAATACCACCCCTGGGGAGAAAGCTCATTGACAAGTCTGTAGTACAGGTTTGGAAATAAAATAATAACTATAAACGCAACATGAAGGAATTGGGTTAGGGAGATGTTCCTATTGGATGGTATTCAATATATCCTTGCAAGATGAAAACAATTTCATGTACAGCTGCCTTTTGCAATTGAGTGATGGGGAGTCTGTCAATGCTGATGGTGGTGAAGTGGTACTCCAGATGTTTTGGGATTACACCCAAGGCCTCTATCACTATTGTACTGTCTTTGTTTTCTTTTGTGTCACAGCCATTCTAAATGCAGGTATTTCTCTTCTATTCGGGTGTCTCCAGGTACTGCCTTATCCTTTATTCAGCCTTTTTGTCTTTCTTATTGATAATGGTTAAAATCTGGGCTATTATGTGACCGGTTCTATTAAACATCTGTCTACATAAGTCCTTGGGAAAGATTTCACAGATAGACAAAAATGCCAAATCCAGTCTAAACATCTGGCTAACTGTGCAACCAACTACAGTATAATTATAATAATTACGTATACCAATCTCTCCTGTTTCAATATAGTTGCGACCCAAGAAAACATTCTCCAAAACTGTTAAACTACCACTCTGGACACCACTGGGTTAGTTACCAGTTAAATATATTCAGGAAAACAAAACTTAAGTTCTAAGACCTTATCCTGCTAAGCTTTCATACGGCAATAAAGTGATGTAGCCTTGCTAGACGGAGTAGAAAGTTGGTCCCTGACAGAAAACCACTTGAAGAAACTAGAAGCATTTGAAATGTGGATTTACAGACAGCTGTTACGTATAAACTGGGTTAACCAAATCACAAATGAGGAGATGATAAGCCACCTGGGAAAGCAAAGGGAAATCATCAAAGCCATTAAAAAGCGAATGTTAGAATATTTCGGACATGTGATGCGACACTCAGAAAAACACAGCATCCTTCACTTAATCCTCCAGGGAAAAATTGAAGGCAAATGAGGTCCAGGTAGAAGAAGAACATCATGGCTTCAAAACCTGATTACTTATTTGTACCCTATGACTATCATTAAGTGTTTACCTTATGATTCTTGACGAACGTATCTTGTCTTTTATGTACACTGAGAGCATATACACCTAAGACAAATTCCTTGTGTGTCCAATCACACTTGGCCAATAAAGAATTCTATTCTATTCTATTCTATTCTATTCTATTCTATTCTATTCTATTCTATTCTATTCTATTCTATTCTATTCTATTCTATTCTATTCTATTCTATTTGATTCAATTCGATTCGATTCGATTCGATTCGATTCGACTCGACTCGACTCTATTCCCTATTCGATTCGATTCGATTCGATTCTACTCTACTCTACTCTACTCTACTCTACTCTACTCTACTCTACTGTATTCCCTATTCTATTCTATTCTATTCTATTCTATTCTATTCTATTCTATTCT
>WNWU01000105.1:2357313-2371732 GCA_012654045.1 Ptyas mucosa
AGGAAGGAAGGAAGGAAGGAAGGAAGGAAGGAAGGAAGGAAGGAAGGAAGGAAGGAAGGAAGGAAGGAAGGAAAACACCTTTGGATAAAACAAGGCAGACCCCAGACATCTTTGCCACAGACCGCTCCATCTTGTCAGAAGGGTTAAATTTATATTCTATTAAAAGCCTCCTTCCCCCTTCTTCCCTGTTTCTTCCCCCCCCCCTCCCTTTCTTCCTTTTGGTTTCATCTTCTCTGTAAAATACATAACTTAAAGTGAAATCAAATATTAAAAATGACAGACTCTATAAGTGCCGTGAGTAACTTCAGGTCACGGAGGGAGGGAAACGCAGGCAAGTTGTCAGGCACTATCTGTCAGAGTGAATTAGAAACAATCAACAGAGACTGAAAGGGAAGGTGATTGTTATTAAGCAGTGGGGCTGTGAGCAAGCTACCCAGATGTGGTCATGCATATAAAGAACAGGAAACAGGAGTTTAATTCAGGAAGCACTGGCGAATAGGGCAGCACAAAGGATAAAAGTCTTTTGTCGCTAATAAGCTGGAAGTTACTTTGATAACAGCAGGGTTAGCGTTGAGAATAAAACACATTGCTTTTCCCTACCATACACCATTAATATCACAGAAATCTGGTAGAAAGGAATGTGTGGCAGAAGGGGGAACGCTTAGTTACCGGGGCCTCTCCATCAACCCAGCAACACAATGTCTCAGCTCATATTATTAATTAGGGTACCGTGATTGGCGAATGTCTAGATGGCAGAAGGGGGGGTTAGGAAAAGTCGCTGCTTTCTCTACCTTCACAATGGCTCCCAAACAAGAACTCTGCACACCACTAATAGCCGTAAGAATAAACATCTGGCTGACTGCGCAACCAACCACAATGTAATAATAATAATAATAATAATAATAATGATGATGATGATGATGATTGATTGATTGATTGATTTGCAAATTGACTTTGCAAATTGAAGTTGAGCGACTGTGGAAAAAGAAATTGTGTGTTGTCCCGATTGTAATTGGAGCCCTTGGAGCAATACCCAAAGGGCTACCCCACTATTTAGAAATCCTAAATTTACCGGACTTGAACATTTTGACTCTACAAAAAACCACCTTACTCGGAACAGCTTACATCCTCTGACGATACCTTAAGAGTTCCTAGGTCCTTGGTTAGGACTCGAGCTGCTGAGCTATTAACCAGCCTCAAAGGCTGTGAATCTCACTAAAGATTAACCAATAATAATGATAATGATAATAATAGCCATAAGATCATCACTGCATCGTTGTTCCACTGCTGAATTGCTTTGTGTTCTTTTTTTCCTCCCTTTTTCTCACCCTTTTCTTATGTGAATCGTCGGAAAATATCTAAACATGAGGAAGATTGTTCCTGTGGCAGGGAAACTTAATTTTGCATGCAGACTGGGCTTGATTTTAGAAAGGGTGTGATGGGAAATCAAACTGTTATAAGCATGCGTTCTGCAACGATTGTTTTAAGGATCGAGATGGACCGTGGAATAAATAAAGATGCAACAACAATGCTTCTGGTTATGCATAGAGGTTGACGGGTCGCAAAGATGAGAAATCTTCAGATGGCGGGGGATCACAACTCCCAGCAGTCCGCCAATGATATGGCTAAGAGTGAGGAATGCTGGGAACCGTAGTTTAGCAGTTTTTAAAAGGTTTGAGTTCCCATCCCGTGTGAATGAATGAAAACCCAATGAAATCCCAATTCTCATGACCCTTTCCCTGAGAACCATGGATCAATCATCAGCTGGCTTCATACCTCACACTAAGCCATAATTTATCTTAACTACAATTTGCTGGAAAGGCCACAACAGGTCAGATTCACACCTCCTGCTCTATCAAAGCAAAGAAACCATATTATGATTGAGGTGCAAACCCAGTGACCAAGGTTAGATTAATGGCCTTCCCAGCCATTTAGAATACCTAAGCTTCTGTGTAGACATGTGCAACTCACATTCTATGTTCTTTCATTTGCAGGCATCAATATTTGGATTCTTAATTTATCTCTGGAAAGTGGAAATATGCCAACATAGAAAAATTTAAATACTTGCAAATCTTCAGGAAGTATAAACAGAATGACCATGTTCTCTACAGGTAACAAGAACACCAAATCTATGGAGCTCTTCATTTTTTTTTCTACGTGTTCTAACACTGTATGCTGGTGAGATAAAGGAAGACTACATTATATCATTACATTTTAATTCCCTGCCTTTAATTAAACTGACTAAGACACAGTCTAAAACCATCTGCATATGTGTTTCTACTATCTGACCAATTCTCACAGATGTACAAAACCTGAAACATATGATCTCCATGGATTTGATCCTGGGAACTTTCATAGCCAGCTATGAATTTAACATCTGACCGTCCATTAGTGTCTTCTCCCCGCAGGAGTTAATCTGATCAGGATGTCAGTGCAAATCCCCTTCCCATGCAACATATAATCTTACAATTAGTAATTGTGCACGTACATAAATTGGAGACAGACGTCTTCTTGCTTCGTGCATCAAGAGAAAAGTTGCTGTTTGCATCAGTGGAACTTGTCAGTCTGATGCAAGAAACATTCTCCTTCTATAAGGAGATCCTAATGGGACCAGGGTAAAATACTAAATGATCTCATTCCATCACTAATGTTTATTGAGTTGTATGATTATCATCAAATCTGTTAGGGCTCACAGACCATAAAACTATGTAATGGAAAAAAGGATGTTCCCAGGCATGTTCAGAATGGTTCTGAAGTCATATGGTTGGATCTGGAAGGAAGAACAGGGTAACTTCCAGACAGACCAAGATCTATCAATCAGGAAGTTTTTAAGAAGAAATTGGACAACCACTTGTCTCAGATGGTATAGGGTTTCCTGCCTGACTTGTATTGGTCTACAAGATCGCCAAGATCCCTCCCAACTCCGTTAATCTGTGAATTTAAATATTAAGCTTCTTTCTTGTGAATTCTTGGATGTTTTCTGGCATGGAACATATGAGACTTTCCCAATCTGTCAGTCTGGGATGATTCTTCTTCGTAGTCTTCAGAGACCCAAAACAATGTAAAAGTTGGAGTAAAGCTGCACATATTTAGCTTGAGGAACGTGTAAATCAGAGGTGGTATTCAGCAGGTTCTGACCAGTTCTGGAGAACCGGTAGCAGAAATTTTGAGTAGTTCAGAGAACCGGTAAATACCACCTCTGACTGGCCCCGCCCCCATCTATTCTCTGCCTCCCGAATCCCAATTAATCGGGAGAAAATGGGGATTTTGCAGTAACCTTCCCCTGGATTAGGGAGGGAATGGAGACTTTACAGTATCCTTCCCCTGCCATGCCCACCAAGCCAAGCCATGCCATGCCCACCAAGCCACACCCACAGAACCGGTAGTAAACAAATTTTAAACCCACCACTGGTGTAAACCTATAGGCAATGTCTCCAAGATGCCTTCTTCTTTACTGAAACAATTGTTCGAATTTTCTTAATCTGCCCTAAATTCATATTGGGGGGGGGGGGTGTTGCCATAGGTTCGCCATCACGGGTATAGAGCCTCCTGCTTGTGCAAGGGGTTGGACTAGATGACCTCCAAGGCTTCTTCCAACTCTATTATTCTACCCTGTTTCCCCCAAAATAAGTCCTCCCCTGATAATAAGCCCAATCGGGCTTTTGAGTGCATGCATTAAAATGAGCCACCCCCCGAAAATAAGCCCACCCCAAAAATATTTAAACACAGAGCTAAAAATCAGGTAAGACGTCAAGAGGAGCCCCATCTTTCTCCACGCACCCCAAAATAATAAGACCTCCCCAAAAATAAGGCCAAGCACTTATTTCAGAGTTCAACAAATATAAGACAGGGTCTTATTTTCGGGGAAACATGGTATGTTCAGTCATCAGTCATAAATTTGCCATTTCTTTCCTGGAATTATCAATTTAATACCTCATTAAGAGGTATAAGAGAAAGAACATTTGCAAATTTTCTGGTGTTGTAACTTCCAAAGTCTGTCTGGGTCTGGATGTAGATGCAAAGACGCAGGTGTCTAGGGACTTAGAGCATTGCTCTATAGGTGCCAATCTGCCATCCTTCCCTTCTTCCATCTATAGAACTTCAAGAAAGCAGGTGCACAAATGCTGTATCTTTTATTAAGGTCATATCACTCACTATTATACCATAAATATGAGATAGACAAATAGTCAGTTTAAAAGCATTTTCATTAACTTGATGTGTTCCCGTTGAGTGAAAACTAGAGTAGCATTCCATTCATGATGTATTCAGGGAAGACAGAATCATATTCAGTCCCCTACTGTAGTAACTTGTCAAAGGAGGAACCAAAAAAAAAAAGAGAGAGAGAGAATTTCAGAGGGAGAAGCAGAGAGGTAGAGAGGGGACGACCAAAACAAAGCCAAGAATTTAGATAAACTTCCTCTGATATCAAGTACGGCAGATGCTTCCAAGATCTCTCAGCAAAACAGTAGGTTCTCCTCTCTGAACAAACAATGGATTTACTGAGGTCATGAGAATGTATGTTGTGGAAGATTAGGAGGGGGGGGGAGGACTTTTACTTTTTATCAGAGAGTTTACAAACAGAAGAGAGAAAGCTATAATCTCCCTTTCTTCAAAAGGAAAATACTCAGCTCATTACAGGTCAAGGAAACTGCCTAACATAGGAGAGGTTAGAATAGCCAGGATGGTTATGGAGAAGACAATCTGGAGAAGACTGAAGCAGTCTGGTCTGCCCACTCCTGCTTGTTTCTATCCTCTGTAATTTAGAGTTGAAAAGCAAGGCTCTGAAACATGTGGCTCTCAGTCTAATTCCCAAAGGCTTCTGCAGAGTCTGTTGGTTCAGACTTTGGCAAAACCGAGGCAATTGCTTGAGGCCCAAGCTATGGAAGTCACTTATCCTTAAGATTTATATTGACTGTTTCCCTATGACTATCATTAAGTGTTGTACCTTATGATTCTGGATGAATGTATCTTTTCTTTTATGTACTCCGAGGGCGTATGCACCAAGACAAATTCCTTGTGTGTCCAATCACACTTGGGCAATAAAGAATTCTAGTCTAGTCTAGTCTAGTCCAGTCCAGTCCAGTCCAGTCCAGTCCAGTCCAGTCCAGTCCATCTCATGGTATGTATGTATGTATGTATGTATGTATGTATTTATTTATTTATTTATTTATTTATTTATTTATCTATCAAGAATGTATTAGTTAATTTATATAATTATAAGCATGAATTGAATACATAAAATAGATACAAGTAGAGGAAACATTAGGACAGGGACGGTAGGCATGCTGGTGCTCTTATGCACGCCCCTTACAGACCTCTTAGGAATGGGGTGAGGTCAACAGTAGACAGTCTTAGGTTAAAATTTGGGGGGGGGGGGTTGGGGATGAAACCACAGAGTCAGGTAGAGCATTCCAGGCATTAACCACTCTGTTGCTGAAGTCATATTTTCTGCAATCGAGTTTGGAGCGGTTCACTTTAAGTTTGTATCTATTGTGTGCTCGTGTATTGTTGCAGTTGAAGCTGAAGTAGTCATTGACAGGTAGGACATTGAGGCAGATGATTTTATGATTTTAGGTCATACCGAAGACGGCGTAGTTCTACGTTTTCTAGGCCCAGAATTTCAAATCTGGTGGCATAAGATATTTTGCTGCGAGCGGAGGAGTGAAGGACTTTTCTTGTGAAATATTTCTGGGCATGCTCAATTATATTAATGTCCGATATGCAGTGCGGGTAAGATCTCCAAATATCCAGTATCAAGAGGGGTATATTTGCTTTTCATTCTGGTAATCGTGCCAGGAAGTAAATCAGGGATCAAATTCAGTGTGAAAGATATGAGGCTCTCCACTGCTGTTACTTTTTGCTCAGTTTCTTGATTATACAGGCTTTGAAACTTTTATCGGCACATAAGAAAAAGCTTTCCAACCCCTCTTCCACACACGCTATTGGCTGGGACATCTGCATTGTTCTGTTGCTTGTTAGTGGATAAGGCATTTATCTTACGCTCAGACTACATCAACAAGGTCAATTT
Organism: Ptyas mucosa; assembly: GCA_012654045.1. Taxonomy (NCBI): domain Eukaryota; kingdom Metazoa; phylum Chordata; class Lepidosauria; order Squamata; family Colubridae; genus Ptyas; species Ptyas mucosa. The sequence continues at coordinate 2,363,342 of WNWU01000105.1, forward strand.
TGTTTCAAGCCTGTAAGAAGATGATTCCGCAGATGAATTAAGCCCTGATTGAAAAGTTGCATTTTTCAAATGGCTAATCACATTTTATTTCAAGGCACACCAAAAGCACAGCGAAGGCGTTACTTGTTTGCACATTTCAAAACAACAAAATAGGAAATGTTGGTAAGCTTAGGAAGGACGTTTGGGAGACAGTCAGGTAAAGATTGGAAGAAAAATACGCGAGGGGCTTGGAAGAAACTTGTTTCTGAGATGGTTTTCTGTTCCACAGGATGAAATCTTTGGTGCATCCAAATGTTTTAGCAGGAGAATTTATATTGGGGATTGTTGGATATGGTTGCTATTCATCATAACACAAATTTGATGGCACAGAGACAAGAGAGAATTGCAGAACATTGAACAGAACAGGGACAAGGTGTGTGGTCCAAAAATCTTGAGACTACTCTTTGATCTTCAGCTGCCACTCTATTCCCAGATGGGCACTGTGGCAGGGAACGCATGTCCTTGGTGTTGGTTGATACCATCAAGTGACACAACTGATCCCCAACTGACCCAACTTGGCAATTTTTATCCGTACCCTGGTTGCATCCCATTCTCACTACTGCAATGTGAAGTATATAATTCTATCCTTAAAAACATTTCCAGAAGTGGTTTGACTGGGCTGCTAAGCTGTGCAAAATATAGGGATAATAAAATTCATCTGAATGTACTGGAATTAAGCCTAACGTCTGACACAATTTAAAGCCCAAGTATCTGAAGGACTGGCTCTCCCGTCATGAACCTGTCTACCCACAAAGGTCAATCAACACCTGAGTTCCTTCTGAAGACACTCTTAATGTCAAAGGTTTATCCATTTGAGACATGAAGAGGACCTTCTTCTTTGTCAGTCTAGGAATATCTTTGGGGCCTCTTCTATGTGTCCCTGAGGAGTTGCGTTTTGGGCTCTATTCTCTCTATATTTAGAAAATCTGTCAAGACGCATTTCTCTTGTCATGCTTTTAATTGCTAATTAATTTTAATTTTAATTAGATTTCTTTTCTTAAAAAACATAGCCTGTATGTTCACTGTTGTTAGCTATTCGAAGTAGAAAGATGAGATGAAAAAGTGAGTAAATAAAATCTGCATCTCAACCTGAGTGACTCTTGGCCCTGACCAAAATGTTAAGCGAGGTTCCCAGTTTCTTCACCTCTTCGTAGGTGAAAGTTGTTTTTCCATATTTGATGGGCAAATACTTTTGACGGTTCCTCAGAGAATATCGTAATAATAACATGAGAGAAAATGTATGCAAGAACAAATACTTTATCGAGTAAGAAATAGCCCTTCTTTGGGGGAGAAAAAAATATAGGAAAAAGATAAGCTACTTCTGGCATTTGGAATCATTTAATGATTGTTTTTGAAGTCATGGTATTATAGACATTATAGCCTATTGAGCATGATCGGGTAGATCTAGATTCAAGCTCTCGCTTAACCATAGAGTTGGTTTATAGTTGGTATAGCTAAATCTACCTCAACTCTAGGATTACCAGAGAGATCAAGACTCTATGTAAGCCGTGAAGATCTCTAAAGAGAAAAAAGTAGAGTCTCAATTAAAGAGATGAAGAATCCTTTAAAAATAAAATTCAGGCGCAAACTATCTATTTTGTAGGACTCTTGTTTTTCATGGCAGAAAAAAATGTAATGGAAGCATCCACTGGAAACCAAAATTATGACTTACCTGGAACCAGGCTGTGGATTATTGTGCACTCTGCTTAGTTTTCCCCAACCATCAGGCAAAATGAAAAATACCCTGTTTGTGACTCCTCTCGTATAAACCAGAAAACTGTCATAAGCCAAGAACGGCTTCTGACTTTGCCTTGTTAGGAATAGCACAAACTGTCTGGCTTTTGTTAACAGGGCTGATTAGACATCAGGGGAGCAGGGTGCTACTTTCTGAATAAGGTAGAAAAGAAAACCCCTTTCTCTATAAAGTCATCTAGTCGCTCCTCCAAAAAATTTCTACCTTCCTCCAAGTACGTCCTCATTTTCAGTAACCACAGGACCACAATTTTGTCAGGAGCTCTCAAAAATCTTCTTGTATGCTCCCATCAGTAGTGGGTTTCACTTACCTTTGCTACCGGTTCTGAATTGTGAGTGCGCACAGCGCTTCTGCGCATGCACAGAAATTTCTGCGCATATGTGCACAGTGTCCTTGATGACGTCCGTGTGGGTGGGCGGAGCCTCCCACTGCCGCTGCTCCCGGTTCACTGGAACTGGGGCGAACCGGTAGAAACCCACCATTGGCTCCCATCGTATCATTGACAAAATACCAAATACCAATTAATACCAAAGCGTAGTTTGGGAGAAAAGCAAAGCTTCTTGAACGTGATCTCCTGTAAGCCAAGATCTGGAGGTCTTCACATGTGGCAGTTGGGCCTTTCAGTGCTTATCCCTCTCGTGAACTGCTTCCCATTCTACGTTTCACTTTCCCGAAGGGTGGGTGGAAAAAAAATAATACAATTCCCTTGCTTGGCACATAATCTCTAAATCTTATAAGCAATGGAAACAATTTTTTCAGTCCGAGCAGATTGGCAGTTGAGATCATTGGTTTTGCATACTGTAGGGAGCGAAACATTTACCTTATTAAAAGACTGCCCTCCAAAACACAGTGCAGTTAAATAAACTGTTACCACTGTAATTGTTTTACAAGCATACTGCTGATAATATTATGAATTACCACTAATGTCTAGTTAGTAAATTAATACAGGAGTATCATTTAGTGTTAATTCCAGCGAGTTTCCTGAAGTTAAGTATATGAAGAGGGATTAGTTGCCTTCAAGACTGAAATGTGCCTAAGAAGAAGGAGTGTATCATACACAGCAGTGCAGAAAACAACACTATGAAACGGCATGCCGGGAATAGTTTGAAGTTGCCTGGCTTGTCCGCTTGAGAATTCACCAGCCCAGGAGCAAGGATGAACAGACTTTGGAAATAAAGATGAGAGTAGGACATGAAAGCAGTTTTATTCTAAGATAATAGGTGGGCCCTGCTCTCAAGACTGATTTTTTTTCCCCTTCTTAAAAGTCCACTCAACTAAGGTCCATGAGGTCATTGTCACCCTAATGTTTATTAATAATACCTTAATCAATTAGTAATAAGCCATAATTGATAGCAGCTTTTATCAACTTGGCTAGATTATCACCCGAGAGTTATCCACCGCAAAGATTTAAATGCTTCATTTTATTTTTAACTTTCCCTTTTTCTCCATTTCAGTAATGTCAGGCAAAGATCTATGGCTTTAGTCTATGAACAAATGATGGGGCAGAATAATTTATGACTTTGACTCCAGTTTTTCAGGAAAGCTATTTCCAATCTTCACCTCTGATTTGGTTTATCAAAAGCTACTCAGACCGACAGCAGAGTTACTCACAAGTAGATGGTTTTACTACACCTCGAGGAGCGTTGGACATAGTCTATTTACAAAATTTAACCTGTCTGCCAAGAAAGCCTATTTGCAGGTTGAATAAATCAACTCAACATACATAAGACCTACAGTTGTAGTTTGGGATAGTAGGCCATTGGGGGAGTATATGAATAGGAGGAAAACAGCGAGGATCTGTTGTGGCTGCGGGTCACCCTAGTAAATGATACTACCAGAAATATACTGAAGACCTGTGATGGGAACACATTTCAAAAGTTTCTCTCAGATCGATAAGAGCTAGAGGCAATTTGACATAGTTAATTGTTTCCCTGCATACAAACTGGGCAACAGACATTTAGTTAGGGAGGTGCCTAGTATGAACAACAGTGGCATGAATGGTTCAACTCTGGTGCTCCTCTGAGACTTGTGGACATTTACAAACTTTCCTTCCAAGGAAATTAAAGCCAAGAAATTAAAAGACGCTTGCTCCTGGGGAGGAAAGCCATGGCAAAGCTAGACAGCATACTAAAAAGCAGAGACATCACCCTGCCAACAAAAGTGTGTATAGTCAAGGCGATGGTTTTCCCAGTTGCAATGTATGGCTGTGAAAGTTGGACCATAAGAAAGGCTGAGCGCCAGAGAATTGAGGCCTTTAATCTCTGGTGCTGGAGAAGACTCCTGTGAGTCCCTTGGACTGAAAGGCGATCAAACAGGTCGGTCCTAGAGGCAGTGGTAGGATTCAGCCAGTTCGCACCACTTCGGGAGACCCGGTTGTTAATTTTCTGAGCAGTTTGGTGAAGTGGTTGTTGAAAGAAATAATCAGGGCAGAGAACCAGTTGTTAAATTATTTGAATCCTGCCACTGCCTAAAGGAGATCAACCCTGACTGCTCTTTAGAAGGCCAGATCCTGAAGATGAAACTCAAATATTTTGGCCACCTAATGAGAAGGAAGGACTCACTGGAGAAGAGCCTAATGCTGGGAAAGATTGAGGGCAAAAGAAGAAGGGATGGCAGAGAATGAGGTGGCTGGATGGAATCACTGAAGCAGTTGGCATGAGTTTAAATGGTCTCCCGGGGATGGTAGAGGACAGGAAGGCCTGGAGGAATGTGGTCCATGAGGTCGCAATGGGTCGGACACAACTTCACAACTAACAACAACAAACTTTCCTTCCATCAGTAAGTCCTAAAGGCCACAATGAATAAGAGTGTGTGCACACTGCAACCAGCCAGTTCCCAGATCCTTGAGAGGCTAAACTATGCCCAATGAATTTGAACCTTGCAAACACATTAGAGATATGGATTCAATGGAGAACCATGTTGAATTTCAAGTGTGAAGATTTTGCCTCAAACCTTTGGCCACCCGTACTTTCTTTTTTATTAGAAAGCAGCAACCAGGGTTTTGCATTTCATCTCCACGCCGGGGCCCATTTTTAAAGTCTCTTCCCTACCCTCTTTACAACTGAAAGACCAGGAGTCAACTTCCTCTCCTTGCCAGTCCCATCTGGAAGACAGAAGTTTCTCCTAATGAAGAAAGAATCATTACCAAGCGGCAGCAATCCAGAGGGGCCTGATATGCCAGGGAAACAAGGAAAGGAGGGGAGGTATTCAGCAAAGAATGCAAGCATATCTTACCTTAGCAGCTTAACTGCATACTTGTTTTAAGGACTGTCAGTCTGGTTAGCAATCACTCAGTGAAAGGATGCAGCCGAGCTTGGCACTGACAGATTGCCAAGGGGGCGTCCCACTTCCCTATCACAAAAGAAAATAAAGAAAAGGAATGATGTAAAGTGAAAAGTAGCAAATTCGCCAAATCACAGCACGGCGCAGAGGTCAAGGGAAATTCAACAGGGGGGGAAAAAAAAGGTTAAAGATGAAATCAGATCTGGGGTAGGAGAAATGACAATCTATCCTAAAAGCAAGGCCAGCGGTGACGTGGGGTAGACAAGAAGCTAAATACTGCATAGCGCTGGGATCGTTCATTTTCATCAGATCAATAAAAGCTTATATTTATCAGGATTCCAAGCAGCTGCCACTTCTGACAACCTCTACTTTATTTTCCTCCCTCCTTCTGCTATATCAGGGCAAAGGGAAGCAGGGGGAGAAGGGGAAAAAAGCCGCTTTTAATGCTATTTACACCTGAAGTCACAATTCCATTAAGAGGACCTGTTTTGTTAAAGAAACAGGAATTGATATTATTATATTGGCAGGAGCTGGAAACTCTCTTTGTTCTTCTCTCCATGTTTTTTCTCCCCTTTGCAATCCAGACTCAGCAAGAAGATTTTCTGACATTAAGTGCACTTTTTTTTTTTTTTTTTTGGTGGGTTCAAACTTACCATTTACAAAGGGAAGAGAGGCTTGCTGCTAAAACAGTTACTACTCTAATCATCTGTACAACAATATTTGCTATCAGGCATTCTAAATAGATTATCACCAGTCCATCTGTGTCATTATTGATTTATAAGGCTTTAAGCGGCTTTAAAATGGAAGCTTTCCCACTAAGGGGGTTTCTTGTATAAATCAGAAGCATACTCAAATATAGCAGCCATCACTCAAGAAGAGGATCCATGTGTGCACACACACATATTGTGTGTGTGTGTCTTTGCGTGTGTTTGTGCATAGACCCACATGGGCGCACACACATATATTCATTTGCTGCCCCCCCCTTAACTCATAACAAGAATGAGAAGATGATAAATTGCTTGTAATATACTGATCCAAACTGATATGCAAATTTTGTTGTTTTTTTTTTAAATATATGACTTGAGTAAAAAGAGGCATCATTAACATATGAATGCTCTATGCAAATGATCGTGACAGAGCAGATGTTGTTGCATGTAATTGACCTATATTGAGAATTGCATCAGACTCCTTAACTCTATTAATTCACTACCCGGTAACTAGAGATTGTCCCCCCCAAAAAAGTACATTCTTTGAAACCACACACTGGAAGTAAGTCTGACAGAGTTCCAAGGATGCTGAAAACAAGGTCATTGTCACCCGTATTTTGCTGTCATCTGCATTCTGCTCCTTATGGATGACATCATCAAGTGCCTGTGTAAATCGATCACTTAATAGCATTTAGAAAAATACTGCAGTCGTAGGGAAACAGGTTAGGGGGGGGAAATTGTTCCATTTTTTTATTTATTTTATTCTTTCTCTTTGGCAGAAATGTCATACCTCTTAAACTGAGGGCTCTTTTTTTTTTTTTTTTTTTTTGCATGAGTGCACTGTGAAACACACAGATGCCATTTTATTCCCTGTCTTTATTTTTTTTTTCCCCTCCCCTCTTCTTCTCCGAATGACATTAAATTGTATTAAATAGCCTTTTGTCCAGAGGGCACAGACCACCCTGTATATGATAATGTATTAATGCCCCCACGTTCTAACCGCTGAGCTGAAACATTCGGAGACTTGGAGGAGAAGTATGAAGCTTCATTGTGTGTGTATTGCCTGCTAAGAACTGTGACACATACTAATAGAAACATACCTAATAAATTACTGCTTTCAGGTCTACCAAGCTGACATTTCTCTGCAAGGGACAATTTTATATTTGTGGCACAGAACAAAATTGCTTCATATGAAGCTACTGTGGATTAGCATAAAAATTAACACTTAAATTTCAGCTTATTTTCTACCCTCTCTTCCTGCCACAACAATCAATTCCTCTTATAAATCTGATTAGATTTTATGATGCTTATTATTCAAAGCATGTCTCAACACAGCATCCACAGAGCTTGAAGACTATTTGTTTAAATGTGGGAGGGGGGGGGGGAAGCAGCAGATAAATCTATAGGTATTTTTTATTACCCCATTCCCAACCAGTTTCTTTCTCATATTGTAACATCAGTAATTGATTGCACACATTAATTAACATGTAAGGTAGAATTTCTGCATTATGCATGATTTATTTTCCTATCTAGTTAGTAGCATTGTCTGCTGACCTTGTGCTACTAGGACATTGGACTCGATTTGGGTCCACACATAAATGCCAATGTTCATTCCCCCGAAAGTTATTAATGTCAGATATGAAATGAGATTTTTGATTTCACCTGCTTACTAAACCACAAAAAAAGCAGTTGTTCTCCACAAAGTAGGCTTAAAAACCTGGAAATCTGAAAATGATCCTTTGCTGGATCTAAGTAGCATGCAGCTATGTTTCAGGAGACGCATTTTGGCAGGAGGGAATTGGCAAATACCTTAAAACAAGTCCAGATTAAAATAAATAAATAATAAACAAACAAACAAACAAACAAACAGGGGGGCTGTTAATTAGGAAAATCATGAAAAATGGACATCTTACATAAAATGTCTACCATTGTACATACGAAGTCTCCCACTTTACATGATGACAGAAACCTGACCTGACAGAATGCCAAGTGGTTGGATTGATTTTTTTTAAACCCAACGTTAAATTTAAAAAAAAAAAAAAAAGCTTTCCCAACCATTTAATATTTTACACTCAGAAATTACCTTAAAACTGCAGATCAAAGCTCCAGCACAAGCTTTGATGTCCATATGGTGCATCTGGTGTTAGCAGAAGGAGCATTGGAAGTTACCTTTCATTGTCAGGTTCTGTGCCTCACTCTACCGCAATATTGTTGACAATGACTAAAAGTGAATCTCTAAAACACCAAACGTGTGTTCTGCTCCTGAATCACATCTCAGAAGACTGTGGAGGGGGAAAGTTATGGGAGATCTGGAGACTATTTGGATCTGCATAACCTTCTTTGTCCCTTATTTTGAAGGAGGGGGAAAGGCTCTGTTTGAAGGACTGCCCAATTGGTGTTGACTCTAAAGGCAACCTTCTTTCATTTCCTTTTCCAACTGGAATTATGCAAAGCCCATCACAAGACTGAAATCCCAAAGGCCAGCATGGAAACAGCAGAGTAGAGTAGAGTAGAGTAGAGTAGAGTAGAGTAGAGTAGAGTAGAATAGAATAGAATAGAATAGAATAGAATAGAATAGAATAGAATAGAATAGAATAGAATAGAATAGAA
>WNWU01000105.1:2379617-2399924 GCA_012654045.1 Ptyas mucosa
TATATATATATATATATATATATATATATATATATATATATATATATATATTAAAAAGCTCTAAAATCTCACAGTAGATAAACAGATATGTGGGATACTGTGTTACAGATGGGAATTCTACAGCACTGGTTGTCATCTTTTGATTAAGAAAAGGAAATGATTTCACTATGAAGACATTCCCTCTTGTGTTGTTTTGTTTTAACCGAGTTTGTACTTTCCACTGAACTGGACATATTTATTGAGTCTCATAAGTTACTTCACAGTTACCAACATCACTGTAATCTCAACAAACTATCTTTTTTCTTGCCAATTATCTAAATATCATAACTATAAAATATCTTAAAACATTCTCTGCAGTGTAAACATCTTAGCTACAAAGTCTTAAGTGTAAACAGAACGATGCATCAGAATGATTTTAAGCGATGTTATAAAAAAAAAACCCTGCTCTTAAAAACTAAACAAAAAATGTAAAGCTTCCATCTGGTTTATGATTTTTCCACTGCAGAAATGCTGCTGTGTGCCAGTTTAGTGAACCATAGCTTACTAAAAAGATTGCCGAGGTCACAAAGAAACAAAGAGCGAGATTTTAAATGGTTACAGTTTTCTCTCTTTTATTTCTCGCACATCGGTCTGATGTGGCTCACATAGAATTAATACTACAGCATAAAAAACCCAGACAGACAGAATTTTACATTATACACACACACACACACACACACACACACACACAATCTGTTTAAAAGAGAACCATTTGCACAACGATTAATATTTTGCAAGAAGTGTCATTTAAGTAATTATGGTTGATTCCTTTGCAGCATCGAAGTGTGTTCAGTTGTTATCCCCCAACTGAACTGAATTTATGCCTTCTTTACAATCTGTACACACATAGTTAAATATAGATAGCAAATTACAGATGGGAGGAAAACAGGAAAACAACTTTGAAGCTCTTTGCGGAAATCTTTGGATAAGTTTTAAAGGAGTATGAATTTGGAATTCCAGAGGAATGGTTTTATCTGTTCCGTAAACCCATAGAAAGGAAGAGCTGATGGCTTTATCATATCAATATGTTATTAGGGATTATTTTTGTTCTTTCAAGTTTCTTCTTAAAAGCCTCCAATGATGGAGCCCCCACAACTTCTGAAGGCAAGCCATTCCACTGGTTGATTGTTCTCACTGTTAATTCTAGGTTGTGTCTCTCCTTGATTAATTTCCATCCATTGTTTCTTGTCTTACCTTCTGGTGCTTTGGAGAATAGATTGTCCCTCTTTTCTCTCTCAGATATTGGAGCACTGCTATCATGTCACCCTTAGTCCTTCTTTTCACTAGACTAGACATACCCAATTCCTGCAATTGTTCTTCGAATGTTTTCCATCTCTGCTCAGGTCATCAGCTTGTCTTGTTATTATTTTACTAATGGACTTATTTGCGGGATCTCTTTGCCATGATAGCAATTCCAGTTGTGAGTATGGGTTGAGTTGTAACTTACAACTCTTCCTTCCACAATATTCATACTTGCGAGATGCATTTCTTTGCATCAGGAGTGGATTTTACTTACCTTTACTACCGGTTTGCATCACGCCCGCGCATGCGCAGATCACCTATGATGACGTCCAGGTCAGTGGGCGGAGTCTCCCGCTGGTTTTACTACTGGTTCTTGCGAACCAGTCTGAACCGGGGGCAACCCACCACTGCTTTGCATGTATATGGGAGGTGGGTGGCTAGAATTATTCTTGTGCACAGAATCTTTGTGTATATGGGTGAAAAGTCATTTTAACAAGGATTTTTTTCTCACGCACCTACTCCATTGCTTTATTTATGCTGTAGTTGGATCATTTTGTGAGGGACATCCTTCATTTTGTTCTTAACTGAGTCAAAAATATAGGGTTTCCCTCCCCCCCCCTTTCTTAAACTTCCAGGAAATCATAATGTTCATATAAGCAAGGCCAGAGAACTTTCAGATTACTTTTTTAAACACGTAAGGATGGATGTCTTATGGATGGCTTGTTATTTCAATAAAAGAAATATCCAAATTTCTTTTTGGATTTCTTATTTCCAAAATATAAAAGAATCCAAAGTATTCTTTGGGATTTCTTATTTCCAAAATATTATCTCAAAAACAGCCTTTTCTAAATAAAATTGAATAAGGGAGAAACTGACCTCACATTTATTTTGTTTGGGTCCTTAAAGATCTGAGCTTCAATCTCTATGCACTGAAAAGCAGTAATAATGAAAAGCTGGTAATAAATGTTTATAAATGATAAATTAGAATCCCCAATTATCTTTTTTTTTTTCTGAGGGGTTCTCATGTTTAATGGACATATTTTATAGCATTAAATCGGCCTGGAAGAGATGAGTATGAATGTTGTGCTTTTGTTATGGACATCTTAAAGTTTCCAAACTTTTTCAGACAAAGGAAAAATCTATCTATCCATCCATCTAATGCATATACATATAGTTCATGCCTAATATACATACATAAACACGAGTAATGCCATCTGAAAACCATCTGGAAATCAGAATTCATTTGTTTTGCTGTCCAGGCCAACATTTACATTTACTCAGAGCATTTACTAGTAGACTAAACGTCACAAAAGAGGGACGCATTTTCAATCAAAAAGGAAAGATGATATGAAAAAAAAATAATTTTGTAGAGTCTCACTCTTTGATTACACTTTTTTTCCCTTAAAAAGTAAAATTAAAAATACTCCTCAGAGGCTAACTTTCTCTTCCCTCAGCCTTTGTCCCAGCACTGAATATAACAGCTTCAGAAAATTAATTCTGTATTTCTGTGGATTAAGCAGTTCTAAAAAACCTTTCTAAAGATGTCTCTTTTAAGAGGAAAAGCACTATATGTCTAGAAATATATAGTTCATCTTCTCATCGGAAAAATCAAGGCAGATATGTATCCAGGTATCCATCAACTAAAAATGTGCCACACATTACTAGCACAATACACAGTACCATTTTCTTACCTGGGACATATAGAATCTGTGGTCTTAGTAGACTGTATACACGATCCAAAGACCAGACTTCAGATACAGAATCCCAATTCAGACAAGAGTAGAAAGCCGGCTGCTTAATCACTCTGTCTCAATTTTCCCATCTGTGAAAACAGAATAAATTACTAGTTCGATTAAAGCAGGGAAGACTTAGATTAACAGTTACGCAGTTAGTTGCTGGAGGTTTATACTGCCCATTTGCTTAGAACTGGTTGTGGGGATGTTGCAATGGTTGTAAGGGTGAAAAAACTGTAAGCCACCTTTTTTTTCAGTACCGTTGTAATTTCAAACAATCTCTAAAGGAACTGTTTAGGACTAACTCTATTGGGATAAAAACAGGGGTGAAATGCTACCGGTTCATTCCGGTTCGGGCGATAAAAACTACCAGTTCTGATAAACCGGTAGTTTAACAAAAGCTACCAGTTCAGGCAAACTGGTAGTTAAAAACTTTCCGACAATCAGCTGTGCCGCATGGTTTAGCTTTGCTAGAAAGCAAGAAATCCTGCTTTCTAGCAAAGCTAAATCGCGCGGCACAGCTGATCCTCTCCCTCGCTGCTCTACTTACCTTCCCAAGCCTTCTTTTCATGTGTACTGTGCATGTGCATGCACAGCACGCGTTTGGTGTGCACTGCACATGTACACGCAGCACATGTTTGGTGTGCACTGCACATGTGCATGTAGCACACGTTTGGTGCACAGCACGCATGTGCTGCCAGCAAACCGGTAGCAAACCAGTTCAGATTTCACCACTGGATAAAAGAGAATGCAAAGAAATTTTTTTTCCCCTTGATTCTTTTCTACGGCAGCCCTAGCGTACCCAATGATTAATAAGAGTTTTGTTTTGTTTTTTTAAAGATGCTCCTCCATGTAATTTTTACTTCTGCACCCTAAATACATACGAACTTGTACAATCCAATTCCCACATTGTTTCTCTCGCACAGAGAAACCGGACAGTTTACTGTGCATCACCAATTAGTTCTCAAAAAAGGCAGAAGCAGCCCTTCGACTGAAAATTTTGCAAAGCTAGATGTGGTTCCTTTGAGTTGAGTTCAGCACAACCCCCCAAATCTTTACTTTCAAGCCCTACGAACTTTTTTCAAAAAATTCATTATGTAGTAGGTGAATTTTTTTTCTTCTTCTTTGTCATTTATTTAACTCAGATGTGTTTTGCATTGAAATCTGCAGTTCATAATCTTTGTTAATTATAGGAGACATTCCATTCAAAGAACAAAATGAAAAGTGTTGATGAAAGAGATAAATTCTCTTTCTCTCTCCACATATATACACAAACACACACAAACACACATACTGGTATATAAATACGTATATAGAGAGATACAGAGAGAGAGAGAGAGAGAGAAAGAAATGCACAGAGAAGTTCCAAATTTGTGCTGGGTTTGTTCTTCTTTTTTTTATGAGTTATGTGCTATTGTTTGCCCTCCTAATTGGATGACTAAGTATCCAACATTGCAGAAATGTTAAATTGTGTATTCAACTTGTCATTCACCCTGCCCTTTGTAGGGCATTGGATAGCTATTGAGCGCATCCAGTCAGAGGAGCCGTACGCCATCCGTACAGCCAATCACAAGAGAAGGAACGGTAATCATGCAAGCAAAAATCAAGTGGTATTCATCGGAGAAAATCTGCAAATGATTCTGGGATGACATTTCTGTGATCCTTTTCCAGCTATGTTGCCAAAGTGAAGAAACACAATATTGAAATGTTTCCTATAAAATATTGATTCCTTCGTATCATCACGTGAAGAAGTGAAATTCTCTCCCTTGCCTAAAATGTGCAGAAGAGGGAATTTTAGCAGTTTTACACTCCTGCTCAGCATCTCAACTCTGCCAAAAGAAATTATATTCTAATATAACTTGGCGTCTCTGGTGCCTTCCATTGTCTCTCAGACTTGACAACCAGGTTGGGAAATAATTCATGGTTTGGACTCTAGAAAAAGACTGTTGTCTTTTTGCATTTGGCCACCCTAAATTCAGGTACCACCTGCCTGGTTCTGTATTTGATCTGTAGGTGCAGCTGACTTAACTGATTCATCTTCTGATAAAGATGAGGGGGAAGTCTCAACCCTGGACAGAGCATCACAGCCTTTGCTTAAAAACCTTAATAAAGAAGAGTCCTCCACCTTCTGAACCAACTTGTTGTCTGGTTTGCATCTTTAAGAATTTCTTGCTAACGTTTAGCTTAATGTGCCTTTCATTTAAGGACAATGGTTCTGGTCCAATTTTCTGCTCCTTCATTCTTGCATGATGGCTCTTCAAATATCTAGAAACGACTTTCATGTCAAAATAGTGGAGAAGCATTGCTCCAAGTAATCTAAGCTGAGCTGAGGCCCAAATCCCAATGGAAACAGAACAGAACAGTTTTACTTAATTGATATTCTTGTTCCAAACACTAAAAATCAAACGTATGATTGAGGGATCCAGAATCAAACGAAGTCGTAACAAATGAAGTCATGGGAGAAACTAAAAGTTCAGACCATTGAATACCAAATACAAGAGAATATGTGTTGAGATGAGACCAGAAGAATTGTCACAGCAAAGAAAGGGATAAAAGCTAAATTAGGGTGGTTTTAAGTCATCAGTCTAAAAACCAGGAGACTGTGAGTTCTAGTCCTGCTGAGATACAAAGTTATCTTTGGGCAGATCACTTTCTCAACCCTGGAAAGCATGCAATAGCAAACCACTTCCAAAATCTTGCCAGGAAAACTGCAGGGACTTTATTATTATTATTTTTATTATTTATTCAACTTGTATGCCGCCTTTCTCCGAAGACTCAAGGCAGCTGACAATGCATTTAAAAACCATATATAAAAACATTAAAAATTAAAACATTAAAAACAATTAAAATCCATTCACACCATTCATGGCCGGATCTCGCCAGATCGCAACAGCGAGATCAACGGCCCCAGGCCTGCCGGAAAAGCCAGGTCTTCACCACCTTTTGGAAGGCCAATAGGGTGGAGATGGTCCAGACCTCAGGAGGTAATTGGTTCCAGAGAGCCAGGGCGGCCACAGAGAAGGCCCTCCCACACGGGCCCACCAGCCAGCACTGTTTAACTGACGGGACCCAGAGGAGACCAACTCTGTGGGATCTTACCGGTTGCTGGGAGCTATGCGGTAGAAGGCGGTCTCGAAGATAACCTGGCCCTGAGCCATGTAGGGGTTCTATAGACAGTTGTCAGGAATCAACAATGACTCTCTCACACACATGCACACACACAGAGAGAGAGAGAGAGAGGGAAGGAGGGAGGGAGGGAAAGGGATATCTTCAATTTGCATGTATACAAAAACAAATTACTGCCAGTATCAACTGCAAATAATTTCCATAAAACTTCTGAACTTTCTCTTTCTATAACAAGTTTAAGAATCGCTGATTTCTTTTGCTTTGTTTTTGACAAAGTCCCTTTATCTGCCACTATTGACCGCTTCACAGCTCAAATGCGTCTGGAGTTATAATTGCATTTAAATACATACACACACACACACACACACACACACACACACACACACACACACATATATATATATATATATATATATATATATATATATATATATATATATCTCAAAGTCTGAAATTAAAATTAAAATCCTAGAACGTAAAATTCTAGGATTAGCAATCCGTCTACGAATGTTTCATTTGGTAGAAACCCTATTGGAGCGACTGTATGTCAGAGCCAAAAGCTAGTGACTAATTTATTCCCAAATTAGTCTGTCCATATTCAAGGCAAAATAGATCAGTAGGTGATTTTTTTTCCCCCCAGGATTGTTTGAGACGAATTGTCTCACATAGCAACCATTTAAATAACCCAACAATAACCCTAAGCAATTCAGGGCTTTGGGGGAAAAATTAAACAACAGCAGGACATTATATTGGCAGAGAGTGTATCTACATAAGAAAAGTTAAGAACATGGCAAACTTCACTTTGTTCAGAAGGAAAGCAGATTTAAAACAAGGAAAGCAAACCACACAGTTTTAATTGACAGAGCATTTGAAAATTCGCTTTATAGGTAGCGCCACATTCATTACACACAACAGACCATGTATCCCACAAACAAAACACACTAGAACTTTTAATTTCTTTGCACAAACTGGCCACTACAAATTTCCTCAGCTATATCTGTTGCTAAGCAATGTGGAAATAGGACTGCTAATTAGGACTGCATTCTAAATCACCTTTGATTTTAGACGTATTTGTCCTTCATACTCCAAAACACTCAGACCCCTTCCCTTTCATAGAGAGGGGCCAAGCCCATTCAAAGCAGAGACACCTACCAGGGTCCTTCACTACCAAACAGGGTCATACTTGATGTATGTGTGTGCCAACTAAGGAGTAGGTCATAAAGCAGGAACGGATGGGTTGAATAGGGCTAAATATATTTTATGAATTTGAACAGATACCTGTGCAATTGGCGATGGCTAATACAAGGTGTGCGTGTATTCTACACGATGAAGGGAATTATCCTAAAAAAGATTATCCTTTTTAAAGGGGCAGGATAAAAACATACGTCGAAAGTTTGAAAATGGAAGGATATGATAATTCAATGGAGATGTAAAGGCAGTAGGGCCGGTTCTAACTTTTTGAACTTTCATGTGTATTAAGGTATAATTCTATCTCTCGAACTTTTATGAGCTTTCTTTAATTGTCCTTCCTTCCTTCCCTCCCTCCCTCCCTCCTTCTTTTTCTTTCTTTTCTTTTTTAATACAAAAACATCATTACTCCCCTAGTACATTTATCATATTTCACTGGTTTGAGTCCCTCTTACGAGATTCATCAATTAATTGTTTGAAAGAAAGCATATGAGCAGCGTGTAGAATTTCTTGCTATTGGGGGGATTAGCGTGTAACGGAAAAGCTTCTGAACTCCAGCTGACAGCACCCTTCGCTCTTCATCAACACTGCTGACGCTTAAGGGAGTTGTAGTTCAGCAGGTCTGACCACTATGCTACCTGTGCACTCACTATTGTCAGGTGCGAAGAATCAGGATCACACATTAAGTTCCAGTTAAGATAATTTATTGTTCATTACGACCGCAAAAAAAAAAAAAATCCAGTGTGCTAACGGTTAGCAATAAATTGGTGCTAGATGAGAGTCAATGAAGTTCAAGGGGGGAAGGTGGATTTAGACCATTTGTGGGAATGTAACAGCTCTAGGCTGATTCCTCTCTTCACTCCATCCCCAGGCTAGGCCTGCCTTTCTCTTACATTTACACGGGGGTGGACTTCAAAAATTTTAGCAAGGGGTTCTCTGCCTGGTTGCTGGGTGGCCACGGCCATGGTGGGCGTGGCCTAGTCAGCCTCTTGTACCATGGTGTGGGGGGGGCATTTGTGCCCTCCCCAGGCTCTGGAGGCTTTTCTCAAGCCTTCGGGAGGGCGAAAATGGCCTCCAGAGCCATTTGTTTCCGGCCTTCCCAAACTTCCAGTAGGCCCATTTTTCGCCCTCCCCAAGCCTCTGCATACGCCCTGCACTTACCTGCATCCAAAACAGGCTGCGTGAGGACTCCAGGAAGGGGCAGAGTGTGGTGGGCATGGCCAGGCAAGAGTGGGATTTGAACTGCACAGAACTTAGCTAGAGGTTCTCCCGAACCCCTGCGAACCTCCCAGCAGCCCACCCCTGCATTTACACCTGTAACATGAAGCACTGTCAGGGCCTCCGTTGACATATCTATGCTTTTCATTAAAGCATCCAACCACCTGCATTTTTCAAGACCGCCAGCCGATCGGTGGTTCCCCCACATGTGTTCCAACAAGACTGTAGGCAGAAGAAAATAGATCGCTTCGTCATTCTCCTGCTAAAAAAGAATGCAAAAGTGTTCCTCTCCATGCAACTCAGCAGGCATTCCCTTGTTTTAAAGGATAATACATCTCTAGAATGAGGAGGGAACTTCACAACAGGCAACGCTGGCACGGCTTCAAGATGGCAAAGCTGCACTGGGTAGAAGGTAAACTAAGAGAAAGCAACTAAAGGGAGTCTGGATGGGGGGAAAAATGTGTCGTGACATTCCTCATCGAGACGGCCATTTCAAAATCGACTTTGAAAAGTCCCTAAATTAGTCTGTTCACGGTAATTGTATCATCCGTTCTAAAGTAAGATTCTATTAGTTACCCCGTTCCCTTTTAACCAAACGAAAACTCTATTAACGTGATTCACTTATAGTTTCCATATATAGATATTCTACTCCGATGGCTTTAAATAGGATTCTTTTTCTTTTCCCTGTTCTTTTTTCTGAAATTGCCGTTAAGCCTTTGTTTATATTTATTTTTACCTCAAGGGTGGAGTAGGCATAGGATTATTTCAGACTTTCGGCGAAAGATTTTCGGCGAACAGAAGCAAAAAAAAAAAAAGAAAAGAAAAAGCTACTTTCTATAGACAGATTGCTTTTAACCTTGCTCTCTGATCTTTACAATTACACGCAGGGAACCCAGCGATTCTGCTGTTAATTCATCTAGCGCCTTTCCTTTGGGAGCTTTGATTATATCTCAAATTTAAGAGATTTAAAGAACAGCCGGGCAGTTCTAAGGGGAAGGCAGATTTTGCTCACTCCCGAACCATTCAGAAAAACCTTCAACCCAGTGAGAACCCAACTCAATAAAACGAGGGGTTCATCACTAGCGAAGCTGCCTGCCTTGACAGAAAATTTATTTCCCCAAGAAACATAAGGAATAAAAAGCTACTTTACTTCATAATATGTCTGTGCCATTGTCTCAAGGATTTATATTCCTTGCAGTCATCTGGTTGTTAGCACTCATTCTGAGAGACGTTGGAGGTTTATCTGTGCTCTCGGGTCACCTGAATAGTGCAAATGGTTGCGGAACTTTCTTGGAACTGCTGAAAAGAGTTTTCCCCAAGAAATTCTCCCTCCTTCCACCAATTCAGTCAGAACTTGAAGAAGCTTCTGGAATGGGTAGCGAAATGTCTTCAAGGAAAAACAAAGTCCAACCATGAGCTGGATGACTGAGAACCTCCATAGACATTTGTCTGTGCAAGTTGTACTTCTGGTTGCTTATTACTCCACGATAACTATCCTTTATCAATGGGGAAGCCAGATAACACTGAACAAACGTGTTACTACCTTAGCAACTGCAGTGATGCACTTAACAATCATTGCAAGAACACATGTCAATGGGGCAAAACTCACTTAAGCAATGTTTCACTTAGCAACAGAAATTTTGGGCTCAAATGGGATTGCATGTCTACCTCTATACGGAAGTCATATAGAGGTAGAGGTAGTCATGGACTACCTCTATAGGGAAGTCATATTGAGCACCTCAGATTCTACCAACCCCAGCCAACCATAAACAGCTTTGGCCTGAGAGCTCTAGAAGCAGTGGTGGGATCCTCCCGGTTCGGCCCGGTTCTCCCAAGCCGGTAGCGGTGACAATATGACATCACCGAACTGGTTCTGCCCCCCGCCCCACAGCACCCTCCCCACCCCCCGCATTATTCTTACCTTTTATTTGGCCCCACCCCCAAACTATTGCTGCCTACTGAGTCCCAGCTGATGGCTAGAGGGAAAAAAAACTGTTTAAACTCTTGCCGGGGGACTTCAAAGGGCCGCTCTACAGCTGATCAATGTTAAAAGAAAACAAATGAGTAGACCAGTGCCTGCAAAAATACATGAGTAGATCAGTGCCTGCAAAAATAAATGGGTAGATCGGTACAGCTCTGCAAGCAGTTAAAAGCCTGGTTGACCAGTACCTCTGCTAAATCCTAAACAACTGTCACATGACCATCAAGCCACGCCCACAGAACCTGTAGCAAAAAAATTTAGAACCCATCCCTGTCTAGAAGGACTAGTTTGAAAAAAAAAACAAACCTTGTGGGATTGGGATGATAGAACCATCAAAACTGGCACTGTGGAATTTCAGGCTCCAGTACCTAATAATACTATTTCCCGCTTATTAATTCAATACAAGAATTCTGATTTTCACGTTGATGGAATCTAAACGTATTACTGCTTGCAGTTTTTTTTAAAAAAGAAGTCGTCTTGTGGGTGGTTGCGAAGCACTTTTTTTTTTTTCCATTTTAGTTCCCATTGTTTTAATTTTATTCTATTTCCACATGTGTTCTTCCAGCGGAGCACAGCAAATTAGGTTATCAGAAACATCTGGGGTGCCCACGCTGTAGAGCAGGTCAGCTCTGCTTCTACTCTAACTGCCTGTCTTTATTAATTTATTAAGCTCCACTTTGCTGGGGAGACAATCTTGGGACACTCTAGAAGGGCCCAGGTTAACATTCAGTAGGAAACCTCCCTAAGCATTAGCACCAATCAGGCTACTTGAATTTACAGGACAAAGGCCCTCCTGCCTTCTGAACCACAACATGGAAAGTTTAACTGGTGCAGAAATAGGAACACGAGTTTTGGGAGAAAGGCAGAAGTTCAAGCGAATTGCCAAAAGGGAAGGGTCCCATATGTTTCCTGTTTAAAAGGGGGAGACAATGTGCTAACATATTAGCTGTTAAAGAAATGCCAAACCATAACATGGACTCATCTGATCCAAACACCCTCAGACCCTTCTTTTCAATGAACACTGCTGGAGTTGACTAGACCAGCAAGGTAGACCAGCAATGGTGAACCTTTGCAGCACCGAGTGCCGAAAAGGGAGTACGGGCGCACGCGGCACCAAGTGCCAAAAAGGGCGACAAGGAAGAGGAGCTGCCCAGGGGGCATGCGTGTGCCACAGAAGGTACTTCCGGTTTCTGGTGTGCGTATGCATGCCAGCCACTCTTCCAGTTACTGCTGCGCATGCGCCGATCAGCTGGCAGTCCACATGTTCTGCATTGGGGGGGGAGGAAGTGTTTATCTCGGACTTTTGAGATGGGAGGGGCCCGAACAAGGGGAAGCACCAATGAGAATTCTCCCTGCTTGAGCGTCATCGGTCTCCGGGCAGAGTCTCCGGAAGGAGGAGAGACAATTCTGTGGAGAGGAAGTGGGAGGGGGGATCTTGGCCTGAATAACCAACTTGGGCTTCTTCTCTGCGTGGAACTCTTTCCTCCAGTGGGTGAAGTCAAGGGAGACTCTGCCCGGAGACCGTTGACGTTGCAGAAGGGAGAATTCCCATTGGTCCTCCTTCTTTCTGGACACTCCCAATTTTGAAGTTTGAGGAAGCCCCATTCCCAACTCACAGACCAGCTCTTCCAATTTCCGGCACTGCCGCACACACAAATGCCAGCTGATTGGCACATGCGGATGCCTGCCAGAAATCTGAAAGACGAACGGGTGAGGCTGCATGTGCCAGGCAACATGGCTCCGTGTGCCACTTCGGGCACGTGTGCCATAGGTTCGCCATCACAGACTGTTTTAAAACAGTTTCTCTCTGGAAGACTGGGAAAAATAACACATAAACCACAGTCTAAAGTAGCAGTATCCTGAAAAGAGTCCCTCCTTTTATTTTCTTGATCATGTAAAATGATCAAATCCTAACTCTTAGCAGAACTCAGTACACTGTTCTGAGCATATTGGACTCACATTGGGCACTAAACCATGGTTTGGTGCACAAATCATAGTTGGTGGGGTTCACGCACGTTGCAAAGTTATAAATTTCCGCTTACAAACCACAGTGGGCAGATTGCACAGCATACTGATCCAAAATTAAATAAAACTACATTATGCTTTAGTGTGATATCTGAACTAAACTTCAACTCATACCAAAAGAGCTGCTGTTTCTCTCAATCTGGTGCTGGATGGCACAGATCTAAATGTGCAAATTAATCTTTAGCCCCTTATGACAACTTGTTGTCAAGTTTTACGCTCCAAAAAAATAAAATAAAAATGAAGCGACGTTTTGAATAACTTAAGGATATTGTCCAGGTTTCTAGGAAGAACTTGGAACATGGTGGCCCCAAGAAGAAAACAGAACAAAAACGACATTTGAGCTTGTGGTGAACAATTTGAGTTTCAAGAGTCATCTGCAGCTAGAAAAAATAATAATAATTTTTTAAAAAAACCAAGACAGTATAATGTGAAAAGTTGCACAGAGTTCCCTCTTTTGGAAACAATTTGTCCATACATAAAACAGACAAAAGAGGGATCAGGGAATCGAGCTGTAAGAGCTGTAGGTATAAATACAAACAGCTTCGCTGCAGTTTTTCGTTTTTGGGTTGTTGTTTTTTTTTCTTTTCTTTCAGAGACGCCCAAGATTGATTCAGGGAACAATTATGGCAAGGAAACATCATGAGATTTTTGTCACTGATCTTTTCCATGCAAAGTCAGCGTGCATGTGTGTTCAATTCCAAGAGCACAATTGAAGACTGATGTGGAGAAAATCCGAAGTGCAAAATGAAAAAAAAAAAGAAAGAAAAAGAAAGAAAATCCAGCCGCTGAGTATACCCCGATTCCCATATGAAGGAATGTCTGTGTAATCATAGTTACACTAAGCAAAGAGTTATTATACAATTAGCCGCTGGTAGCTTGCAAAATGGGACCAATGATTAATTCACCAGTTCTCTTCTCTCGCTGCCACTCTGCGTATCGAGGAAGGAGTGACAATTTCACGTAAGCCCCGAAATACAAGTTCAGCCAAACTTTCTTTGCAGAACAGGTATTTCATAGTTGAAGTGAGATTTAGCTTCATGGGCAGAGTCACTAAAATTCGAACTCTTTCCTCCAAAATCACAAAATCAGAAGCTGGATTGTTTTCCAGAGGAAGGACTGGGGTAAGGATGATCCAATCTTGACACAACGATTATTGGAATGAATGAAATGGGACTTTATCCTGGGCTATTTCTTTTCAAACATTATTGTGCTGATCAGCACTTCTACTCAGCAGTGAATCAACATTCATTCGTAAGAGAAATTGTTATCCACTTGATCACATGAATGATTTAACAAGGGTTGAAAGAACTGGAGGCAAAACAAGCAATTGGGGGGGGGGGAGGATGCATTTGGAGAATTAAAGAATCCGAATAAATTACTATATATTTAAAATAGAATATATACAGGTCATTAGCTCTGATTAAAACCTTAAATTAAGAAAAACTTTTAAAATGTATGCTAAAAAGATAGTAAATATTTTGGCATTTAAAAATATGCCATTTTTTTTTCATTTATTCAAATATTTTCTGTTTATTATGATGATAGAAGACCTAAATCCCAACTTGTGAAAGTCATCCTTCCCCCATCTCAACCATCATACTTCTAAAGCACAATAGTGCCTTGGAGATTGAAGCAGGAAAATGTGTGAAGGATGGACAATTTCTCTTGCCAACTTTGATGTGCCTCTAGTTCAAAAGGCTTACTATCCACAAATTACAGAACAGAATAACAGAGTTTGGAAGGGACCTTGGAGGTCTTCTAGTCCAACCCCCTGCTTAGGCAAGAAACCCTACACTACTTCAGACAAATGGTTATCCAACATCTTCTTTAAAACTTCCAGTGTTGGAGCATTCACAACTTCTGGAGGTAAGTTGTTCCACTGATTAATTGTTCTAACTGTCAGGAAATTTCTCCTTAGTTCTAAGTTGCTTCTCTCCTTGATTAGTTTCCACCCGTTGCTTCTTGTCCTGCCCTCAGGTGCTTTGGAGAATACGACTTCAGCAACAGAGTGGTCAATGCCTGGAATGCGCTACCTGACTCTGTAGTTTCTTCCCCAAATCCCCAAAACTTTAACCTTAAGACTGTCTACTGTAGACTTCGCCCCAATCCTAAGAGGTCTGTAAGGGGCGTGCATAAGTGCACCAGCATGCCTACCATCCCTGTCCCAATGTTTTCTTTTATTCATATCCTTTTCATGTATTTATAATTATGTTTACACTTGTATCTGTCATAAAATACATGCTTGATGGAATGAATGAATGAATGAATGAATGAATGAATGAATGAATGATAAATAAATAAATAAATAAATAAATAAATAAATAAATATTATTTATTAAGTCACAGATAAAACCTCCCTTTTTACGACCTTGTAATCCCTTAATTTGGCATAAGGTTGGGGCAGCTGGGAAGGAAGGAAGGAAGGAGGAAAGGAAAGGAAAGAGGAAGGGAGGGAGAGAGAGAGAGAGGAGGAAGGAAGGAAGGAAGGAAGGAAGGAAGGAAGGAAGGAAGGAAGGAAGGAAAGGAAGGAAGGAAAATTGCCAGTGAAAGTGAATACATTGGGAGGGGGGAAGGAAGGAAATGAGGGAGGGAGGGAAGGAGGGAAGGAAGGAAGGAAGGAAGGAATATTGCCAATGAAAGTAAACACTTTGGAAGGGAGGGAGGAAGTAAATGAGGGAGGGAGGGAGGGAGGGAGGGAGGGAAGGAAGGGAGGGAAGGAAGGGAGGGAGGGAGGGAGGGAGGAAGGAAAAAGTGAACACATTGCATTCAGTGATTCATACACCGACGTGCATGCAAATATTCACGTGGTCTTTGCTGCTGAATTTGTCAGCAGCAGCGCAAAAGAGAATTTGTATCAGTGAGATGAGAAAATTTGTCAGAAATGAAATTGACAGAATCCCCCAATTTATTAAGATGCCCATCTGCAATGTTAATGGAAGCTTACTGAATTAATTGAGAGATGTCTAAATTTACCACTTGTCACATGCTTGAGAAAAAGGACTATATTTCCCATTCAACATCTGGGGTGTTGTAGAAACTAATATGCTCCAGAAGTTATAAGCTGGCTGCATCTCGCAGTATTAGTCCCGAGCTACTGAATTAAACGGGCACCCTTCATTGATGGGCACATTTAAAAAGAAAAAGAAAAAGAAAAAACAGCAACAAGGACAAAAGAATGAGAGAAGTCCTATCATATTCCGCTGCTTGCATTCTCCTCTTGGAAGAATAGAAAACACTAAAGTGCAATCTCTACGGTTTTATTTTGTGTAAAAAGAAAGAAAAAACCCTTTCTAATGGCCAAAGTGATTAATTACTCTGACACATGTTTTGCATAGGAGGGTTCACACACATGCCACCTCCTTACGATGCAAGCTCCAGCGAACACCATATGTGTCTTTGGGTGTGAAAACATGTGCCGTGCAACTTTGCTTTTTTGACAACGTGTTCCTTGGTCTTAGAATTTTCCTCCACAGTCAGATACAGCATCGAATCTTTAGGCTAGGCTATCCTTGCCCTCGTTTTTCCTGCAGATTTATCCTGTAAGTATCTAAACGGCAGTGGTGAGGTGTAAAATTTGTTACTACCGGTTCTGTGGGCGTGGCTTGGTGGGTGGGGGTCTTAATGTGACTGGGTGGGCGTGGCCAACTTTTTTTTAAGAAAAAAACTTTTAAAAGCATTTTTTCTACCACCTCTTCGGCGGAAGAGGTTGTAAAAAAAAATGCTTTTAAAAAGCTCTGACGATCCCAGCTGAGTTGCCTGATCATCGGAGCTTTTTGTTTTCTTTTAAAAAATTAAAAATTTTTTTAAAAGTAAAAAAAAAAAAAAGCCTCTGATGATCCCATGGCTCAGCTGGACATGGGAGGGGGGCAGGGATTTTTGCTACTGGTTCTCCGAACCACCAGCCGCTATCGCTACCGGATCAGGCAATCTGGTCCAAACCAGGAGCATTTCACCCCTGCTATACAGATACTTCAAATAGAAATTCTCTGGATTTGTCCGAAGTACCTTGTTTTCACTAGTGCTTGAATTCTAGCTGACTGTTTGTTTTCATATTGGATGTTAAGGGGGAAAAAAAAAACCTCTCTTGGTTTAATCAAATCGAATCAATCTTTATTTGGTCATAGGCCAGCAAATAAAGTTCAAAAGTCACGATTAATTAAGTTAAAGGGGAAAATATAGTTATTCTAAAATATTGGAATATATGTGCACGTAGATGAACAAGCACTTATGTGATCTGTACAAAAGCTGATCATGTGGGAGAGAATTTCTGATGGGAAGTCAAAGACATGGCTAAGTATTCTTTTGAAAAGCAACTCACTATTAATCGAGCCGGGAAAACCAATTTTATCATAGGTATTGTGCACAGGAACTGAAAAGAGAACATCTTTCTAGTTTGGATTAAGCTCAATTTCATCGAATGCTTCGTAAAACAAAGGCAAATTAACATTTTCCTTGCCCAAAAACCACTTTAAAATGCCTTGGTAAGGCCACATTTGGAATACTGCATCCAGTTTTGGTCTCCATGATGTAAAAAAGATGTGGAGCAGTGGTGGGTTTCAAAAAATTTTACTAACGGTTCTGTGGATGTGGTTTGGTGGGCGTGGCAGGGGAAGGATACTGTAAAATCTCCATTCCCACCCCACTCCAGGGAAAGGTTACTGCAAAATCCCCATTTTCTCCCGATCAGCTGGGACTCGGGAGGCAGAGAATAGATGGAGGCGGAGCCAGTCAGAATTTTTACTACCGGTTCCCCGAACTACTCAAAATTTCTGCTACCGGTTCTCCAGAACTGGTCAGAACCTGCTGAAACCCATCTCTGTTGTGGAGATTCTAGAAAGAGTGCAGAGAAGAGCAACAAAGATGATTAGGGGACTGGAGGCTAAAACATATGAAGAACTGGGAACTGGGTATGTCTAGTTTAATGAAATGAAGGATTAGGGGAGACATGATAGCAGTCTTCCAATATCTCAGGGACTGCCACAAAGAAGAGGGAGTCCAGCTATTTTCTGCAGAGTCTGGGAAAAAATGAGAGTTTCTGAGAGTGTCCTAGAGTGCCGTTGTTTTGTCAAGTACGGATGGCGGAGTGTATGGCATGTTTACATTTCATGTGACTTGGTTTCCATTCAAAAGGTTTCAGAACTAAAAGGAAAAGAGCGCTGCAGAAAACCTTAAGGATCAAGGTTGTAAATCCATCCCGATCCAAAATGTCAGCACTATTGAAGACTTAAATTAAGCCAAATCATACTGTCATACAAGGTATGACATCCAAAAAATGGCAGAAATATTCCTTAAGTGCGAACGTCAAAATATATTTAATTAAAATCGACTAGAATCTATCTCCTGTCTTTCTGCTCGGAGGAAAAGAAAGCAAGGAAGCGAAGTCAATTCTTCAGCTAAATTCAATGATTAAATGCAATTAAAATTTCTGTAGGATGCCTAGCTGTTCTGGAATTGACTGCCCCGGCCATCAAAATATTGATAGTCATTGGTAAATGACTTCTGGTGTTTAATCAATGTTATTTTTTTTTTATCATCCAATTTTTCCTTCAAGTCAGCTTTGAATGCTAAACTACATTTCATCAAGGTTGGTAAAATGTTTAGAAAGGAACAGATGTCAGAATATGGGGATTGCCAATATTACTGATCCAGTAATTACTTTCCTGTCCAATGGCAAAAAAAAAAAAAAACCCAAACAAACCCAAAAATAAAATAAAGAGTAATCTGAACTGTGTCCATAATAATAGGAAATGTATTGCGGTACTAATGGCTACAAAAAAATAAAATAAAATTATCACCATTTTTTTCCAAGTCATCACTAAGGGCAGTGTTTTTCAATTTAAAGTGATTTTCACATCAAAACAAAAGAGGCTGGGTGTTTTTAAACTTTAAGTATCGATAAATTGTAGTGAATGCTGATATATTCTTTGTTGTTTTCAACTATGTAACAGAGAATTATGCAGGGTAATAATGAATGTTTAAGCCTTTAAAAATGGCTTCAAATCTCTTCTTTGAACCTCTGCTGGTTGCTTGAAGTTGATACCATGTACAGAAGAGATATATAAATATAGATAAGTCCAAAGGAGTTTAAAAAAAAAAACTCCCTGCCCTCTAAAAAAAAACCTACCCTGCAATTTGCAAACTAAATATTCTGCAGACTATTGTTGCCAAGAAAACTGGAGGCAAAGCTGATGAATCACAACTTTGCAATCATCTTCATATTGTGAAAATTCAGAGTGGATTATTATTTTTTTTAGAAGATTTCTAGGTATGGATAACCTATACAGCTTTTTACAGCTTTGCACAGATAAGGACTCTGCAAAGACAATAAGCAGAGGGATAAGGAATATCTTTCACAACGGAATTCCGCACAATTTGTATCCTGTCTCCTTTTAAGGGAGACGTCAGTTTCAAAGGAATGGGCAGGAAAGAGGGGTGTCCTTCCGAATCTCAGACGTGGCACCAAAAATCTGAAATCCCATGATTAAATATGTAATGATCTTCCTGTTATAGTTCCTATGAAAATCTTCCTAGAATGTTGTTTAGGGTTAAGTTAGAAGATTGCAGGGGGCACGATGGCTCAGCGGTTAAAGATGCTGAGCTTGTCAGCTGAAGAGCTGGCGGCCCAGGTTCGAGACCCGAGCTCTGCATGATGAGGTGAGCTCCTGTTACTCTTCCAAGCTCCTGCCCACCTAGCAGTTCAAAAGCATGCAAATGCAAGTAGATTAATAGGTACCATTTCGGTGGGAAGGAAACGGCATTCTGTGCACCTTTGGCATATAGCCACATGACCCCAGAAACTGTCTTTAGACAACACTGGCTCTCTTGGCCCAAATGTCAGACACAACTGACAAGGGAACCTTCACCTTTTTTGAAGATTGCGTGCTGTGTGGATTGACTAGTGAGAAAGACATCATTTAAGGTTTAGATTTGTGCATATAATTGGATATTACCATGAAGAGATACAATGACTAGGTTCATACATTCTGACAAACATAACAAGCTTCTAGATACCCTGTTTCCCCCAAAATAAGACATCCCCTGATAATAAGCCCAATCGGGCTTTTGAGCACATGGCAATAAGGCCAAGCACTTATTTCAGGGTTCAGAAAAATATAAGACAGGGTCTTATTTTTGGGGAAACACAGTAAAACTAGTTATTGTCATTATAAACCATCTTTTATACGGCTTGGCAAGTTATAAAACCCAGATAATTGTTCATTCTTCACATTTGTGTGTCTAAACAAATCAGGTCATTGCACAAATGCTACAAGATATAGAATATTTCACATGGATGACATCGACACAATGATGATTCATGAAACATCATTGGGGCTTATACTGGATGCCCGTACCCCAAATTCACATACTAACCCTAAATAAATAGCATATGAAATTAAAACCAAATTGTGTTTGGGAATTGAAGCCCAATGTATCTGTTGGTCAGACAAGATTAGTATAGAGCAGATACGTGGCTAATCCAAATAAGTACATTAGTCATAACCAAGATTGAGGTCTTATAAAAATGCGGGCGTTTATTTGATGGAAAAACATGCAATCATTGGATGTCATAGAACACCATTTTACAAATATTATTCTTAAAATGATTCCTTGGAAAAGGCTTTGAATAAAACTTTGCCAATTCTCATTTCTTCCACCCCACCAGGCATTTTTATGCATTTCACTGAGGACCTACAGGGATAATTTGTTGAAAATTATCAACAAATAATTTTCAACAAAAAATTATCAACAAATAAT
>WNWU01000105.1:2400324-2447824 GCA_012654045.1 Ptyas mucosa
AAAAATTATCAACAAATAATTTTCAACAAAAAATTATCAACAAAAAACTATCAACAAAAAACTATCAACAAATAATCAACACGAGAGACACGCAGCTATAAACATACTTGTAATTTTTTCCCCCCAAAAAATTGTAGTGAGAATAGAAACTCTGTGAAATATTTTACTTGCCTTCACTCCAAATTAAGGCTCACACAATTTTCTGTGCTAGAGGACGAGGCTGAATTAAAATTCCCCCTCTTTAACAATGTACAAAAATTAGCACAAAATGAACGATGTTCCTCTGTTTGTTCTGTTTTATCGTTCAGAGGACCAACTTGCCAAACCCGTCTCTCTCAAAGCTCACAGCGATATGCAGAAATCCATGTAAAATATTATTCCATTATCAGCGTAATTACAAAATGACAAGAGCCTTTCTTTGAAATTCAAACATGACAAGGGGGAGGGGGTCTTAAGGTCTGGTTCACCATCCTAAGTCCTCAAAGGGTGGACGTGTAACCCACGGTGGCCAATTCTCTCATTTCAAACAGTCTACTGATTGTTTGGTGGGGGACGTGGTGGCTCAATGGCTAAGATGCTGAGCTTGCCAATCAGGAAGGTTGGCAGTTCAAATCCCTAGCGCCGCGTAATGGGATGAGCTCCCGTGACTTGCCCCAGCTTCTGCCAACCTAGCAGTTCGAAAGCAGGTAAAAAATGCAAGTAGAAAAATAGGGGCCACCTTTGGTGGGAAGGTAACAGCATTCCATGCGCCTTTGGCATTTAGTCATGCTGGCCACAGGACCACTGAGACATGTTCGGACAGCGCTGGCCCTTCGGCTTTGAAATGGAGATGAGCACCACCCCCTAGAGTCAGGAACGACTAACACATATGTGTGAGGAGAATCTTTACCTTTACCTTTACCTTTACCTTTACCTTTACCTTACTGATTGTTTAAACTGCAATGGAGCTCTTTGATGCAATACTGCAAACTAAGAATTGATGTTACTAAATACCATTAGTTTGTTACACACAGACACAGACACAAGCACAACACCTACACCTGTGTAGCCTTTCCAATCTCAAATGCAAACTTAGATGGTGATTATCAGTGTGAATGTGTGGGTTATTAAACTATAGTACTAGCACATCACATCTTGCTGGAAAAGAAATGTAAGGCATTGGATCTAGATTTAGTCAAGCTTACAGTACAGTAGACAACTGAAATCAATGGAGCTTAGCTATAATTAACCATGCAATTCTACTCAGATATTCACTGGCTGCAGGGAGTTAAAATGTGGCACAAATCACTAATTCCAGCAGAAATCTTTCTCTGGGATGATTGATCTCATAGATCTCCTAATGGAGCAATCTGCTGGGATCGAATACAAAATATTTTAGGAGATGGAAAAGGGATGAGGAAGAAACAACAAGACAGTGAAAGAAATAAATCATATGCCATTTTTGTTCTAGAATGCTGTTTTGGAGTTAAGGTCAGACACTATTTTCCAGTACACTGATGGATATTCAAACAGGCAGACATCTTAATTCTTCCTTCCTTGGACTGCACCCCTCCGGATATCATCAAAGTTAAGATCGAATTACAACTTCAAATAACTAAATGTCAATTCAGCTGGAATAACAGATTTGGAAGGGACCTTGGAGGTCTTCTAGTCCAAAATCCTGCTCAGCAGGAAACCGATTTCAGACAAATGGTTTTCCAATCTCTTCTTTAAAAACTCTAATAATGGAGCACCCACAACTTCTGGAGGCAAGTAGTTCCACCGATGAATTGTTCTAACTGCCAGGAAATTTCTCCTTAGTTCTAGATTGGTTCTCTCTTAGTGTTCCAACTTCTAAGGGGCTGTCACAAAGAAGAGGGGGGGTCAAACTATTTTCCAAAGCATCTGAAGGCAAGATAAGAAAGAATGGATGAAAAAACTAATCAAGGAGAGAATCAACCTAGAACTAAGGAATTTTTTTTTCTTCTGACCATGGCAACAATCAGTAAAACAGCTCGCCTTAAGACATTGTGGGTGCTCCATCACTGGAGATTTTTAAGAAGAGATTGAACAACTATTTGTCTAGAATTGTATAGGGTCTCCTGCTTAAGCAGGGGTTGGACTAGAAGACCTCCAAGGCCCTTTCCAACTCTGTTATTCTATTATTCTGTTAAAGGACTGACACATGGACACTCGTCAAAAATATCAAACATAACACACTCAGTAGATCGGGGCATGAAGTTTTCCTCTATGCCAAGCATCCTGAGATGGCCTCAGATGAATCTTCAAATTTGTACGTTTATGGGCATTCTTAAAGATTGCCACCTGCTAAACGCCAATACCTGCTGAGACAGTGGACATTAACAGAAGCAGAAGGACAGAGAGCGGCACTCCGGCAAGCTTAATCTGCTAGCTGCTGCTGGCTCCAGAGAAGCATAACCCATCTTCCCGGGAAATGTCTGAGACCATTTTGTAGACTCTGTACTTAAATCTATCCCAAATGACACGATTAATACTTAGGACTATTAAAAACAAGCTTTGAAAAATCTTCAAGTGTTGAGGGACGCCGAGTCCATTCCGTGCCTCGCTCTGTCCTATCTGCAGCCTAATCCCCTCTTTAACCGTATCGTTTGGCTTTCGGAGCAATATATTTCCAGTGAATTCATGCAAGAGGCTTGCGTGTACAATAAGTCCCCACACTAAAAAGGCAGGTGTCATGGACACAATAAACTCTAATAGCATCTTCCAAACTGCGAAAGAATTTTTAATACATAGATTGCTTTCTCCCCAGTAGCCTGCAATGGTTCCTCTGGAGCCATTATACACTTCTCGGTTGCTCTAGAGCCATATACGCACACTAAGTGGGCGCAGAGAAAGCCATTTAAGCGACTGGTGATTAAAAAAATAAAAATAATTACTCTGAACAAGACAGGGCTTGACTGAACAGACTAAAAACAATTACAGGAGTGTACGATTGAATTTTTTTTTAGGGGGGGGGGAAACCTCAACTTCTCTAGGAAAGAAGAGCTACAGGAACAGGACACCTGGGGTTTTTTTTCTTCTTTCTAGTTTGTTTTACATATTTTTATTTTGCTTATTTAAGATATTTATATAGCTGCCCGTGTTATAATCGAATCTGGGTGGCTCACAATAAACAAAAAAGGCAGCATAGAAATCATAATAAAATGATGCAACTGACCATGTGAAAAAAGAAGAAAAACCTGGCATCGTGTCATCAAGTCTCTTATCCCAGTGCTCAGTGGGGGGAAAGCCAAGTCTTCAGAATACTTGTTCTTCCAATACTAGAGAGGCTGTCACAGAGAAGAGGGGATCGGCCCATTCTCCAAAGCACCAGAAGGCAGGACAAAGAGCAATAGGTGGAAGATCATTAAAGAGAGACCCAACCTAGAACTAAGGAGAAATTTCCCAACAGTGAGAACGATGAGTCAAGGCTGCCACAAAGAAGAGGGAGTCAAGCTATTCTCCAAAGCACCTGAAGGCAGGACAAGAAGCAATGGGTGGAAACTAATCAAGGAGAGAAGCAACTTAGAACTAAGGAGAAATTTCCTGAAAGTTAGAATAATGAACCAGTGGAAGAACTTGTTTCCAGAAGTTGTGAATGCTCCAACACTGGAAGTTTTGAAGAAGAGATTGGACAACCATTGGTCTGAAGTGGTGTAGGGTTTCCTGCCTAAGCAGGGAGTTGGACTAGAAGACCTCCAAGGTCCCTTCCAACTCTGTTATTCTAATTCTAATTCAATGGAACAGCTGGCTTCCTGAAGTTGTGGGTGTTCCATCACTGGAAATTTTCAAGAAGAGATTGAATAACCATTTGTCCAGAATGGTATAGAGCAGTGATGGCTAACCTTTTTGCTATCGTGTGCCAAAAGCAGGGGGAACGGGGGGGGTCGCGTGTGTGCATGCTCACACCCATAATTCAATGCCCCCCCCATGCTCCCCCAGCTTTTGGCACATGACGGCAAAAAGGTTACCGGTGGGCCCAGTAGACCCATTTTTCGCCCTCCCCAGGCTCCAGAGGCTTTCTGGAGGCCCTCTGGAGGCCGGAAATGGCCCGTTTCCCGACTTCCGGAAGGCCCAAAAATCAGCTGGCTGGCGCGCACATGCACGCTCAAGCTGAGCTAGGGCAACCCTCGCATGCCCAAAGATATGGTTCCGCGTGCCATCTGTGGCACGTGTGCCATAGATTCGCCATCACAGATATAGGGTTTCCTGTTTAAGCAATGAGTCAGACTAGAAGACCTACAAGGTCTCTTCCAATCCCTATTATTCTATGTTCTTTGTTTATGGAAGACCAGGAAGGTGGGGGCTTGCCAAACCTCAGGAGGCAAAGTGTTCCATAGGGCAGGGGTTCACATGGAGAAGGCCTGCTTCCTAGCACCTGTCACCCTCGTTATTATCAACTTATCACACACTCCTTAAACCTAATGAGAAAGAATTTTGTACAACTGAAATGAGCGTTATACAGTTTGCTATAAAATCTGCACCCAGGGACAATATATGTCTGTCTCTTTCTGAGTACAATCTCCTTTTTCTCAAAGGTAGGGTGAGCAATAGTATTAGAAGAGACGAAGAAGACATGGTATCCTGACTTCTAGAAGAAAAATGATAGTCTTGAGTGTCACGTTAGAAGACTATCAAGATAGAATGTCCTCTAAGTATGGTCATACTATGAAGGGTATGGCCAAAAAACATCAAATTGGCAGCCACAATGACATTGCCTAATTTTTATGTGCGATGCATCTATAAATCAGGTGAAGCTTTGATCACACCGTTGCTTTTTTTGACTTAATCCAACAGACACCCCTATAGTAAACTAATAACCCTGGAGTTATTTATAAACCAGCTGAAGCAACATACTTAGGGTAAGATAGGAGGGGCCGAAGAATAGATGAAGCACAGCAACAAAAGCAGAGTTCAAATGAGGTCCAAAACATCAGCTCCATAATAAAGGCAAGAGTAGATATAGGGAAGCAGATTGCAGGTACCAATCTCATCACTGCATTTTTCACTAACTGAAGCTTCTGGATTCTCTTCAATGGCTGCCCTTAACAGAAACAACATCTTCATCATTGGATTGGATGAGGGGATAGATGGGGAACTCATCAAATTTGCAGATGATACCAAGCTGGCAGGAATAGCCAACCCTCCAGAAGATGGTCTTAAGATGCAGAAGGATCTTGACAGACTTCAACATTGGGGGCTATCTAACAAAATGAAATTCAGTGGTGAAAAAAGTAAGGTTCTACATTTAGGCAAGGAAAACAAAATGCACAGGTACAGTATATGTGGTACCTTGTTCAATAGTAGTAACTGTGAATTTTGGGGTCCTAGTGAACAACTATTTCAATATGAGCCAGCAGTATGCAGCAGCTGCCAAAAAAGCCAACACAATTCTAGGCTGCATAAACAGAGGGATAGAATCAAGATCACATGAAAAATTAATACCACTTTATAATGCTTTGGTAAGGTCACACTTGGAATACTGCATCCAGTTTTGGTCTCCATGATCTAAAAAGGATGTGGAGACTCTAGAAAGAGTACAGAGAACAGCAACAAAGATGATTAAGGGAGTGGAGGCTAAAACATATGAAGAATGGTTACACGAACTGGGTATGTCTATTTTAATGAAAAGAAGGGTTAGGGGAGACATGATAGCAGTGTTCCAATATCTCAGAGGCTGCCACAAACAAGAGGAGTGAAGCTATTCTCCAAAGCACCTGAACAAGAAGCAATGGGTGGAAACTAATCAAGGAGAGAAGCAACTTAGAACTAAGGAGAAATTTCCTGACAGTGAGAACAATTAATCAGTGGAACAACTTGCCTCCAGAAGTTGTGAATGCTCCAACACTGGTAGTTTTTAAGATGATGTTGGATAATCATTTGTCTGAAGTGGTGTAGGGTTTCCTGTCTAAGCAGGGGGTTGGATTAGAAGACATCCAAGGTCCCTTCCAAGTCTGTTATTATATATTAACTCTAATCAGGAGGTGACCAGGACATGAGTGCCTATCAGCAGAGCTTCCCGGTACACTGTAACTGGCACATAATACAAAGCTGGGCCAAACCCTTCTTAAGTCACAACTGTTGCCTGCTCATTAAACAGGAGTTATGAGCCTAGAAGGATCCCCAAGTTGTCCACCAGGCTGTTCGGGGCAATGCAACTCCATGCAGTACCAAACAGGGCAAAGTCCCTGAATCCAAAACCACTCAGTTCTAACTGAGCAACCACAGTCAAGGTAGCTCCACTCCAGGGATGAAATGCTCCCGGTTCGGACCGGATCGAGCAATCCGGTAGCGATTGTGGCAGGTGGTTTGGAGAACCGGTAGCGATGGCGGCGTGAGGCTCCACCCACCCGCCTGGGTGTCGCTACTTCCTGGTTTTAACCAGGAAGTAATGTGTTTTTTACCCTCTGCGCATACGCAGATGGTTTTGCACATGTGCAGAGGGTCTGTGCATCAGGGGTGGATTCTACTTACTTTACTACCAGTTTGCAGCGGGGCCGTGCGCGCGCTCTTCTGCGCATGCGCAGAAGCGTTTTGGTGATGTCGGGGTCAGTGGACGGAGCCTCCCGCCGGTTTTACTACCGGTTCTATAGAACCGGTGCAAACCAGGGGCAACCCACCACTGCTGTGCACGCATGTGATGCACGCACACAACCGAAGCGAGCAGACACACATGGCGTGTGCACTTCCGAACTGGTAAGGAAGATAAGTAGATTTCACCCCTGCTCCACACCTTCTTTAGATGCTTCCCCAGTTGTACAATTTCACGCAGCAATTGCTTCAAGGCTTCAACTTGTTAAAATTTTGCTTATGCTGTTTTGTAAAATATTGTAAATTGACATAACTAAATAATAGCTAGATAATATTACAGGAAAGTTAGATCTGATGATCATTAACTGTTAAAACATCCTCCATACCATGACCTGGCACATAATTGCACTGAACCATGACATATTTAAATGAGTTCCTACAACACATTAAGTGATACACTATAGTTTACAAACTGCAGAGGCTGGGTTGATATAACATGCTAAAGTAGATCAGCCATATTATGGCTTAGCACTATTTACAATCCAAGACAGTGGGTTCATATATATTTACATGGGAAGCAGACCAACCCTAGCAATAGAAGCAAGAAAACCTTCAATTAACACCATTTTTCTGGTGCCTAGAATAGGATTTCACCAGATTTTGCAACTATGGGAGTCTGAAGAAGCATCTGCACCAGTGTGAGATTGACTTCACAGAATTCAAATGTCAAGTCACAGGAGATCTGTATCCAAACCATTCTGGTACTTTGCAGAAAATTTTTAAAAAGCTACAATGCCATGCAGTTCACGCCAACTTCCTTTTCCCTGGGATACAATGGTGAGGCGTATCTCCCACATTCTTTACCTTAATTTTCGTTTTGGTCTCTTAGAAATCAGAAGAAACTCCACCTTTAAACAAAAGGCCATAAATCTGACAAACCTGATTTTCAAGGCATAGGTATGGAGACATGGGGTGATTTCCCCCCCCGCCCTTCTTTATAGCCTGTCCCTAAATGCATGCAAAAAGACTATCAATGAAATCTTTAATTACACTGCAGCCATAGCCTATATTCTTATTTGCAGTTTGTGGAGGGAAAATTATAGATCTTGAGGGGGTAATTTTTTTTATTTTTTTTACAAAATCTACGGGGAAGGGGAGAAAAAATGGAAAGCATCAGAAACATCATCCAGCATCAGATAATGAAAAATGTTGTTTGTTTTTTTTTTTTCTTTCCCCCTTAACCAGTTTGTGGCCGCTGCAAGCTGATGATATGACTGTTTTCTTCTGGCACATTATTTCAGCACTTGAACCCCGGATAACAATGAATTCATACAGAAGGGAAAGTGCTAAGCTTTAATTGTATGTATTTAGTCACGCAAACCGAAGCAATGGCCTGCGAAGGCTAGTTAGCCGGTGACAGCTTTTAGCTTTTAGCCCAGCTTCAAAAAGCTTTTACAAATTGTACTGATCTATTCATGGCCATAGCAGGAGGAAAATAAAAAACAAAAAAACCAAACCAAACAAAGACCATCCATTTAACCTGGTCGCTGAGAATAAAGTTGGGTTGCCTTTAAATGCACCGAGAGGTAGAGATGCAATTTCCACCACCCGCTAATTTTGTTCTAGTAAATATCATTAAAAATTGGAAGACACTGGAAGAATGTGCAGTTTATGTTCAAAAATTTCTCCCTGTCAATCAATTTCTGCATGAAACTGATGATCACATCATCACGTTAGTTTGCCTGACTTGCTCAGCACAAAGGAGGTGGGAACGTTTTCTCGAGCAAGGATGTCAGTACTTGAAAAATCAATCACCATCTGGGCTCATTTTCCAAAAAAGAAGAAAAACAACCCCTGGTTAAGAATACACTGGAACAAATAAGTTGAAAATGTTTGAAAATAAACGGTGGGGTTAAAGAAACTTTATAATAAAATGGGAAAAGGAGCATCATGGCAGCTTAAAAAGGAAAAAAATAAAATAAAATAAAAACGCAATCGCGTGTCGATCAGCATGTCACATTTACACGTGAAAGGCATACCCCCACCAAAAAAGTTGCTTTAACACTTTGGAGGATCGTTTTTCTTGCTATCCTTCATAAAATAACATCTTCTTCGAAACGGGAGCTTCTCTTTATAAATAGAACCCAGGAAAATACAAGAATATTGCATTTCACAGTTCTGTTACTCCGCTGAAGTGCGGAGAAAACATGATACCATGTCCAATATTTGCGATTTAGAAACATTCGTGACTAAAAGTAATAGAACATGTGTGCAAAATTTTATTTCTGCTACGGATAAGTTCTCTTACCCAAAAGTAAGTCTAGTGTACTGATTTACTAATCTTATACTCTTACAGTGCCTCCTTAAGCATTTATATGTGTTTTTTTTTTAAATGTTCCCCCCTTTTTCTTGCATTGTATTCAATTCATTGTTTTGGAGATGTTTCTTTCCATAAATAATGTGCTACAGTGGATTAAAATAAAAGTTCTACTTTGAGGATATATATTTTTAAAAAAAAGAAAAGTACAGAGAATTAGACAATGATGTTACAGGCTCTATCCCACACAGTGAATAACAATTAATCAAATCATAAAACACTACAAGAACTCACAATACACAAATAGCAGAGGAAAAGATAAATTGATTTTTGCAGTGGCTTTGCTTCTTTTCAGTGGCACGACTGTGTGAAAAATACCAGTTTAAAAAGTGTGCTGAGGCAGCAAAACCATTTAATACTTCACAAACAGTTATCTAAGCCAATGTCCAATAGCTAGACAGTACTGTAATGTGACCTACATACCAACAAAATCATTTTTATACAGAGGAAAAGATGAAGCATTTATCCACTTCAAAATAGTTAAGCCAACTAACTCGGATGCTTTCTTATTGCTATGCTATTAAATACTGGCTTGAAATGGGTGATTTTAAGGGCAAAACTCAAGTGGTCGAGATTAAAATCCTTAGATATTGCTGCAGCAAACCATTGTATTTTATTACCTCTCTATCCCACAACTAGTAAATCCTGTTGTTGTTTTATTTTTTCAAATTTACTTCTCCAGATCTTTTACATTTTTGTGTTTTGATTTAAATACCCCCTATAAATTCACAGTGATGCTACTGTACCAGTGATGGGTTGCCCCCGGTTCGGACCGGTTCTATAGAACCGGTAGTAAAACTGGTGGGAGGCTCCGCCCACTGACCCTGACATCATCAGATGCGATCTGCGCATTCCGTCGTGAACCGGTAGTAAAGGTAATTAGAACCCACCCCCGTATTGTATGTGCCTTGAAAAACTTGCATCATAAACTAGCAAATGTCTTGTCTCTAATCAAACATTGGTGGCAGTCACCCCAAATTAAGAATTTATTTCCAGTGGGAAACTGCTAAGCAGTTAACTCTTCCATCAAAATCAGTGGGACATAAACTGCGGAAGGAAGGAAGGAAGGAAGGAAGGAAGGAAGGAAGGAAGGAAGGAACAAACAAAAAATATTTTAAAAGTGGTTGATGTTGGCAAGTCTAACTCTTTATATAGAGACTAAACTATATGCAAAAATGTTATTAACCTTCTATGTTGTAATAAAGCTTGAGTGAGAGAGCCAATGGAATATAGTGGTTAAGGGTTGGACTTGGAACAGGGAGACTCAGGTAAATTCAAGTACAATCTTACCTGGGCCTCACCACTCTAACCTTAGTTTTGGAAACTCACTGGATGAATTTTTCTCAGTCCAATCTGGGTTCTTATGAGAATGAAGTGAAGAGAGATGCTTTGTAAAGAAAATGAAAAGAAAGCACCAGAAGGCAGGACAAGAAGCAATGGGTGGAAACTAATCAAGGAGAGAAGGAACCTAGAACTAAAGAGAAATTTCCCGAAAACAATCAACCAATGGAACGGCTTGCCTTCAGAAGTTGTGGGTGCTCCATCACTGGAAGTTTTTAAAGAAGAGATTGGACAACCATTTGTCTGAAATGATATAGGATTTCCTACCTGAGCAGGGGGTTGGATTAGAAGACCTCCAAGGTCCCTTCCAACCCTGTTCTTCTCTTATTCTGAAAACTGTCTGATGCTTTGGAAGAAATGTGGGATAGAAACCCAGCGAAATAAATGAATAGCTGTGTTTCCATTTTTATATTTTAATAAATATTTCAGGTATGATACTTGAGGCTTGTTGATTCAGGCAGTCATGAAACAAATCCACCTTCCCCAACTGACTCTGCTTCAGAAGCCATCTGGGAAGGCCAGTGGTGGGTTTCAAAAAATTTTTACTACCGGTTCTGTGGGCGTGGCTTGGTAGGTGTGGCATGACTTGGTAGGCGTGGCTTGGTAGGCATGGCAGTGGAAGGATACTATAAAATCTCCATTCCCTCCCCACTCCAGGGGAAGGTTACTGCAAAATCACCATTTCCTCCCAATCAGCTGGGACTCAGGAGGCAGAGAATAGATGGGGGCGAGGCCAATCAGAATTTTTACTACCGGTTCTCTAAACTACTCAAAATGTCCGCTACCGGTTCGCCAGAACTGGTCAGAACCTGCTGAAACCCACCTCTGGGGAAGGCCACAGATTGTGATCGCATCACACTGGAATGTTGCAACCTTCATAAATGAGAGCTGGTTGCTAAGTGCCCAAATTGCAATCCTGGGGTTGAAGAGGTCGGGCGATCATCGTGACTTTGAGGATGGGTTACAAGTGTTTTTTTCTTTCTGCCGCCATTACAATTTCAAAGCATCCTTAAAGAAGTGGTTGTAAGTTGACAACTACCTGTATCGTATCTTCTACTAAACCAAATCAAGGCAGAGTTATTTTGAGTTTTGTTTTCATGCTTCCTTCCTTCTGAGGAGTTTAAGTCGTAAACCATGATGAATGAGTTGCAATGGCGAAGTTTAGGCAACAAGTGAAATAAGCCGAAAGCCTAACAAATCACACTACAACTTCATGCCATATAAAAACAAGAAGAGAGAAATGACAAGAAAACAGTAATTTTGCTGCAGGGACTCCACACTGGCACAAGAAGGCAAGTTATTAGTTGTGTGCATGTGTTAGTTTTAATGTTCTTGTTCTCCGAAAGATGGCCATAGTATTGCTTCAATTCTGGTATTGTTTTTTTTAAAAAACATGGACCATTAATTTGTGCCTCCGCTGGAAATCCTACAAGTAGTCCTTGTAGGACCATTCCTAAATGTTCATTTAGTGACCATTCAAAGTTACAAGGGTAGTGAAAAAACTGATTTACAACTGATCCTCATATTTATGACCATGGTCACATGGTCCATCTGATCAATATTTGAGTGTTTGGTCATCAGCATGTATTTACAATGTCCTGGTTCATTTGATCATTCCTGACCATCCCAGCTGGCTTCAATGGGGGAAGCTAGATTTGCTTAACAATTGCATGAATTTCTTAACCATCATGGCAAAAAATAAATAAAATAAGATCATAAATTCAGGCATGACTCACTTAAGAACCACCTTGCTTAGTAATGGAATTTCTGGATTCAGTTGTGGTCGGATGTCAAGGACTGCCTATATTGGTGTTACAATGACTTCAGTAGAAGAAGTGGGGTGGAGAAAAAAAGATAATTTGATAACAGGATGGCAGAAGTGCACCTAAATCCCACCGCTATCTTTCCTTCTACTCTGCATGAGCGCGGAAGCTTTTAGGCCACTGTAATCAAATTTGAGAAGGGACATGGTGGCTCAGTGGCTAAGATGCTGAGCTTATCGATCTGATAGGTCGGCAGTTCAGCAGTTCGAATCCCTAGCGCCGCGTAAGACGGTGAGCTTCCGTTACTTGTGCCAGCTTCTGCCAACCTAGCAGCTCAAAAGCACGTAAAAATGCAAGTAGAAAAATAGGGACCATCTTTGGTGGGAAGGTAACAGTGTTCCATGTGCTTTTGGCGTTTAGTCATGCCAGCCACATGACCACGGAGACATCTTTGGACAGCGTTGGCTCTTTGGCTTTGAAATGCAGATGAGCACCGCCCCCTAGAGTTGGGAACGACTAGTACATATGTGCGAGGGGAACCTTTACCTTTTTAATCAAATTTGAAGAGATAAGCAGGGCCACATATTCACAATCCAGGGGAGGAGAATCACGAGGACTTGTAAAGCTCATGTAATCTAAGAATGTCTGGGAATTCAGACCCAAGTGGAAAAGAAGCACCACAATGTCGTTTCATCAGGGATATGGCAGCAGGCATCTGGAATTGAACTTTTTTTTCTCTCTGTCCTTCAGCAATTCAGGTTCCTGAGCCAGCATCCCCAACCAAGCATTGTGGCCATCGGAAAAAAAAAAGATGTTGGCTTTTAACTGTGATAAGTTAGGAACTCGCAGAGGAGAAAAAGAAAAAGGCTTGCTCGTCTTGTCAAACTTGAGACCCAGAAAAATGATTTACGTAAGAGGATGAGTGAGGCTGACACGCCATCAATCCTGTGGCTTCCGCCTCCAAAGTCCCAGACAAGCAGAGTTTGCCAAACTCAAATGATCCACGATGCCATGTTGTAAGCAGGAATCCATGAAAGTCATAGCTGTGTAAAGAACTTCCCAATGAAATCAGCCGAGGATATTAATTAAAACAAATCTCTCTCACTCTTTCTCTCTCTCACACACACACACATAAACACCTTTACATGAATATTTTTGTACAAGGAATGTGAGTTTTTTGCTGCTGCCTTTTTCCAAGAAACAACATCTGGTGTGCCATACGGGTACACCACAAAAAAGAACTAAGATGGTGCAGTTTGATTCATTACTTTGATTCTGACCCATCCTTTTATGTTAAGATCATTCAATTTGTAGGGTTTTTTTAAAAAAAAATTGCTCCAGACCATACCTGCATTAAGATGTATCTTGTCTTAACTGTGATATTTTTTCAATAAGCAGCAATCAACCACAAACCGAGCTAAGCTGTTAATTAGGATTAAACCAACTTTCTCCCCAACAAATATACAGATACCAGGGTCTTAGTATAATACAGGCATTCATACATTCTATTAAGATTCAATACGAAGGTTAGATCCAAGGCATGAGTGACAACGAAAGAGCCTGGTGGTGCAGTGGACTAAGTGCTGTTAAAGTAGCACTTAAGTTGCCAGCTGCCTGCAATTACTGCAAGTTCAAATCTCACCAGGCTCAAGGTTGACTCAGCCTTCCATCCTTTCTAAGGTAGGTGAAATGAGGACCCAGTTTGTGGGGGCAATAAGCTGACTTTGTATAAATATACAAAAGTATGAAGGCTTAATACATTGTAAGCCGCCTTGAGTCTCCAGAGAAGGGCGGCATATAAATCAAATTTAAAAAAAAAAAAACATGTCCATCCAACCCATGTTCTTCAACCCAGGATCCTGAAGGCTCCTGGAGGTACAATTCAGTCTGCCAGACAGGAAGGAAGAGAAGCACTGAGATCAACAGAAATGTTGTACACATACAGGTAGTCCTTGACTTACAACCACAACTGGAAGCAGAGTTTCCATTGCTAAGTAAGATAGTTTGTTCAGTAAGTTCAGTAAGAGCCTGGTGGCGCAGCAGACTAAAGCACCCTGTTATTAACATCAGCTGCCTACAATTACTGCAAGTTCAATTCTCATCAGGCTCAAGGTCGACTCAGCCTTCCATCCTTTCTAAGGTGGGTAAAATGAGGACCCGGTTGTGGGGGCAATAAGCTGACTTTGTATAAATATACAAAAATATGAAGGCTATTGCTTAACACATTGTAAGCTGCCCTGAGTCTCCGGAGAAGGGCGGCATATAAATCAAATTTTAAAAAAAGTTGCGGCCAATTTTGGGACCATTTTTGCCACAATTGTTAAATGAATCACTGCACTTAAGTGAATTACACAGTCACTTAGGCAATTCCACCTTCCCCATTGACTTTGCTCATCAGACGTCAGATGGAAAAGTCGCAAATGGTGATCACATTTCAGTTGTGCCGAGACCCTTGATTTTTTGATCACATGACCCTGGGAATGCTGCAATGGTTGCAAGCGTGAGGATTGGTTGTAAGTCAATTTTTTTCAGTACTGCTGAATGAATGAATGAATGAATGAATAGGAGGATTACCTCTGTATGAATATTTCTTTGCATTGAACTTCACATGCCTCTATTGATTTATTATTCCTTATAAAACTTTCCAGCAAGTTACTCAATGTTGACTCATTAGCTTTAGCATTTGCACATAACCACAGGAAGTACAGCAACTAGTGTAGGAGATGGCCAGGCAGAGCCTGAAGGAGGGGCCAAGTGCATCGTCTGTCTTGAGTCCCTTCGCGCCCACAAGAGATCTAAGCCCAGCCCATCCTGAATTCCATTGATTTTTTCCTACCGCCAATTTGCTTTGACCGTTAGTAGTTCAGATTCTTGTAGAGAACATTAGCATACAATAAACCTACATTCATTTGAACTGCCTGGATTTCCTGTGCTTGACAACTAGCTTACACAAACAAACAAACAAACAAACAAAAAAGTTATTTCTTCCTTTGCTTCCCTTCGGCCAAAAAAGACTCCCAAGTTTAAAGAAGTTATCTCCTTCCTGGTTATCAAGTCAAGCAATGGAGCAAGGAAAGGACTCGCTTGGCAGAGAATTTGCATCCTGGGAGTCGTAGATGCTCAAGATCCTGAATTGTGAAGCAGGATTCAGCGATGATCACAAACGCCTGGACCATCAGTGAGTATCCTGCCAGCAGCATGCACCTTGCAATCCTTTTTTTTTTTTTTTTTTTGCAAACTGCTTTCTTGCAAACTGCCATGAGCTTATTCTCGGTGCCTTGTGGCGCACTATGTTTAAATGAGAGTGCTCCCAAGCTTCCTCAACAGTTTAATAAAACATATACTGGCTGTAATATTCCATTTATATTAGAAAACTATCGCCCCTTGGTTTGAAAAATGACCTCTGGTTGGCAATTTGACTCTAAGCTTCATAGATTATAGTCCACTGTTGGTCATTTAGTCAGTCCACAGAGCAATACTTTTTCGTAACAAGCTCAAACGGCGATCAGTATTTGGTAGGCTACTCACAAGCTGACGATAATGCAACACAACACATTCTATTATGCAGCTAAACAAAAGGAGTAACAACCTGAAGACACTCACACAGGCAGAAAAGGAGTGCTTATTCCCAGAGTGCTGAGATTTGGGGAGGGAAGCAGGTGGGGGTGGAATATATCTCTTTGTATATTTTCACAGATTTCTGTTGCCTTGAATACATTCAACCCAAGATCTAAATTCTCTAATTCCTTTTTTCCCTAATGTCATTTGCCTTTGTATCTCCTTAAGTCTATTTTTATGCATTATAGGGGGGGGAAAAAAGTAGATCCTATTAGAAGCTGATCAAATTTAAGGAAATTAGAGAGATACCCTACAGTTATAAAATCTCAATTGCAATAATGGATTCGGGACTCAGCTTTGAAAAGGCACTTTCAGCCTGCCCTTGGAATAAGGAAGATATATTTAAAAAAAACAAAAAACCAGAATGTCAGAGATTTAGACTGTTGTTTTAGATCCTGTTCATGTAGGGTTATTTCAGCATCGGAGTATTTGTATGTGAATCCAAAATCAATAGCAATAGCCCTTAGATTTATATACCGCTTCACGGTGCTCTACAGCCCTCTCTAAGTGGTTTACAGAGTCAGCCTATTGCCCCCAACAATCTGGCTCCTCATTTTACCAACCTTGGAAGGATAGAAGGCTGACTCAACCTTGAGCCAGTCAGGATTGAAGG
Organism: Ptyas mucosa; assembly: GCA_012654045.1. Lineage (NCBI taxonomy): Eukaryota > Metazoa > Chordata > Lepidosauria > Squamata > Colubridae > Ptyas > Ptyas mucosa. Next base: position 2,416,568 of record WNWU01000105.1, read on the forward strand.
AATCGAACTCCTGGCAATGTGAGCAGAGTTAGCCTGAAATACTGCATTCTAACCATTGTGCCACCCCTCAATGCAGATGGGTGAATCAAGGAAAGGTTTTGTTTTCCATATACATGCACAGCAATCAATCCAGTGTTGGGTTTCAAAACTTTTTACTACCGGTTCTGTGGGTGTGGCTTCCTGGGCGTGGCATGGCTTGCTGGGCGTGACTTGGTGGGTGTGGCAGGGAAAGGATACTGTAAAAATCTCCATTCTCTCCCCAATCCAGGGGAAGGTTACTGCAAAATCCCCATTTCTTCCCGATCAGCTGGGACTTGGGAGGCAGAGAATCGATGGGGGGCAGGGCCAGTCAGAGGTGGTATTTACTGGTTCTCCGAACTACTCAAAATTTCCACTACCGGTTCTCCAGAACTGGTCAGAACCTGCTGAATACCACCTCTGGATCAATCCCTATGTTCATTAGAAAGACCTGTGTTCCATTCCATTTCTCACTACACCTGAAGACTTGCACAGGCTTTGACCAAACACATCGACATTTCTTAGCAAAGGATACACAATACTTCCTTATACTGAGTCAAACTAAAAGCCAAATCTACTGTAGATATGGAATGCCAGCACCCCATGTATGGATTCTCATGCAATCCATACGTAATCCAAGGAGATTGAGTGACTGGATTCCCTGTCACATCTGAAGCATAGGTGAGATTAAGTGCCATCCCTGGGCCTCTTCTACCTTGTGCAAATCTTTTACGATGTAACCCCCCCAAAAAATTCAGATACAATAGGCCATTGGAGCCTTTGGAATGTTGTTTAAGTATCAATTCAACAGAACAGAATCAATTCAACAGAATATGGAAGAAAGCTATTGTTCCATTCTGTTTCCAACTCTGTTAAGGTTACATATTTGTAGGTTGATCTGTGATATCACCAACCAGGCTCGAAATTTTGGCCTTGAACAAACTTGGAACTATGCCGCTGATGGTCTGACCTAAGCATAGTACACAAAATTATCTGCTACAACGTCCTACCTGTCAACGACTACTTCAGCTTCAAATACAATAATACACGGGCAAACAATCGATACAAACTCAAGGTAAACCGCTCCAAACTCGATTGCAGAAAATACGACTTCAGCAACAGAGTGGTCAACACCTGGAATGCTCTACCTGACTCTGTTGTTACAGCCTCTAACCCTCATAGCTTCAACCTTAAACTGTCAACCATGGACCTCACCCCATTCCTAAGAGGCCCGTAAAGGGGGCATGCATAAGCGCACCAGCATGCCTACCATCCCTGTCCTACTGTCCCCATTTATTTGTACTCATTTCATGTGTTGAGTCCATGTTTATACTTATACCTGTTATCCTGTATATGTTTGACAAACTAGATAAATTAAAGAAATACATTAAATAAACATCATGTTATGTCATTTTTATCTCATTGCCCAGAGTCAATGAAAATAAATTGGGTGGCCATATAGATTTTCTTAAATAAATAAGCCTACCCCAGAGTCTGGGTATTTGTTCTGGCTAAACCTTTGCATTGGATGGCAATTTCCATTTTGTCAATCTAACGTGGCCAGAGGAGTGATGACAATGGATTTACCGGTATAACTAGAGAGACAAATGTAGACTTGGGGAAGATTGCTCTTGTGTTGTGGGTGCTCCACCATCAAAAAATAGACTGGACAACCATTTGATTGGGATGGTGTAAGGCAGAGGTCTTCAAATGTGGCTGCTTTAAGACTTGTGGACTTCAACTCCCAGAATTCTCCAAACAAGTCTTAAAGCAGCCAAGTTTGAAGACCTCTGCCTTACACCATCCCAATCAAATGGTTGTCCAGTTAGAAGACCTGTGGTGTAAGGTCTCTTGGCTTGGGCTTGGATTAGAAAACCTCCAAGATCCCTTCCAGCCCTGTGATTCTATGATCTATGATCATGCTCAGATAAACAGTCTACATTAATCTATAATCTAGCCGGAATCTAGTGATAAGAAGAGCAAGACACAAGCTGTGCTCTCGTCTCCCTGTGCTACTCTGCCTGTCAGGCTTGTCCTCCTGGAAAAATGTAAAGCCTACAATTACACCGGCTCGAACAAGTCAATGTTCAAGTAGACAAGGAGATGAGATGTAAACCTGACCAACCCCATGGGTTAATGTAATGGGAAGGTTGGATGTGTGCCCTTGAGAAGGAGACGGAGCAGTTTCAATCACTAGGTACCTCCAACTTACTGCCAAACCAGCATGTGATCCTCAAGGATAAAAGAGATATCTACCCATGTCCCTTCTAGCCAGGGGTGCAATTCAGCAGGTTCTGACAGGTTCTGGAGAACCGGTAGCGGAAATTTTGAGTAGTTCGGAGAACTGGCAAATACCACCTCTGGCTGGCCCCAGGCGTGGGGTGGGAATGGAGATTTTGCAATATCCTTCCCCCAGGAGTGGGGAGGGAATGGAGATTTTGCAATATCCTTTCCCCAGGAGTGGGAAGGGAATGGAGATTTTGCAGTATCCTTCCCCTGCCACGCCTACCAAGCCACGCCCACAGAACCAGTAGTTTAAAAAATTGGAATTCCACCACTGCTTCTAGCCTCTGTCAATGGCAACTGGTCTTCATACTTTGAGTTATTGACCATGGCAAACCCCCCAAAGTAAATGCTAGAAGTTGAAACTTGGGTTTTCTGCTGTTAAGCCCATGTTCTCCTCTTGATATAAAGATTGTCCTTGCATGCCATGGAAATCCTGATGTTTGGTTCCTGTGTGTATCAGGTTTGGTGGAGAAGTGTTTCCAAGATGTCCCAAAGTGGCATGCTGAAGAGGAAACAAGGACATAAATCTTGACCTCATGCAAAGGCTTAACTTACAGAAAAAACCCAGGATCTTTGTTCAAATATATTTAACTTACAGACAGTTTTACTGTGGTGTGCAGAGGGTTTCGCAAGATCTGATACTAGAAGTTTTCCAGCTGAAATGCCATAGCCTTCCATCAAAAGCCTGATATTTCCTTTGCCTACCTCTTTTAAGTTTCACCGCTAACTTAATATTCAAACTTTTAGCACATAGAATGATTCACTCTATCTAGCAGAGGTGGTTGACCCTTTATGTGAAAATTCAGCTGTGGATTTACATGCTTGTCTCATTAATACTATTGGAAAAAATTGGATGGATACAATTTTATGATTTAGGAAAAGAGCCTTTTAGTTTGAGGCGTAGCAATTTCCTTTTTTTAAAAAGCATACTTCATCTTTCGAGCAATAAAAAGTGGCATCTATGTCCCATACCATAATGGATTAATTAAAGAATATTATGTTTATCCTAAGTCCTGACCAAGTTGTACATCTTCATAACTCACTCATAAAAATTAATGCATTTTCCAACACTCCATAATGATATATCACCTATTTTTGCTATACCTCTTCAGAATGAATTGTTTCAGATTGGATTAGTCTCAGGTACAATGAATACTGGGTTCAATAAATACTGGGAACATCTCAGGTCCTGAGGTGGGTGGGTGCTATTTTAAGAGTTTACAGAGTAATGCTCCAAAATCTTAATCTTCTCATTATGTCTTTGAGCTGTCACGTGGCCTCACTGTTATCCCAAAGACGCTTTTCCAGAAATCCCAAAGGTGCTTTTTCAAGAGGAATTGTACTTTCTTCGTTTTTTCTTGAAGACATTTCACTTCTCATCCAAGAAGCTTCCTTCAGGTCTGACTGAAGGGTGGGGAATGGAAGGATTTATATTCCTTGCGATCATCTGGTCGTTAACACCCTTTCTGAGAGTCTTTGAGGCCACTAGAAGGTTTTACGTGTGCCCTCAGGGCCACCTGAATGGTTCAGATAGGTGTGCAGCCTTCTTGGAACTGCTGAAAGGACTGTGTTGTAAACAGGAGATAGCTGGTGTTGGCACAGAGAAGTCTCCAAGTGTCCTCAATGACTCTCAGAAAGAGTGCTAATGACCAGATGACTGCAAGGAATAGAAATCCTTTCATTCTCCACCATTCAGTCAGAACTGAAGAAGAAATTGTGAGTTTCATTAAATATATTAACAGAAGGGGGGGAAATTCAGCTCTGAAAAACAGTAGCCCTGTCTTTCAAGAAAATTTTTATATCTATCTATCTATCTATCTATCTATCTATCTATCTATACGTATGTATTATTGTTTTTAATTATTATTTTTTATTAATCATATTTCTATGCCGCCCACTCTCTGAGGACTCTGGGCGGCTTACAACAATCGACAGTATACTAAATAGCATATTGCCTCCAACAATCTGAGTCCTCATTTTACCAACCTCGGAAGGATGGAAGGCTGAGTCAACCTTGAGCCGGTGAGATTTGATCCGCTGATCTGTTGAACTAGCAGTCAGCTGAAGTAGCTGCAGTACAGCACGCTAACCACTGCGCCACCTCGGCTCCCTGTATGTATGTATGTATGTATGTATGTATAGGTTTATTTATAATAAATCTCTCTCTATATATAATAAATAATAAATAATAGAATTATTTATTAATCAAATAATTTTGGTCAGTTGTTATATTTGTTGAACATATCTGAAACTAGAAACTCTAACTTTTTAAAAGGACTGCTTTTTATCCTTCCCCTTGGAGTGCAGAGGGAATGGGGATTTTGCAATATCCTTCTCCCTGGACTGGGGTGGGAATGGAGATTTTGCAGCATCCTTTCCCTGCCACGCAACTGAAGAAGCTTCTTGGATGAGAAGGGAAATGTCTTCAAACAAACAAACAACCGAGAAAATCCATGTTGCCACTTGGAAAAGCACCTTTAGGATAACCACGAATTGGATGCCTTGAATCTCCAGAGACACTTTTGCAAAAGGCAACTGGGTTTTCTTGGGTTTTTTTTTTTTCTTGAAAATGTTTCGATTCTCATGCAAAAAGCTTGGAGAACTGAAGAAACTTCTTGGATGAGAAGGAAACATTTTTCAAAGGAGGAAAAAAAACCCACCCCAATAAAATCCAGTTGCCTTTTGCAAAAGCACCTTTGGGACAATCATCACCTGGACGACTGAGAATCTCCATAGCCATACTCCCACTGTTATGAAACCATGGTGTTTTTGCCAGCCCTCCATTTTCAGATCTAAGGTAATATGTATTCTGCATTTCCCCTCTTTCCATATCCAAATTTGCCACCTTTGTCATAATCTTTTATTTTTAAACCATTTTTTCACTGTTGGCCGTTCACGTAGGCATCACAAAAATATTCATGCAATGGCTCATAAAACCTGCACATTTCTAAATTGACAGAACTTTCCCCCTTCCCTCCCCTCCTGAAAAAAAAAATCCCCAAAATAATAATGTACAGATGTTCCTTATTTAAATGAGCTGTTGGCATTTAATGCTGCCAATCTCATATGTGATCAAGTTTGCGAATTTCCCAGGTAGTCAACATTTTAGAGAGGCCTGTTTATCCTCCAGCTGAATGATTATGCCAGGTGAATGATCTAGATAATTGTTCAATAAATAGCAAATGTTAGAAGGTTGGGGCTAAGGGTTCCAATTGACCAGCTGTATTTAAAAAAAAAAAAAAGTCATTCGCGCAATCCTTTCCTTCTGCTGCAAATATTCGTTCCTTTTGTCCTTCTATCTACAAAACGATGTAAACCATTTTCCTTAAATATCATCAGTGGTGGGTTCCTCCCGGTTTGGCCTGGTTCTCCCGAGTCAGTAGCGGTGACGTTATGATGTCACCGAACTGGTTCTGCCCCACTGCCACCCCCCCCACACACACCCCACCCCCTGCATTATTCTTAGCTTTTATTTGTCCCCACCCCCAATCTATTGCTGTCTCCTGAGTCCCAGCTGATGGCTAGAGGGAAAAAAACTGTTTAAACTTTTGCCACTGGGCTTCAAAGGGCAGCCCTACAGCTGATCAGTGTTAAAAGGAAACAAATGAGTAGACCAGTGCCTGCAAAAATAAATGGGTAGACCAATGCCTGCAAAAATACATGAGTAGATCAGTGCCTGCAAAAATACATGAGTAGCTCAGTGCCTGCAAAAATACATGAGTAGATCAGTGCCTGCAAAAATACATGAGTAGATCAGTGCCTGCAAAAATACATGAGTAGATCGGTACAGCTCTGCAAGCAGTTAAAAGCCTGCTAGACCAGTACCTCTGCTAAATCCTAAATAATTGTCACATGACCATCAAGCCACGCCCACAAAATAAGCCATGCCCACAGAACTGGTAGTAAAAAATTTTAGAACCCACCCTTGAATACCATCTGCAAAATAACCTCGTTCCCAGATTCAGCAGCCATATTCTCAGGTCCGCGTAACTTCTAATGAAGTATGAACGTAATTATGAAACAGCATGTTTCTGTTGCATTAAAAGAAGAGAAATAAATGAATAAATCTTGATCTGTTCAAAAGGCGTTTGTGTCCAGAGGAGACTTAAAAGTGAAAAAAGAGGGTGTCAGGCGCAAGAAGTCAGAAGCCAGGACAGAGTTCGAAAGTACTACAAGTTTGTTTCATGCTACCTACAGTATATACAAGAATCTGAACTACTAACTGTCATTGCAAATTGATGCCAGGTAAAAGTCAATGGACTTCAAGGGTGGCTGGACTTGGGTTTCTTTCAGGGGCGTAGAGATGCCAGACTGATGATGCACTTGACCCCACCCTCAGTCTCAGCCTGGTTATCTTCTATATGAGGGGGCAGGAGTGGAACTGAATCCTTGCCTCTTTGTACATAAGAGGCACATGCAAAGGGGCCTCCAATCACATGTCATGACTGAGTAATCTTGACTTTTTTGCTTATGTTCCATCAGTCTTTGCTGCCAGAATGGTTGCCAATCGGAGGTGGTTTCAGCAGGTTCTGACCAGTTCTGGAGAACCGGTAGCGGAAATTTTGAGCAGTTCAGAGAATCGGTAGTAAAAATTCTGACTGGCCCTGCCCCCTTCTATTCTCTGCCTCCCGAGTCCCAGCTGATTGGGAGGAAATGGAGATTTTACAGTATCCTTCCTCTGCAACGCCCACCAATCCACACCCACCAATCCATGCCATGCCATGCCCACCATGCCATGCCCACCAAGCCACGCCCACAGAACTGGTAGTAAAAACATTTGAAAGCCATCACTGTTGCCAATTGAATAAGTCCAAACGGGTGTCTGTTTAAAGAATCGATCAAAACGTCTGGATTCACACAAACCATGTTTAATCAAAATTTGTTGAGTATGACAAAACGGACCAGCTGACATATTACCTTGAGCCAAAACCAACAAACCATAGCAGGTCCTAATCTTATAACTAAACTGAATCATATTATAGAAGCCTAACGTTCATAATTAGAGGGACATCTTTTTGAAACATGTCTTCTATTTGTTGAAGTGTCCAGTCTAGAGAAGCACCAACATAAAGATGGGGAAATCACTAGAACCTTTTTACACTTACAACTTTAGTTGTTACTCTACCATCCATCAGAAATGGACCTCTTCACTAATTATTATTTTACATAACAGGGTCATTATATATTTTGAAGCCCAACGAAAGGAGTTTTCCTCTCCCTCTTCCATGAATACCTAGAATTCTCCTCTTGCAATTCAAATTAACCTTGTTTCCACTGTATAAAATGAATTGACCCAGAAAGCTAAAATGGTAAGAAACCATATTTTCTTGGTTCATTTCATAGCCGAAGTTCATAAACATCTCAGCTGGGGTATCGCATAGCAATCACTTCATGTCTATTGTTAAACTACAGCTGTTTTGAGCAGAGGGAAATAATCTTGTCATTAAGACTAAAAAAATCAGATCTGAGCAGTCTTTCTTCAGTTTTTTAAAAGTGTAAAAGTGTAAGTGTGCGCATCTTCTCTCTACACACACACACACACACACACACACACACACACACACATATGTTTTTCTTTCTTTTTCGTAGGTTTTATGTGTATTTCTCTTTAGCCAGGTTCTAGCTACGTAAGCCAAGATTTTATGCAACCATAGTTCTGTGAAATCTCATTCACAAGTTTCTGGGTTTTTTTTCCTCTAGCAGCCAGCAGACTCTTTGCTGCCCATTAGAGGATACAAGAGATGAGGGTGTGGCTAACTGAAGAGGCCATATAAGGCCGAAATAGATCTATCTTAGTCTCCCAATGAGCAGCAAAGAGTCTGCTGGCTGCTAGGGGAAAAAAAGCCCAGAAACTTGTGAATGAGATTTCACAGAACTAGGGCTGCATAAAATCTTGGCTTACGTAGGTAGAACCTGGCTAAAGAAAAATACACACACACACACACACACACACACACACACACATGCATGCACATAGCATCATGAATGCAAGCAATTGTGACTTTTATTAAATATATTAACAGAAGGGGGGGGGAATTCAGCTTTGAAAAACAGTAACCCTGTCTTTGAAGAAAAATCTTATATCTATCTATCTATCTATCTATCTCGTTTCATTCAATCTTTACCGTTTTATTCCAATCAGGCTTGGCAAAGTCATTTCTCTTTGCAATTTTTAATATGAGAATCAAAATTTGCTCAAACTACTACATTGCTGGCAATTAGACAGTTGGGATCACTGTTGAGTGATCTCTTTTGAGAACCTATTGTACTTGGTAAATCGTTATTTATAGCTTGGAGGGATGCATGAATGAAAGCACCATGGTTAAAAGCCATGATTTAGCAAACCCAACCAATTGCACTGAAATGATCACGTTACATATAAATTTGCGATGTTTTGTTTCTTTTTAAAGTACCTCATTCAATGGCTCCTTCTCTTTTTAAATTCATTGGTGAATCGAGCCTGAATACTTATTCTGGACTACCTGAATAGGTTCTTTGGGGTAGAGGGGTGTTGACTTTATTAATCAAATAATTTTGGTCAGTTGTTATATTGAACATATCTGAAACTAGAAACTCTAACTTTTTAAAAAGGACTGCTTTTTCCTTAAATTTCCTCAGGAGTTTTATAGATACTTTATTTCAGAAGTGTCCTTGTCTTAATTTCAAGTCAGTAGCATAACAACGGATGAGAAGCAGCATAATCATAACAAGAATAGGCTTTTAAAGCAAACCTCCATTACAGAAATATTAACTGAAGTGCAAAATGCCTCTTAAAAAAAAAAACAATAGACTGAAAGGAAAAATAAATAAATAAAGCAGAGGTAGCATCCTGCATTACATTTGAGTGTTTCATTTAAAAATCTCTTGTCATTATTTCATTATATATCAGAGAGGGATATGGTGATCAGTTGTGCTTATCTGTGATTTTTGTAAGAGACTGCACACAAATAGATGTGCAACAATGCTTTATATGTGGTATTGTAGCAAGGAGGTACTTCATATCATCTACTTGGCTAACTAGGCATCGCCGTTCTGTAACTAATAAAGGGAAAAGCTATACTACTTATAATAAAAAGCAAATGTTGGGGCGGATGAAAAGATTGAAAGCTGGGTATCTATGGCATTTTCAAGGAATCATTTTGGAAGTACACTTTTATCTCAATAATTGCTGTTGTGGTCTTTCCATCTTTTGTAAAAACCAGCAATGCCTGAAAAGCTGTGATTAGCAGTTAACCCCGATTTGACAAATGGGATAGTTGAAGGTATGGAAGGCATGGCACCAAGAGCCTTGGTAGGGCAGCAGGCTAAAGTACTGTTAAGTAACACCAGCTGCCTGCAATTACTGCGAATTCTAATCTCACCAGGCTCAAGGTTGACTCAGCCTTCCATCCTTTCGAGGTGGGTAAAATGAGGACCCGGATTGTGGGGGCAATAAGCTGACTTTGTATAAAAAAGAACACCGCTTGGGGTGGGGGCGAAAGCCCTACTAAGCAGGTATATACAAAAGTATGAAGGCTATTGCTTAACGCATTGTAAGCCACCCTGAGTCTCCGGAGAAGGGCGGCATATAAATCGAACCAATAAATAAACAATAAATAAATGGGATAGAAAGACATCCAGAAGGGGGAGAGATGAGGAGGTTGCAAGTAGAAAGATGCTATTTCCAACTATGATGAGAAACAGAACAAAGAGAGCATATGAATTCTATATATTTGACTTTATAAAAGGTCTTGAAAGATTTCTTGCTTTGGAAAAAAGTTCATATATCCATATGTTACTTACAAGCCCAAAATGTATACAAATAAGCCTTTTTTAAAAGACACTGATATTATTAATTAATTTTTTAAAGGCGCTGATATTATTAATGGGGTTGACACAGTATTTTTAGGTTGAAAAAGAGATCCAAGTGAGTTTCTTATGCTTTTAGTCAGGGACCCACAAAACTAGATGCAAAAATGACTACATGTGTTGGCATCTTCACCAGGTAAACATGAAATATTCCACATGCTAAATGAGAACATGTTGGCCATCTCTTGGTCATCCAATAATTAAGGGTATCCTCACTGAAGTTACACACTGGATGCTCAGGAAAACATTTTCCAATTAGGACAAATCATGATGTCATCATTAGACTCTAACAGATAACCTCACACATCCTCATCACTCTGCTAAGGAATTTACAACACAGATTTACTCAGGGAATAATGGATCAATCAATGGGGCAGACAAGAGAATAATAGCATAACAGAGTTGGAAGGGACCTTGAAGTCTTCTAGTCCAAACTCATACTCAAACAGGATACTATATCCTTCTGGACAAATGATTGTCCAATCTCTTCTTTAAAACTTCCGTGATGGAGCACCCACAATTTCTGAAGGCAAGCTGTTCCACTGATTAATTGTCCTAACTGTCGGGAAATTTCTCCTTAGTTCTAGGTTGCTTGTCTCCTTGATTAGTTTCCAACCATTGCTTCTTGTCTTGCTTTCTGGTCCTTTGGAAAATAGGTTGATAACTCTAACTTTTCAATCTAGAGTTGGTCACATACTTAAAAACTTTGTTTTCCAAGTATTTAGCAGAATTTCCCACGGAAGTCTTTCAAATCAATCATTCGTATCTATTCATTCTTTAGGGGGAATGTCTTAATCTAGCAGATCATTAACTGAAAGCCCAAAAACTGTTATCAAGAACTGAACAGACTCGCACCCAGTGGTGGGATTCAGCCGGTTCGCACCACTTCAGGAGAACCGGTTGTTAACTTTCTGAGCAGTTTGGTGAATTGGTTGTTGGAAGAAATCATTAGGGTGGAGAACCGTTTGTTAAATTATTTGAATCCCACCACTGCTCACATCTCTTTCTTTTACACGGTGGTAGCATCAAAAGACTGGACCGCCTTCTTCCTGCTGTTTGTGGAAACTATCTTTGAGGAAGGATGGGCCATCTCACGATTTGAGTCTCAATTTAAAAGATGCTGTTTTCTAAAAAACACAATTATGTTCTAAAACCACTTCTAACTATTATAAAGAAAATTTCGTGGATGCATCCAGACAGTCCCCGGAGTCCATTTCGATTCAAGACTCAAGGGAACCTTTTATTATATAATTTGTTCATTTACGACTGAACTTGGGACAAAGAAAAGAGATAGATATGGATGAGAGAACTACCACATGAGGAAGACTATAAATAACTCTCAATCATGTTTTGTGGTTGGTGATTGGGAAGGAAAGCAATTTAGGTTAAATCAAAGTACAGAAAAGGGAGTCTAATATTTCCAGTCAGATGAGCAAGAATGCGCTATACATTACAGGAGGCCTCTCTGAAATAATTTGGCTATCATTTCATTTCCCCAAAGTCATCCCCTGGCCAGCCAACAAACTAACTAACTCTCAAAGAGAAAAAGAAACAAGGATGTAGAAGAGACATTTATGAGTCGGCTGGGCAGGGAATTTTGGAAAATATTGTGGTAGCTAAGCCATTCCAGAGAAAATCCCTATATGCATATAGAAAATTCCTAGATGTCACTCAAAACATAACCCCTATTTCATCCTCTAAAAATCACAACATTCTTCCACCTAATCCTCAATGAAATAATGCATTACTAGTCCCAATATGGAGGCTACAACCATTCTGGGTTATCTCTAGTTTAAACAGTTTAAAGATCTTGAAACCAGCTGAGGATTTGATATGTAAATGTTGTCATGTGATTATGATCAATAGCACTCCATAAGAAAATCCTGAGACTTTCAGCATATACCTGTTTCTGAAAATAGAGACTTATTGGCAGAACAGAACTTAAAAATATGGGCATAGTTAATCGATATGAACTTGGAAGTCTTTCAAAATTATACCAAAGAATCCTCAGAGATGTGAAACTATCATTTGTATTTTGAAATTTGCATTGAAGAAGCTAATCAAGTATATAACCCATAAATAAGGCTAAATAAAAACAATATTTCAATTCCGGATACTTGATTCACTGTAAATTATAGGAAAACACTGTTTCCCCCCACATTTTAATGGATGCTTTAATAAGACAAAGCATTCCAACCAGCATCTTTTCTTTTTTTTATATCAAATAATTTGCTTAGCGTGCCAAAAGATTCACCTAGCAAATTGTAATCCGCAATGACATTGCCATCGAGGCACAAGATGCATTCAAATGTTTGTGTGTCTGTGTGTGCATGTTTATATGTGTGTATATGCATGCACACACTGTCATGTATGCAAAGAATTGTGAATTTCATTAAATATATTAACAGGAGGGGGAAAAAAATTCCGCTTTGAAAAAACAGTAATCCCGTCTTTCAACAAAAATCTTATAGGAAGCTATGAATTTGGTAGATCTGAATAGGCTGTTGGTACATGTTTTACTAAGGTAATATAATGGCACACTATTATTAGATCACATTAATCATTACTATGCCAAAGGCAGTGACAGCCTCACTGAAAAGGATTGAAAGGGCTGGTAATGGATATAAATTACCCATTGTGTGATAAAAGGATTTTTACTAAGAAGGTAAGAATAAAACAGCAAATTTCTAATATAACTCTTGTGGAGGGAAAAAAAATCTAAATAAAAGTAATCCTCTATTGGTAATATCCACAAAAATCAAAAACTAAGCACTTCCTAAAACAAGATAAAGTCACGTTTAAAAAAAGAAAGAAAGAAAAAGAAAAGTATGGTATGAAATTAATTTCTTAGCCTCTAATATTGCTATCAGTTTAAATGGTTTATGGGATGACCTCTAAGGAATATGGTCAAAAGGAAAGGTAGGTTCTGCTAATTAGAAGTAAAGATGGTTTTATAGAGATTTGTTAAAGCCCCTTAGCAGAATCAAATGTGGATTACTGGAACCCCAAAATTATACAATGTTTTATGAGATCTGGTTCAATTATCTCATTGTCTCGCCAAGGGAAAGCGACAATTCCGTATCCTTGACACCAAAAAAGTCTAGGCAGATTTTATTTGTATTTTTTTAAAAAACTACTCTTATTGTGGAAAGGGAATCTGTCCAGATCAGAAAACCACCTTGGAAATATATTATAAATCAGCACCCTTAAAGTAAAGATAAAGGCTTCCCTTGCACATATGTGCTAGTTGTTCCCGACTCTAGGGGGCGGTGCTCATTTCCGTTTCAAAGCCGAAGAGCCAGTGCTGTCCGAAAACGTCTCCGTGGTCATGTGGCTGGCATGACTAAATGCCAAAGGTGCACAGAATGCTGTTCCCTTCCCACCAAAGGTGGTCCCTATTTTTCTACTTGCATTTTTTACGTGCTTTCAAACTGCAGAAGCTGGGACAAGTAACGGGAGCTTGCCCCATTATGCGGCACTAGGGATTCGAACCGCTGAGCTGCTGAACTTTCGATTTACAAGCTCAACGTCTTAGCCACTGAGCCACCGCATCCCCACCTCAGCACCCTTACTTGCGTGTAATTTAGATAATGGACCATAAACCGAACTTAGCCTCTATTTTACCTTCTTTTCCATGATCAGAGTACAGCGCAAATCCTAAAATGTAAACTTAAACTGAAATTCTGTTGATTTCATTAGCATTTATTCCTGGTTAAACTGGAGATTTGTAGTCTGAATCTGAGTGGGGAAAGGTGGGATCAAGACAACTCAACAGTTCAAAGGTTATGAGATGAGGAGGAAGAGGAGAGAAAGAACAATAGATTGATTTGTTGTAGTTCATCCCGATCCTCTGTTAAACGGATGCTTTGGGTCTTTGTTACCACCTATTTCATCCAACATTAGCCTGTCCTGTTAAAAAATTATTGGTAATCCCCCCATTTTCAAAACATGAGATAGATTTTGAGCAAACCCTGATAGAGTCAAGTTGTGTCTCTCATTGTTAGTTCTCAGGAAAATGTTAGGAATAGTTTAAGAAGACCAAATATTTTGGAAAGAATCCTTTTAAAGCTTATGGATAAGACCTTTTTTCCCCCCATGTTCTATTTTTTTAATCCTTATTTTATTTCTCTCTTATTGATGTTGTTTTTGATGGCCCTGGATTAGGGTTGATGCTATACTTGCAATCATGACCGGTTTTAATCAAACCCTAGATACTTTAACGTGTTTTATAATCTATGTTAGCTGCCAAGAGTTGTTTGATTGCGGCGAGGTAGAAATATGATAGAGAAATAGATACATAAATAAGTGAATAAATATTCAGGAGGACAGGGCATTGTAATTGTTCTCGGTAATTAATTTGTGCATACCTGCCTATGTTTTAAAATTAATAAGAATTTTGGAATTATATTTAGCTCAGTTACTGATGTGGGGTTACGGATTTCCTTTGGCACGTGCCTTTCATTGCTCTTAGCAAGGAGCCCTTTTTGAGTTTGGGGAAATACAAATAGGACAGTGGTGAAATCCAAATTTTTTCACTACCAGTTCTGTGGGCGTGGCTTGGTGGGCGTGGTGGGGGAAGGATACTGCAAAATTTCCATTCCTACCCAACTCTTGGGGGAAGGATATTGTGAAATCTCCATTCCCACCCCATTCCAGGGGAAGGATACTGCAAAATACCCATTCCCACCCCACTCCAGGGGAAGGATACTGAAAAATACCCATTCCCTCCCCACTCTGGGGTGAGCCAGAGGTGGTATTTGCTGGTTCTCCGAACTACTCAAAATTTCTGCCGCCTGTTCTCCAAACTGCTCAAAATCTCTGCTACAGATTCTCCAGAACCTGTCAGAACCTGCTGGATTTCACCCCTGAAATAGGAACGACGAGCAGATCCTAGTCTGGATGGCTGGGACTGGGCTACACCTGTTATTCCTGGATAAGATAAAGTTTTCTTCAAGTTGTGGTGGGTATAGAGGATGGCTTTGAGGGACAGAGGAAAGAGCAACCAACCAAGAAAAATGGTCAGATAAGTGAGACTTGATCCCAGTCAAGAAAGTGGTTCACAAAGAAAGCCTTCTCTGCACTAATTTTCATGAAGATAAGAGGGAGAGTAAAGGAAGCACGTTCAAACTTGCAATATTCTGTTATCTAAAGTAACTTTACATCAGGTTTTCCAACTTTGATCATTTCTAGGGAAATGGACTTTAGCTCCCAAAATTCCATAACCAACATAACCATTGCTGAGGATTCTGGGAGTTGAAGTCTGCACATGTTTTAGGACTTTAGGATTCAGATTAGGGAGAGACAGATTGGTCTACTTGGTCCATGAGATATATTAAGCATAGAAATGTCTCAAAGGTAAACCATAATAAGGTAAGTCTGATTGTAGTCCATGATGCAGGATTTATTGTTGCAAATGAGATCTGAACCACAACTACATCAACTCCAACACCTGGACAAATATATTCAGATTACTAATCTCCTCCTTATTTATATCAAGTCTAAGTGTACACCGATTAGATAGTACATGCTAATATTAACACAACCAGTACGTAAATATATACAGTATTATTCTTACGTTGAAGATGAACCAACAATACATTTTCACGCCACAATTTGGCAGGTAAATTACTATCGCTGCCTTTTGCCACCAAAATCTAGCTAATTCAGTTACAGATCAAGTTTGTTCTCAGCTTTACCCTGAATTGCAGTGGAAAATGGATGCATTGTGGGAAACAACCCACTCGAAGTCTGTTCAGCCTTAGCAAAGCACAGCCCACCAGCAATCCAGGAATCTGAAGAACTGAAGAAGGATTCTTACCCCTAGAGAGGAAGAATCAAGCAGGGTTCACTCAGAATCAGATTCAAGGAGAGTCAAGACCACCAGACTATAATGGGTAAGGGGTAGAAGGAATTGCCTTGAGGAACAAGAGGAATTGTCACAACCAAGACAATGGTCAGTGTGGAAATCCAAGTAAGTGTCTCAGATAATATCCTCCCTAGTTCTCCTAAACATAAAGGGAGTTGGGAGGAACTCAAGACGAATCTAGGACAACTTGCCTTGGCCAACTCACCCTGGCCAACTTGTCCTGATCATCTCATCCCAGTCGACTCACCATGGTCAGCTCACCACTAGACAACTTGCCCAGCACAATTCAACGCAGGAGAACTCAAGAAGAAAACAAGTGAATTGTAGGGGGCCTCGTCTTGCTTTAGATTTGAACCTTCTCAAATTAGAAGACCTCAAGGCTGGGGTGAGCTGTTTGTCCCTCTCTTGAGTTACCCTTGCATTGTATTGTCCTGCAGCAACTTGTCCCCATGGCAAGTTGGCTATAGGGACTTGTCCTATTCTGCACGTTTCTGTTAAGATAGCCGTATAATAAATGGAGTACTGGCATGCATAACTTTGGTTTTTCAGTTTGGAGGGCTGACAGACACTCAGAATCAACAAGAGCCAAACACAGATACTTGTGCTGCGCAATTGATTTCCCATTTCTAAAGATGGTCCTACCTTCTACTGAAATTCCGGATTAAGTTCCCAAATCCCTGAATCCCTTATTTAACCTGAAGGGTTGGGGAGTCCCAACTTCAGAATGAAACTTTCTTCATCCAAATATCTGTACTCCCAACATACTTCAAACCGAGGACCATGTCACTCGTGCACATCAACTGCTTTGAAGCTTTATCTAGCTTAGATTTACTATCTATTATACTGGTAGACCAGGAATTGCATGTACGTCAACTCATAAAGGTTGGGTCTTACCAAGCCCCTCTTTATGGGGAGGTATCACAAAATGAATTGGAAAGGAACTGGCCTGCTATCCATTGCTAAAATAGCATGCTGATTTCAACAGCGGAAATTGTATCTTTAATGCTGAAGTAAAATTCAGCTACAAGTTTGCTTGGTATTTCAATATACACTAGGAAAGTCATTGCTTTCCTAGAAGATGACCAGGCTGAACCTATGGAAGGGGGTCAAACATATCATAAATCATGAGTCACTCTGTGCCCGCAAGAGATCTAAGTCTACCCCACCTTGAATGCCTTTCTTATCTCCCGCTCATTTCCCTTGACTATTAGTTGGTCAGATTCTTGTAGGGAGCTTAAGCTTGCAATAAATCTTTATTCTCATTTGACCTGCCTGAATCTCCTGATTTCCCCAGTGCTTGACAATCACTATTGGATTGTTTATCAGGCAGCAACATGTCTTGATCTGACCTTAAGTCAATGGCAAATGAGGGTCTGTCAGGAAAATGGAAGATTTTAATGTTTCTACACCATCCCAAATCACTGTTCTGGGATGGCAGGCTCTGTCAATCATACACTGTAAATCAATCCTAATTCTGTACCAATCAGGAAATCTTCAACAAAAGACTCAGCAACTTACTAATAATAGATCATTTTAAAAAATTATACCATACACATACCTTGGAAAAATAAATGTGGCCAATGCAAGCTACAGCTATATTTGGAGAACTCATTTGAGAATATTGTCAGCTGTGACATGACAATTTTCAATTAGCAGAGTGCGGGCACCAGCCTCTCCCATCGCAAAAAGCCAAATCGGCAGTGCTCATAAAGGCCGTTTACTAAAAAAGAACCACTTTTCCCAAAGGAGAAAGAATCAAAGCAGAGTTGGAATTTTGAAAAGATGCCGCGCGATCTGTTCACGTACAAACAGTGAAATAAAAATTTCTGTCCGTATACATATCACGAAAAGAAATAAACACTTTCTTTCTTTATATACACATTGTAAAAAAAGGATGAAGGTATTAACTTGAAGACACTCATACATAAAACAGAAATGTCTTTTAAAGGATGACAGAACAATTCTTACCAGGTTGATCCAACATCAACAATTTTTTTTCTCCCCCTGGCTGTGGGAGTCTTCTCGGAGACGAGGGATTAGTACAGAAGGTCAGGAATTGCAAAAACAATACCTGTGAGAAATTTAAAATGCAAAGCCATTGTGTAAATCAAAAGGAATTCTCCCTGAAAGACATTCTACTACAGTTAGCATATATTTTAGTTACCCTTCCATATTGAGAAAGGAGAGAGAGAGAATTATGAATGGAAGCAGCCTAGATTAGGGGTGGGGGGGGGTGGATCTGATATTTGGGAAAGTAATCTTTTTAGAAAGGGAATTCTTCTCTGATCTGTTAATTGCCTAGGGGTCTGAAATGTACTTCCATACTGTGCCAAAATAAAGGAGGAAAAAATTTAAGATCATTTTCCCAATTTAGGAGAAAATCTTTACGGCTTAACAGATGCCGATATTCCGGTCTTCTTAGACTAAAGAAAAAACAATTTTAAAAGTTCTTGTATACAAATAAGTTCTATTATATAAATAAGCAGTCTCTCCCAGATGGTGGCAAACTCATAAATTCCATTTGGAGGAGACCGTAACGCCAGCAATTAAAACCAAAATACAGGCCTTCTTCTAACAAATTTAAGATTATTTCATTAAATAGGAGGAATTAACCAAACTCCCAATACGGTTAGATCCGTGCCTCAAACATACTTTTGGAATGGTTTTTTTTTTTAATAGAATATAGTAATACCGAGAAAATCTAAAGGCATCAAAATAATGGACCATCCTTATTTTTATGGGACTATGGGCAGACTGTTTAAGATGTAAAACTCCAGAAAGTTAGAAGAAACTTGTGATTGAAAGTTTATTTCCTATGTTGAAGAAAAGCATGAAATAAGAACAATCAATTACTGGAATGTTTACATACCAAGTTATCTTATGTTTGCGGATTTAAAAAGATGCATCGCTATATTCAGTGCATTGCAGTGGTGAAATGTAAAATTTGTTACTACCAGTTCTGTGGGCGTGGCTTGATGGGGGGTATTGTGACTGGGTGGGCGTGGCCAACTTTTTTTTTTTTAACTTTTAAAAGCATTTTTTCTTCGTCGGCCGAAGAGGTTGTAGGAAAAAAATGCTTTTAAAAGGCTCTGACAATCAGGCAACTCGGCTGGGATCGTCAGAGCCTTTTAAAAGCATTTTTTCTACAACCTCTTCGGCCGACAAAGAGGTTGAAGAAAAAATGCTTTTAAAAGCCTCTGACGATCCCAGCTGAGCCACACGATCATCAGAGGCTTTTTTTTTTTACTTTTAAAAGCATTTGTAGAAAAAAATTGCTTTTAAAAGTAAAAAAAAAAGCCTCTGATGATTGCGCGGCTCAGCTGGGCATGGGGGGGGGGCGGCGCCAGGGATTTCTGCTACCGATTCTCCAAACTACCCACCGCCATCGCTACCGGATCGGGCGATCCGGTCCGAACCAGGAGCATTTCACCCCTAATACATTGGAATAAATCAGATATAGATAATCCTCAATTTACAACTATTTGTTTAGTGACTGAAGTTACAGCGGCACTGAAAAAAGAGACTAAGGATCGGTTTTCATCCTTACGACTGTTGCGGCCATCTCCATGGTCACGTGATCAAAATTTGGGCACTTGGCAACTGGCATGTATTTATGACAGTTGCATAATCCCAGGCTCATGGGATCATCATTTGTAAACTTCCCAGCTGGATTCTGACAGCAAAGTCAATAGGGAATTGTTAAGATTCGCTTAACAACTGCTAATTGACCGAACAACTGCAGTGAGTTGCTTAACAACGATGGCACAAAAAGGTCATAAAATGGGGCGCAACGCACTGAACAGCGGTCTTGCTGAGCAATGGAAATTTATGGCTCCATTGTGGGCACAAGTCAAGGACTACTTGTAATAGCTTGCCAAAACTGAATTTACTTATCCATTTTGGATATCTGTAGAAGGTTTAGAGGTGCCATTTCTCAAGAGGTAGGTGAGGCATGGATGACAAGACAGATAGTAGAGTAGAGTGGAGTGGAGTGGAGTGGAGTGGAGTGGAGTGGAGTGGAGTGGAGTGGAGTGGAGTAGAGTAGAGTACTAGAAGAATAGGGTAGTAGAAGAATAGGATAGGATAGGATAGGATAGGATAGGATAGGATAGGATAGGATAGGATAGGATAGGATAGGATAGGGCAGGGCAGGGCAGGGCAGGGCAGGGCAGGGCAGGGCAGGGCAGGGCAGGGCAGGGCAGGGCAGGGCAGGGCAGGGCAGGGCAGGGCAGGGCAGAACAGAACAGAACAGAACAGAATAGAATAGAATTCTTTATAGACCAAGAGTGATTAGACACACAAGGAATTTGTTTCTGGAGCATAAACTCTCAGTGTACATACAACAATAGATAGATTGTCTCTAAGGAATATTATATCCCTATAGAGCTGTGATGCAGCTTTGTGGGCACGCAAGCCATCGCCCCAGTTCAACTCCGGCACACATGCATGCATGCCTCCTGCCAGCCAGTGGGTCTTCAGGTCTCTGCCATGCATGTGCAGGGGTGGGGTGCATGTGGGGGATTCATGCGCATGCACGAGGCGGGGTGTCTGTGAGGGGTGCATGCACAGGGGCATCCGTGCATTGCATTTTGGTCCGGAAAAGGTTAATCATCACTGCTGTAGAGTATCCTTGCCCACACATACAAGCATTATCAACCCTCCTTACATTCCGTAAACAAGTAAATCAGTGGTGGGATTCAAATAATTTAACTACCAGTTCTCTGCCCTAATGACCAGCTAGGTAGGAGTGGCTCGGTGGTCATGTGACTCTGTGGGCGTGGCCAATTCAACATCACTCATGTCTATGGGCGCTTCACCTTAGCTGTTACAATGTAATAAGGGTTAACCAGAGAGGCAGTTTCTGTAAGCAGGGCAATAAAGATTAGACTAGAAACAACACCAGAATGTTTCCTTCCTGCCTTCCTTACAGGATTAGCCCTGTAAAGTGGAAAAAACAAAAGGATATTTCTTCCAACAACCGGTTCTCCCGAATAGGTGCGAACTGGCTGAATCCCACCACTGAAGAAAATTGATGTCATGAGAAGTCTAATCAAATGTTATGGACTGCATTTTTTTCCCCACAGTTTTCTTTAATTTGTGCATCATTGGTTCTCTACCACAGGCTAGGACTGGGGTGAGCTACAAATATTGTTAAACCAGTAAACAAATTTATAGATACACTCCCAAGATTCCCCAATGAGCTCTAAAATAAACTTTTCCTCTCCCTCTCCATTGCTCCATGACAAAAATGATGCATCCTTTGCAAACACGGGGTATCTTTTCTTTTTGTTACCATCAGCTATGATCAATGTGTACATAAAATTAGGCAATTTTTAATACCTAATATGTATCATTACTTACTTATACTAGGCCAAGTTTACATACTGTGCTATAATAGAACATCAAACAATGGTTTTAATGGGGAACACCTACGATTCTTTCATTTAAAAACTGGGAGGAAAGAATGTTGAAATAAAACTATTTTCCTAATATTCTACGTTTTAACCATCATTTAATACATTAATTACAAACAGATTCATGGCTCGGTTTATTGCTTAGTTTGTTTTGTTGTCTTTTATACAATGTTTTTAATGTATTTTTAACTTATTGCTTTAATTGGCTCAATTTTATTGTAAACTGATTAAGATTTTTCTTTAAATGAGAAGTGATATGCATTGTTTTGAATAAATAAATAAATTTAAATAAATTAAATAAAATCTTAATAGGCTGTATAAGTTTGCATATGAAGGCATATTTCAACAAGTTTGGAGAACTGAAGTATTAGCACTGTGGTAACATGCAACCTGCTGTAGAAAGAGTAAAAATCTACCTTCACAAAAATAAATCGTAGTTACTCTGTGGTAAGATGGACAATGTTGGAGATGACCAGGCTGAGCCCAAGGGAAGAGTCAAACACATCATCAGTCAAGAGTCACTTCATTCCCGCAAGAGAGTTAAATCCAGCCCTCCATGAGCCTACCGCCAATTTGCTTTGACCATTAGTAGGTCAGATTCTTGTAGAGAACATGAGCTTGCAATAAATCTTTATACTCATTTGAACTGCCTGGGCCTTCTGATTTCCCTGGCGCTTGACAGGCAGCCAATACATTTGGTAAATAAAAAAGATTGAAAGAAAAGTTTGCAGGTGCTTCAAGATTATTAATAATGAAAATTCATATTCTTTAAAAAAAAATATCCAAATATCTTTTGGGGTCCAGCTTTTTCAATGTGACAATCATTCATGGAGAGGAAATTGTTTTGCCAGCAAAATTTAATTGACATTTTCAATAGTATAGAAGAATTCTATACTGGATCTTTGGACCAGTGAATGCAAGACTTTCAAATTCTTTAGAGAGCGCTGGGTTTCAATTCAACATCATACAAGAAACCCTGCTGGAATGTGCGCGGGTGGGTATATGTTTCATGTAACATGTGAAATTGCAAAACATGATCTGTGGCTTAATACATTCCTTAACAACCTGGGCAAACTCGGCCACCTGAGGTTTGTTTTACACCTGTCAGGTTCTTTGTTTTTGGCAGGTGTTTCAAACCAAAAGTGATTCTTTCCAAGCTTAAGTATCTCAGAATTCTGTTTAGCAAGAATTATTGAGAAGGAAGGCATACAGTACTAAACTGTTTCCCATTTAAAACAAATATATCACTGTGTAACTTACAGTAGACGCCGTTCAATTCCCTTTATAGAAACCTTTCTAAAATCTGTCAAGGTGGTCAGTCTTTACGCTGACAACGAAAAGCTGGCGGTAGCCGTTTACATAATCATCTCCTAAATCCTGAGCAGACTGGAACCAACTGCTAAACAGTCATGACGTTTTATCCTGAATCTACAAAGCCATTACTCACCTGGCATTTTTTCCCCCTCTCCAATGCTTTGTTGATGAAAATAACTGTTGCCTCACACTAACCCTAGACAAGTAGATATTGATTTGTGGCTAGCTTTTGCTGTCTCAAGTAAGAGGTTTGGCTTGACATGGAAGGAAACCAATCAAATACTGTAATGGGAATATCCTTGGAAGCAGGGGTGAAATCCAGCAGGTTCTGAAAGGTTCTGGAGACCCGGTAGTGGAAATTTTGAGTAGCTCGGAGACCTGGTAGCGGAAATTTTGAGTAGTTCGGAGACCCGGTAGCAGAAATTTTGAGTAGTTCAGAGACCTGGTAGCGGAAATTTTGAGTAGTTCGGAGAACCGGTAGCGGAAATTTTGAGTAGTTCAGAGACCTGGTAGCGGAAATTTTGAGTAGTTTGGAGAACCGGCAGCGGAAATTTTGAGTAGTTCAGAGACCCGGTAGCGGAAATTTTGAGTAATTCGGAGAACTGGTAGCAGAAATTTTGAGCAGTTCAGAGAACCGGCAAATATCACTTCTGGCTGGCCCCAGAGTGGGGTGGAAATGGGGATTTTGCAATATCCTTCCGCCAGGAGTGGGGAGGGAATGGGGAATTTGCAGTATCCTTCCCCAGCCACGCCCACAGAACCAGTAGTAAAAAAATTTGGATTTCACCACTGCTTGGAAGACAGGAAGAGGAGCAACAGTTCCTAGGCAACAGTTGGATAAGAGGCATCTTGACCCACAAAAGGAATGGGTGTGTGGAAAACATCTCAGGAGGGAGTTACCCTAGTTTCTTGGACTATAAAGGCAAGGACTGAAAGATATTTCAAACTTGCAAGATTCTATTAATGTAGCATAGAACAGAACATAGAATAGCAGAGTTGGAAAGGACTTTGGAGGTCTTCTGGTCCAACCCTTTGGTCATACAGGAGACCCTATACCATTTCAGATAAATGGTTGTCCAATCTCTTCTTAAAAACCTCTAGTGATGGAGCACCCACAACGTATCATTCCATTAATTAACTGTTCTCACTGCCAGGAAATTCTTCCTTAGCTCTAGGTTGCTTCTCTCCTTCATTAGTTTTCATCCATTGCTTCTTGTCCTGCCTTTGGGTGCTTTGGAAGATAGGTTTGATGCCGCCTCTTCTTTTTTGGAAGACTGCTCTCCTGTCATCCCTAGTCCTTCTTTTCACCAGACTAGATAGACCCAATTCCTGCAACCATACTTTATGTTCTAGCTCCATGATTTCCAGCCCCCTAATCATCTTTCAGTGCATGACCGGAAAGAATGCAGCTCTTCTTTGCACTCTTTCCAGAGTACAAAAAAGTTTTAAAAAAAATACTACTTGTCTGGATTACCCCACAAGACTGGCAGATACTCATGTCGATACAAACTTCAGATAATTTGGCTCAGTGGTGGAATTCAAATTTACTACTGCTTCTGTGGGTGTGGCTTGGTGGGCATGACAGGGGAAGGATACTGCAAAATCTCCATTCCCTCCCCGCTCCTGGGGGAAGGATACTGCAAAATCCCCGTTCCCTCCCCATTCCTGGGGGAGGATATTGCAAAATCCCCATTCCCTCCCCACTCCAGGGGGAAGGATACTGCAAAATCTCCATTCCCACCCCACTCTGGGGCCAGCCAGAGGTGGTATATGCCGGTTCTCCAGACTACTCAAAATTTCTGCCACCGGTTTTCCAGAACGTGTCAGAACCTGCTGAATAGCACCCCTGATTTGGCTGCTATGGAAGCACAATAGTTTACCAAACGTCAAGCTTACCTAAATCTATTCTAGATAGAAAGTTTTCTATCTTTTCTGCCTGCATGCATGCCTGAATCTGCATGTCTAATTTTAAAAAATCAAATAGTTATACTTGCTCTCTATGAGCTGGAGAGGAACCTTGAAGCTCAGGTTCCTGTCAAATAAGCCTATCCCTTATTTCCTGGTAACTCTTGTACGGCATTCTGAAACCTGTATCCAAAATTAAGCCTGGGAAAACAGACTTTCTACAGAGTAAATGTGTCTTCTTTTTTATCTTACTTAATTCTCCCCATCTCCAAAATAAAATTATGAGTAAGACATTCACAAAGGAAAATGCAGATTTCTCTCCCCCGCCCCGTCCCCTCAGTATTGATCGGAATCACTCAATGTGTATTGTTGTCTGTTATGGGGTTACTGTTATTACCCGTGTTTTCCTGAAAATAAGACCCTGTCTTATATTTTTTTGAACCCCGAAATAAACACTTGGTCTTATTTTCAGGGAGGTCTTATTATTTTGGCGCGCGTGGAACAAGATAGGGCTCCTCTTGCCGTCTTACCTGATTTCCAGCTCTGCGTTTAAATATTTTTGGGGAGAGCTTATTTTCAGGGGGCGGAGGCTTATTTTAGCACATGGGCTCAAAAGCCCGATTGGGCTTATTATCAGAGGATGTCTTATTTTCAGGGAAACAAGGATAGTTGATCCTGTATCTTCCCTGAGAAATGAAAACTGAAATGGTTTATTTTTCCCATTCAAAAATATGTAGCTCTAGCCTGCACTTTTGCATACCAAGTTAACTTAATTATGCAACATTCTGCCTGACTAAACAGTCAGCTCTGGGCATGTTTACTCAGTAGTAATCTTTAGTATAACCAATAGGGTTTATTTCCAATAAAGAGTTGCCTACAGAACTAATTGCTCATATAGCTTTAATGGTATCGTTCGAAAACTTTCTTGTCTCGATCAGCATTAACCACAAGACTGATTATATAGCTTTCATTCAGGACCAAGGAACCCCATTC
Source organism: Ptyas mucosa (assembly GCA_012654045.1). Lineage (NCBI taxonomy): Eukaryota > Metazoa > Chordata > Lepidosauria > Squamata > Colubridae > Ptyas > Ptyas mucosa. The sequence goes on from WNWU01000105.1 coordinate 2,442,212, forward strand.
ATAGCATTCCTGCTTGCAACCGCTTACAATCACACTGAAGGAAGGAAATGTAAGGTGAACAGATGACCCAATAAAATGTTTCTTTGTGACAGTTATGCTACCAAGCAGATGATTAGTCAAAGGAAATACTGCCTAACAGAAACAGTTTTAGATCAGTAAAAACCAATTTTGAATTCCATCCCAGACCAACCGCAGCAAAGCTTTGGCTCTGTAAGAAGTCCTGCACTGATTTGTTCAGAGAATTTGTGTCATTGATCTTCACATCAATGTGTCACTTAGAATCTTTTTTTTCCAGTTCATGACTCTGACGGAAGCCCTGGGGTTTGAAATCTGAAAGTGATTGATAACTTCCTAAACAAACGGAGGGGAAAACATCTACCATTTTGCACACTCAACTGAAACCCTAAGTAGCAGAAATAGACATTTAACTTTCTAACCTAATGTCGTCCTAAAGCTTTTAACGGGGGAAAAGAGTGAGAGCAAACGATACAACAAGATGGTTAATATTGTAGGGTGCCTGAAAATGATGGACATGGCATTTCAGAGAGAACAAATACTTTGAAAGAGCAACAGACAATAAGAGTTCTCCAGGATGGGTTTAAGCTGAAAAATCAATACTTCTTGTATCCTTACAACTCAGATTAGAAAGAATGCAGATGCTTAATTGTTTTCAATACTAGTACCAAATGAAGGAGGAGAGGAGGGAGAGAAGGAGGAAGGGAGGGAGGGAGGAGGGAGGGAGGGAGGGAGGGAGGGAGGGAGGGAGGGAGGGAGGAAGGAAGGAAGGAAGGAAGGAAGGGTAGGGAAAGGACGGAAAGGACGGAAGGAAGGAAGAGCAAGGAAAGAAGAGGGAGGGAGGGAGGAAGGAAGGAAGGGCAAGGAAAGAAGGAGGGAGGGAGGGAGGGAGGGAGGAAGAAAGGAAGGGAGGGAAAAATAACAATTTTCCTCCCACTCCCAATACCTTCTTCTTCTTCTTCTTCTAAATATGGGCAAATTGTCCTTTTATTATTTGCCCCACTTTCTGGAATCCGACAGTCAGGCACTCATCCCACTTTTAAGCTTATCTTTAAAATTCAAGCTGAAAATCTGACTCCCTTGCTTTGTGCGAGAGCATGCTGATGAAGATTCAGGGACTACACTGTAAACAGCCAATTTCGAGTTTCCCTGTTATCAGTTGAAGAGGCCCAGCTTCTCATCAGATCACAAGGCTGTTCGAAAGAAAATAAGGGAGTCTCTCTTTTGATATACATAAAGAGGTATATTGATTGGATCTGATGGGGAACGGATCCGTCGCTTGCAAGTTTCACGACCTAATCCTGTTCCTCTCACTCAATCTTGCTAATAACATAACAACTTTGTGAGAACCATGCTTGGCACTTTGGGTTTTACACACCTCCAAACTGTTTGGCACCAACTTTAACTTAATTTTCTGTGGGGGTTGGGGAAGAGAAGGAGTTTGACTCTGCTTTTCCAATTTGGAATTGATTTTAAATAGCTTTGGTGAGCTTTGTGGTAGAAGCAGGATGCTCAGCTGCCTATTTTGATAAGGCCAAAATAATAATAATAATAATAAATCCTAGTAAATACCTTGTACAAAACAAGAAGAAGTGACTTTTTAAAAAAATATATTTTTGGTGCTTAACACCAACATTCTCCGCTAAATCTTCTCACTAGAAAGATCATTGTCATCTTCTTAGATCAGGGGTGTCAAACTCGATTTCATTGAGGGCCGCATCAGGATTGTGTTTGACCTTGGGGGGGGGCAATGTGGGTGTGGCCAGCTCAACATCACTCTTGTTGGGGGCACCTGTGGTGGCCCAACCACTTTGCCAGTGAAAACGGACTTCTGAGCTCTGTTTTCGGCTGTGACGGCCTCCTGCAACCCTTTGCCAGCGAAAACGGAGGTCGGAAGGGCTGCCGGCAGCCATAAAGCTCTGTTTTCGCTGGCAGAGGCACCACGGGCTGGTGTTTCCAGGGTGGTCCAGCAGGCCAGTTCTTAGCACCCCGTGACTGGATCTGGGCCCTGGGCCTTGAGTTTGATACCCCCGTCTTAGATCATCATTGAACATCAATGATGTTACCTAGTTTGGGTAATAAAACATCTGTAAGAAAACAACCAAACTCAAAAGAGCACCAAGGACCCCTCATTTCAATCCTTGTTCTGTCCCTGTCCTCCACACACACAAACCCACACAGACAGTCGAGGGTTAAATAATTGGCACACACAAACGGTCCGTTATCAGAGGCTTGGCAGCTCTACAGGAACCGGCTGCCAAGTTCTTTACTATAACAAGAAGGGGGGGGGTGTTCCTCCACCAGATAACAAATGCAATACACACCGGCTGGGGAAAAACAGTCCAATTCACAATCCTTCAGCAGACTGAGGCTTTGCACCAAAGAAGCTTGCAAGAATTAACTTTGTCCGTCACAGAATCTAAAAGGCCACCCCCCTCCTTTATATAGCCTGTGGGGTGTGGTCCAGTGACTCAGCTTAATCCCTGGCATGCCTCCTCCTCTGCTGTGATCGTTTAGCACGCCGACGCTGACATGGGTCCAGCCACAACTTGTCTCCCTCATTACTCTCCGACCGATCGGAGACACCTGGCTCCTTGCCAATCTCCTCTCCTTTGGCTGACACCTGAGGAATTGTCAGAGAGGAGGGGCCAGGGGAGGGAGGCCTGGCCGGCTCCTCTCCTTCATGTTCAGAGCCTTCTTCCTCCGATACGATGGGCTCGGGGGTCGGAGCCACAACACTACCGATGCCAATCCAACTACAGAAGTGCAACGATAGATAGTTCCTCAAATGATCGATGGGTTTGATAATCATTCTCTGACAACACAATACAATGCAGTGTTAACATAAAACAAGAGAAAATTATAACGTGGGAAGCTATTAGGCAATGGGGGCAAATCTAAAGCCCCTTCCTGTTTCTTTGCTGTTTTGTGTTGTTGTTTCCATTGAGTGCCAATAATGTCTCCCTATAGCATAAGTGCCACTAAGTTGGAAATGTGTGCGCTTTTGGTCTGCTTATCAAGGAACCAAATTATGGTGACTCCCTTGCAACTGTACACTCAGCTGAAAGGACTGGTTCTCACCTGTAATGTGTGAAACCATTCCCAGCTGCACAGACCACATAATTGCAGACGAGTTGAGAAAGGAAGCAAACGAGCATATTATGGGGGATGGAAATCATTAATGCATGGCAAGAGTTCTAAGGATATAATTAGGTCTTATTACTTTTAAGAGGCCATGCAATAGCTCCCTTTTATATTTGTATTGATCACCTGAAGGGCATTTGAAACGCCTGTCATATCATCTTCCAACTTTAACAGAAGAATGTAGCAACAGCACTTAGCAATAGCAATAGCGCTTAAGCTTGTATACCGCTTCACGGTGCTTTTACAGCCCTCTCTAAGCAGTTGATAGAGTCAGCATATTGCCCCCAACGATCTGGGTCCTCATTTGACCGACATCGGAAGGATGGAAAGCTGAGTCAACCTTGAGCCCGATGAGATTCGAACTGCAAAAATGCAGTCAGCAGAAGTAGCCTGCAGTACTGCATTCTCACCACTGTGCCACCGGAGCTCATAGTGTTTTACAGTGCTTTACAGCCCTCTCTAAGCAGTTTTACAGAGTCAGCATATTTCTCCCAAAATTTGGGTCCTCATTTTACCAACCTTGGAAGCATGAAAGGCTTGATCGAACTCCAGGCTGTGGGCAGAGTTTGCCTGCAATACTGCATTCTAACCACTGTGCCAACATGGGTCTTAATATGCTGCTGGAATTGAAGAGATCAGGAGTATGATCAGATTTAGTGAGGAGGTCGATCCCCAGAGGGAAAGGATGCATATCAGAAGAGTAAGAGGCAACTCAGCCCAGATATCATCTGACAGAGAAAGAGTGAAGATGAAACCTCCCTAAAAGTTCACAAAGTAAATGGTAAATATAGATAGTAGAATCCTTAGTTTGGCAGGATTGTGTCTATAGCTGCACAGCAATAAAGATTCAAAGAAAGGCAACCCGGAAATAGATTATTTAATTGATTCTTATTTTATATTATCTACTAAATGCTCTAGAATTACAAGACTTCAATTCTTAATAGAGTCAAAGGTGGAACCTCAAAACAAAAGGCAATTCAAGCCAGAAATATTGACAATGGCAGAAACAAAGGTGGCCAGAATACAGATAGAATGAGATGGAGACACAATGGAAAGGAAGCAAATGGTACTTAAAATATCTCTTAGGATCCTCAAGACTATTAGAATACCATTTATTTGACAAGAGTATTGAAAATTAAAAGCATTGAATCACGGAGGTTTATTTGGACATACGTATCTTTCTCCAGAAACCGATTTATCTAGAATTAGGGCAAGCACCACAGTTTCACCTTAAATACCTCTTTTGTACATGCATATGCCACATCGTCATGTGACTATCACATCGTCATGTGACTATCCCATGAACTGCAAAAATAACAAAGACGGGTTTTCAATGAAATTGCCATGATCTAATAATTTATTAGAGGGAGGCGGTGGCTCAGTGGCTAAGATGCTGAGCTTGTCGATCAAAAGGTCGGCAGTTCAGCGGTTCGAATCCCTCGTGCCGCGTAACGGATGAGCTCCCATTACTTGTCCCAGCTTCTGCCAACCTAGCAGTTCGAAAGCACGTAAAAAAAAAATGCAAGTAGAAAAATAGGGACCACCTTTGGTGGGAAGGTAACAGCGTTCCGTGCACCTTTGGCATTGAGTCATGCCGGCCACATGACCATGGAGACGTCTTTGGACAGCGCTGGCTCTTTGACTTTGAAACGGAGATGAGCACTGACCCCTAGAGTCGGGAACGACTAGCACGTATGTGCGAGGGGAACCTTTACCTTTACCTTTAATAATTTATTACAATGCCTGCAGTTTTCTTGAGACCAGCAAGAAATCAATTTTCTAGAATGTTTTCAATCCCTAGTTTAGCTTTACTCCCAAATCCTAATCAGTCTTAGTCCTGCTTACCTTCTGAGTCCAAGCAAGTCCAAGGGGATGCTGTCCGTTGCTGAGAACGGCAGAGCCGAAAAGCAAAGCCATTGTCATTTTGTACCTGAATTTTAGAAAAGTTCATTTTTAACTGGCAAACTACCCACTAGTGATGTGTCATCATGCCCTGCCAAGAAGAAATAAATAGTCAAATGTTCTTGGTGTTATTCATGGGCCTGCATTCAACCACAGATAACCAGTGAGCCTGCTTGTTGTGTGTTCCATCTTGATTCAGATTGGGAAGGCTTTTTTGGAAGTTCCTCAGCTTATATCAGTTTATGACCTCACCTCATCTGGTTCACCTTGAGAGAGGAAGAAGACAGGGAGAAAAAGATAGTAGAAAGAAGAAACAAGCAAGCCAAGGAGAAAAGACAGCAATAAATGATTGCATAGATAAAGAATGAAAATGTTATATTTCATAAAAATTAAAGTCAGTGGAGCAGTTAGGTAACTTTAGATTCTGAAACAAATTATCTTGGAGGGTCTTTCCATAAGAAGATAACTATCATTAATTAGTCTCATGATAATAAGGTAAAAGCAGTTTGCTATGGTTCAAAGCCAATTTTACCCCAAAATTTTGATGAAGGG
>WNWU01000105.1:2454229-2474533 GCA_012654045.1 Ptyas mucosa
ATTCTTATTTATATGCCGTCCTTCTCTGGAGACTCAGGGCGGCTTACAAGGCGTTAAGCAATAGCCTTCATACTTTTGTATATTTATACAAAGTCAGCTTATTGCCCCCACAAACCGGGTCCTCATTTTACCCACCTTAGAAAGGATGGAAGGCTGAATCAACCTTGAGCCTGGTGAGATTCGAACTTACAGTAATTGCAGGCAGCTGGATGTTAAATGCTGCCTTGTAGGAGGCATTAGCCTGCTACGCCACTCAGGCTCTTTGCCTGAGTTGCCTGATCGGCAGAGGCTTTTCAAAGCATTAGAAAAAACGCTTTGAAAAATTAAAAAAAAAAAAGTTGGCCACGCCCACCCCAGTCACATTACCCCACCACCACCAAGCCACGCCCACAGAACCAGTAGTAACAAATTTTACATTTCACCCCTGTGTCACTTGTATGGGGCGGTTCTAAAGATGGTCTTTGTTTCTAAATTTAAAGCAAAACTGTAAACCAATCTGTACAGGTAGACCTCGGCTCGCGATCACAAGCGAGCCCAACATTTCCGTTGCTGTGCAAAGCATTTGTTAAGTGAATTTCGCCCACTGTGCAACCTTTCTTGCCACAGTCGTTAAATGAATCACTGTTAGTAACACGGTTGTTAAGTGAATCCGGCTTCCCCATTGACTTTGCTTCTCAGAAGGACACCAAATATGAGTCAATTGTCAAGCATCTGAATTTTATTCACGTGATGGAGGTTTTAAGTGCAACGGTTTTAAGTGTGAAAAACGGATCATAAGTAGCTTTTTTCAGTGCCGTTGTAACTTTCAACAATCACTAAATGAACTGTTGTAAATCAAGGACTCCCTGTACAGCATTTTTTTCTATTTATGATTTTTCTTTCCTTCCATCCTAATAAAGACTTCTTCCTTTTTTTAAAAAAAAAAAATAGTAGCTCTTATTTTCCCAAAAGGTTTTGGTTTTTTTTCTTCCCCAAATGGCAACTGGAGTTTCTTTGTTTTTTCTTGAGGATGTTTCGCTTCTCTTCCAAGAAGCTTCTTCAGTTCTGAGTGAATGGTGGAGAATGTAAATATAAATCCTTTCGTTCTCCACCATTCAGCCAGAACTGAAGAAGCTTTTTGAATGAGGAGTGAAACGTCTTCAAGGAAAAACTAAGAAAGTCCAGTGGCTTTTGGGGGTGGAAACAAAACAACCTTTGGGATAACCATGAATTACCTGGATGACTGACAATCTCCACAGACATTTAATTCTTATTTTGAATTAAATTTGGAATGAGGTAAATTGTACGACAAGTCTATTACTTATCCAAACTTGAAATAACATATAGACAATTTCTCATCTGTCCATATTTATGGGCAATACTTTTAAATAACTCACTCAAAATGTTTTGTTTTATATTCCATAGGTGCCTTTTCAGCCCCACATAATGAAATATATATTAAATATGTATTGTCTAATTCGTAGACAAATATATGCTATCATGTCAACTGGAATGTGATATACTGTGAAACATTTGGGAGTTTGGCTCATTACGGTAAAACACAGATGCAAAAGAAATGTGTATTTATTTATACGTGGTATAGGAAAAATAGCAAAGTTCGTAATGATACAAATAAATGTCAAAACAAGAAAGCTATTTTCATTATCTCCTGGATAGAATAGAATTTGTATTATCTCTCAGGGTAGCACCTCAGATAGATTTCTAAATGATGTTATCAAAATCAATGCAATTGTACAATTGTACTGAGAAATGCAGGGGATTAAATGCAGAATTTCCTTTTAAACAAACCAAGACTCATACTTTACAACAGGGATGGATGCAGTAAACCTACAAAGGTTTCCAACTCCTCATTGTTTCCCAATAGTTTCACTTCCTTCCTGGTGTAAATTATATTGTAAATTAACTGTAACCTTGTTGCTGGTATCCTTACGATTTATATTGACTGTTTCCTAATATGATTTGATTGTTTATCTGTTCCCTATGACTATCATTAAATGTTGTACCTTATGATTCTTGATGAAGGTATCTTTTCTTTTATGTACACTGAGAGCATATGCACCAAAGACAAATTCCTTGTGTGTCCAATCACACTTGGCCAATAAAGAATTCAAGTCAAGTCAAGTCAAATCTAGTCTAGTCTAGTCTAGTCTAGTCTATTTAAATTAAGTTAATTAATTAATTAATTAATTAAATCTAGTCAGCGCTAAATTGCCCCTAGATAAGAGTTAACGATATTCAAGAGAGATTGAATTTAGATCATTTGTGGGAACATGACAATTCTAGGCTGGTTCCTCTCTATGATTCCACTCCAGGTCAACCTGTTCTATAGGTGGCCACCATATATCTACTATGGATTGCTATGGACTTCATCATGGAAAGGTTCAGCCTTCTTGCCCAAGACTGTTTCACAAAATCTTTGGAGATAGGGAGTTAAAAAGGGTAAATTATATTCCATGTGTTTACCTCAGATTATAACTCACATAGACATGTGGCTTTGAAACTCTATATCAGCAAATCAGCTTGAAATCAATCCAGCGTTTAGCATTTCTGGGTGATTTTGCCCATGAAAGTAAACGACTCTTAATAAAGACGAAGAAAATGGCCAAGTGAGATTAGAGGGTCACAGAAGACTTTTCCAGAGCAATTGCCCATATCAAAATGTGCAGTTGGCTTGCATTTATCAAGGGGCATCTTGAATGGCGAAATAACCCACTATGCACCAATATTTAGGGCAAATCTCCACCTTCCCGACTTGTTGATGAGAAACTAAAAACCCTTGTTGTAATTGAAGATGAATTCCTAATATTTGTGGCCTTTTCCTTTGTCTCGTTTGGGTTTAAAATAACCCATAATGAATAGTTATTTGATAAATGATATAGGTTTGGTTCATTTCTTAGTATCAGTAAAAATAAAATAAAATAGATACAGATATGAATGCAAACAATGATTGGCATGCTCCTCATAGATTAACCATGCTTTTTACTCCATGGTTAAAGGAAAGATTCTTAGAAAAGGTAACCCACAACGGCGAGATTTGAAAAAGCACACTAACACCGTGGATAGCATTTTCCTCTTACCGTTCAATCACTTGTCTGACTGATGTGAACAAAAGGAAGATTGAAGCATGGTTCAAGGGCTAACAATTGTGTTAAATGATCTGGAGAAATAGCCCTAAAAATGTAGAGTTGTAATACGTGCAATGCCATCCTAATACAGTTTAATAACATTATGTACGACACTCTAGGATCGCCTTTCATCATCAAAGATCAGCATGTAATAATAATAACAACAATAACAACCTGCTTTAGATTTCTGTTCCGCAGCAGAACAGGAAAAGAGATAAAACTCACCTTGAAGATAAAAAACGGATCTTCAGATGGTAACAGATGACTTTCCCCCCTCAAATTTACTCAGAAAATACAATCTTCCTTCATAAATATAAAGAATAGCACTCTGTAATTTCATAACATAAGGCCTTGGGAAAAAGCGTAACAGACAAGTTATATCAGCGTCACCAACACAAAATCTAAGCAGACAAATGAACAGTTAGTGGAAAGATAGATTGCTGATGAATGCTGAATGCTAGCAATGGATTTCATTGAGGGGAAGGCACACCTGCTATCAGAGAGTTGCAGGGGTGGGGCTGCTGGGGGCTCGCAGGGGTTCGGGAGAACCTCTAGTTAAGATTCTGTGCAGTTCAGAGAACCCCTAAATCCCATTCCTGCCTGGCCCCACCCACTCCGCCCCACTCTTCCCAGGAGTCCCCATGTGGTCCGTCATAAGTGCAGGGCATGCGGAGACTTGGGGAGGGTGAAAAACAGGCCTACCAGAAGTTCGGGAAGGCCGGGAATGGGCCTGTTTCCGGCCTCCAGAGGCCCTCCGGAGCCTAGGGAGGCTGTTTTCGTCCTCCTGGAGGCTCATGGAAAGCCTCCAGAGCCCAGGGAGGACAAAAACGCCCCGCCCCCTGCCGCCATGGTGCAGGAGGCCAACTTGGCCACGCCCACCATGGCCACGCCCACCCAGCAACTGGGCAGAGAACCCCTTGCTAAAATTTTTGAAGCCCACCCCTGGAAAGTTGTACACGGTCTTTGAGTTGCAGAGCGAAGTACATTTTTTTACTCTGTCTGTGGATTTTTATTTTATTTTTTTAGTTTCTGAAAAATCCCTAGGCATTAGAACATGTTCGAGCACACGGAAAAATACTTTTTTTCATCTAGCTACACCTTTTAATTTCTGGGCCACCTTTTCCTCATATTGATCTTCAAAGTAGAGTTCAAAGTAGAATCGCCATGGTTAGAGCCCTGTTTCTCAACCAGCTTGAAGATGTGCGGACTTCAAGTTCCAGAATTGAACCATTACACATCTGGGAGCTGTAGTCTATACATCTTCAAATTGCCAAGGTTGAGAAACACTGAGTTAGAGTGATGAATCCCAAGTGGAGAATGGTCACTTTGGGTCAGCAATTAACATAGGAGTACCTATTGTGTTTTGCTTTAGTTCAGGGGTCAGCAACCCGTGGCTCTGGAGCCGCATGTGGCTCTTTCATCCCTCTGCGCAGCTCCCTGTCACCACCACAATTTTGAGAGGAGCTTCTGGTTATGGGGACGAAAAGCATGGCACATCAGGAAGAGACTCTATGGTAAGGGGCGGGTTTTCCGGTCAACTCCACAATTGATAGGGCTTTCAGTTTGGACAGGTAGAGGAAAAAGGATGCCATGCTAGGAGGAGATTGTATGGTAGTCCACACCCACCCAGCAGGTCATTAGGACAGAGAACCGATTGTTAAATCATTTGAAGCCCACCACTGGAGCACAGTAACTCCAGACTGATGATGTGTTTGACCCCACCCTCTGGCTAAGCCTCCTACAGTGTGGACTGGACTTCAACTTCCAGAATTACCTAGTCAGCACAGAGGGGCCATAGAGAGATTTCTACAACGCAACATTCAGTTAGGGAAACTGCATTTTTTTTCCTTCAAACCCTCTTTGGAATCATCTCCAATTTTGTAATTAGATATTTGTCATTTCTAAAACCCCTTCCCCCTTCAAAGACTACTTAGATCCTAAAGGAGATGCTATGCCGTCTTGAGAAGGAGACGATAGATGGAGTTGTGAGCCCCCCCAATGCCGTTCATTAAGCTAAAAGCACAAGACCAGAATTTTTTTCCCTGCTTACCACGTAATTTGCAGGATGCATTTTTAAATGATCTGTAACTGCAGAAGGCTCCATCAGTCAGATGATACAGCGAGATAATTCACCCCACTGTCACATGATCTTCCATCAGTCTAAAGATGTGAATATATTGCCACAAGCTTTGGGAATAATGGGTGCACCTGTTTACAGTGTCACCTCTGTTTGCTAATTGTCTCCTTGAGCTACATTTTACTTCTAATGCATTCATTTTTGACAGGCAGCGTCTATTTAGAAATCACATTACTTCAAGAGCAATTGTTCTTTTGTCTATCAAGCAAATGAAGTGTTGTTGTACAGATTTCAGATTCTGATTAGTGAAGTATCAGTATGCCACAAAGGTCAATCAGTTATTTACCTGAAGTTGCAGAAGTATGACAAGGGAGATGTTTTCTTTTCTTTTTCTTTTCTTTTTTCCCCTCAAATTTTCCAGGTTGTGGTAAATGTCAGGGAATTCTAATAGCCTTATGCAATCTAAGAACAAAGTTGCAATACTAGTGTAAAAGGGGGAAAAAGTGAGGTATTATAAAAACGTACGCAAATGATGTAATAAAAATAAATAATAATTGAATAAGAAATTGAAATGAGAATAAAGATAATTAGGAAATCGGGGCTGCTCGAAGACCACTTTAGATTGAACTGAAAAGGGAAACAACAGGAGAGAGGGGAAGGAGAAGAGAGGGAGGAAGGGAGAAGAGAAGAGGAGAAAGAAGAAAGAGAAAAGGAGAGGAAGAAGAGGGAGGGGAAAGAGGAGTAGAGGAGAAGGTTAGAAGGGGGGAAGAAGACAGGAGTGGGGGAAGAGAAAGGGAAGGAGGAAAGAGAAGGAGAGAAAGAACAAAGGAAGTAGGAGAAGAGAGAGGAAGGAAGAAAAGGGGAGGAGAAGAAGAAAGGTTGAAAGGTAAAGGGTAAAAGAGCAGCCCCGAAAAAGTAAAAATGAAAAATGGAAGTTAAAAGAAAAGATGAATGAAAAATGATGGAAATGACTGTATGTGTAAATGTGTTTATGAAAAATAAAAACAAAAACTTTATTTTAAAAAAAATTGCAACACTAGCACCGATAGTCTTCAAATTACAATAGCTCATTTAGTGATTGTTCGAAGTTACAATGGCACTGAAAAAAAAGTGACTTAGGACCATTTTTCACATTTATGACCACTGCAGCATCCCTCATGGTCATGTGATCGAAAAATCAGATATTTGGCAACTGACTCCTATTTAGGATATCCCGGGGTTACAACCTGACAAGAAAAAGTCAACAGGAAATTTAACAACCGCGTTGCTCATTTAACAACTGGAGTGATTCACTTAACAACTGTGGCAAGAAAAGTTGTAAAATGTGGCAAAATTCACTTAGCAACAGAAATTTTGGGCTGAACTGTGGTGGTAAATCAAGGATTACCTGCAGTAGAATGGTATTACTGGGCAAAGGTAATAATGAAATCCAAAAACCTCTAAGTCATTTCCTTTTAAGAAAACTCTTGCTGCATCAGTCTAAAATAACACGTAAATGAAGGTATACCAATTGTCATCCTGAAGTCATTAATTCACTCAGAACAATAATCCGTAATGTGATTAAGTTCATTATTGGGTTATTTGCAAGAGTTTAATTTAGCTTAACGTGTGAACCAAGCCAACATGGTTTGTTCAACCAAGGATGGTTTCAAACCCCTGTTTTAGTGTTACATATAAACGTAGCCATCTGTTTAAATGGAAAGAATTCATACAAAGAATGTATGGTTCGTGGGATGCAGCATCCAACCTTTGCTCTAGAATACTTTAGCAATGTGCTATCAGAATTTAAAGCTGGCCTAAGATCGTTCCCATTTAGCTCTCATCTAAGTTCATTTATACTGTGAATCAACGGAACTAACTTATTAAGCTAGTTAATTTGTGGATGTACATTTGTGGGTTAACATGGCAGCAATCACTTTCTTTGGGGTTAAATGCGGGGGTGGGCTGCTGGGGGTTCGCAGGGGTTCAGGAGAACTTCTAGCTAAGATTCTGTGCAGTTTGGAGAACCCGCAAATCCCACTCGTGGCTGGCCCCACCCACCAAGTCCAGCCTCTCCCAGGAGTCTCCATGTGGCTCGTTTTGGATGCAGGGCGCACGTGGAGGCTCAGGGAGGGTGAAAAACGGGTCTACCGGAAGTTCGGGAAGGCCAGAAATGGGCCCATTTCCAGCCTCCAGAGGGCCTCCGAGCCTGAGGAGGCCATTTTCGCCCTCCTGGAGGCTCAAGAAAAGCCTCGGGAGCCCAGGGAGGGCAAAAACGCACCCCCTTCCATGGTGCAGGAGGCCGACTAAGCCACGCCCACCATGGCCACGCCCACCCACCAACTGAGCAGAGAACCCCTTGCTAAACTTTTTGAAGCCCACCCCTGGTTAAATGATCTCTTGCCTTCCAAATTTTTTATCCTTAAACCTGAAGGCAAAATTAAAAATATGTTGGAATGTATATATGTCTGTATGTCAGGAACGCCTCTAAAATGCGTTAGTTTTTTTAAATAATAATAATAATAATAAAGCAGCTAAAGTGAAGAGTAAGTTAAAATAGCGAAAGCTAACATTCCATAATTCATGGTAGGAACAATAATAGGATCAACGTTCAGTTTTAGCAGCTTCCTAGAAGTTGCTTTGTTGATAACAACAGGGGAGATTTTCAAAGACACGAGCTAAAAGTTGGATGTCTTTGAAATCTCTTCTGGTTCCCTAATTTCTATTACATGTGCTAATATGACCATAATGTTAGCTGTAAAGCACAGTTGTGCCTCTCTACACTTTCCAGAGACTTCAGAGTGAATTTCTGCTTATTTCCAGGCACGTTCTAATCTAGGGTTTTTCCCTATTCATTCATGCATCCCATCATGTTTAATTCTTCCTTCACAAGTTAGCAGTTCTCAGATCTATTCCAGCATCATGCTAAACCTGTCATACAATCACAGAACTAGCATTAAAAGTGAGCAGGTTTCTCAGCGACTCCTTTATTGAAATTACTATTCAGACACTCAACTCAGTTGGGCGACGACTTTAGGTCAGTTTCTCATACAAAGCGGACATCACACGATGGGGATTGATTTAGCCCCCGGATTCAGGCACACAGATGTTGGTTCCTTCAGACATCGACAAAGTAGAAGATGACTCTACATGAGAGCGACTGGCTGTCTTTTTATGCCAACAAATGGCCAACAAATACATAAAGGGGTTTTCTTTGCAGCCTAATTAACCAGCCATGACTCTTCTATGGCTTCGTTTTCCACTGCAGAAAGGTTAATTATATGTGAATATGCATGTGTTTCTGTGAAAGTGAATCTGCAACAAGAAGTTACAATTATGCTACGGAAACATGTACTTGGGATTTTTGTTATTTTTAATTACATGTACGTCCCACCTTGCCTCTGGGAGCCTCAGGTGGTTTAAAAGATGTTCCTCTTCTTTAACCTTCACGGCTATAAACACTTGAAGTAAGTTAGGCTGACTCGAAGCCATCCGTTTGACCCACTGTCAAATGGTGACTTAAACCCAAGCCAGCATCTTAAGTAGAGTTGCTCCTCTAAAATAAAGTAATTGCTCTCCTTCAACGTTGGAATTAAAAAGGTAAAGGTTCCCCTCGTACATATGTGCTAGTCGTTCCTGACTCTAGGGGGCGGTGCTCATCTCCGTTTCAAAGCCGAAGAGCCAGCGCTGTCCGAAGACGTCTCCGTGGTCATGTGGCCGGCATGACTCAACGCCAAAAGTGCATGGGACGCTGTTACCTTCCCACCAAAGGTGGTCCCTATTTTTCTACTTGTATTTTTTACGTGCTTTCAAACTGCTAGGTTGGCAGAAGCTGGGACAAGGATCGGGAGCTCACCCCGTTACGCGGCGCTAGGGATTCAAACCACTGAACTGCCGACCTTTCGATTGACAATCTCAGTGTCTTAGCCACTGAGCTACCACATCTCTTTATTTATTTTTTTAATGTTGGAATTACCAGACCTCAAAATAGCTATTCCTATTCTTACGCTAAGGATAGTTTCATATGCTCATATTCTTTCAATGCATGTACCTAGTAGAGTTATTAGTTGTTCTGAGTATGGGAAAATGGAAGAATCTGATCCTGTTAATAGCCAATAGGTCAATTTAGAATAGTTTTTCCATAAAACCCATCACATTCCCCATCGCACAATGGTGACATGTATAAAAGAAACTGATTCTTTATCTTGGTGGTGGACACCATCTGTGATTAGTTGCCAAAGAGAATTTAAAGAATATAAGTGGTTTCCTGCTGGAATGGACCCCTGGCTCATCTAGCCCAAGAATCTGTTCTCAAAGTAGCCAATGAACTGCAAAACAAAACCCACTAATCTCTCAACAGTCACACCACTGATCCATCTGAATCAGTGATGGGATTCCTAGATTTTTACTACTCATTCTGTTGGTGTGGCATGGCTTGGTGGGCATGGCAGGGGAAGGATACTGTTAAATCTCCATTCCCTCCCCACTCCAGGGGAAGGTTACTGCAAAATCCCCCTTTCCTCAAGATCAGCTGGGACTCGGGAGGCAGAGAATAGATGGGGACGGGGCCAATCAGAGGTGGTATTTACCGGTTCTCTGAACTACTCAAAATTTCCGCTACCAGTTCTCCAGAACCTGCTGAAACCCACCTCTGATCTGAACTCCACTGAACCCCACAGTACGGCATATCAATACCAGATAGCCACAGTGCACACATGTCCATTTGGATATTTGGAAGTAAACGATTCATGTGTCGGAAATGATATACGAAACTGGATGTATTATGCTTGGTTGATGTACCTACAGGGTGATCCCAGGTTAATTCTTCCAGAACTAATATGGGAAAACTGCAGTGTTTCATACCACATTTATATCAAATCTGGGAACAAGCTGTCACCAAACACAGCCCCTCTGAAGGGGACGACAATGCTGTAATTTTATAGTTTGCCAAAAGACGCCGATACAAAAAGCAATGCTTGCCTTAAGATACGTTTTAAATTGGCTCCCTGGAGCATTTTCTTACCTTGTTCACTAAACCACTGTGTATGTTTTCTCCGTATTTAGCATATGCTATGTAACCTGAGCAGGATTCATATTGTTCCTCTACTTGTTTTTCTAAAATATGTTCCCATCAGGACCATAATTACATGCAAAATATTAGACACCAAATCATTCATAAAGAGGTTTATTTTTTTTCTTTCTCTCTAGATTTTTTAGCAATCCTGAGGCACTTATGTAGAGAGACCATGAGAGAGATCAAATCCCTGCCTATTAGTTCAAATGAGGGATAAACTTCAGATCAATCTGTTTGCCCCAGAACTGAAGGGCAGGCAAAACAGTTAAAAACACTTCCCTAAAATGCTAGGGAGATGAAAGCAAAGTTTTCTGCTCTTTTGGCAAACCTGTATGCAAATGACACAGGTAAATCTGTTCCATTTAGCTCATCAGGAATCATTTTAAGTCTTCTAAATTCCAAAGAGGTTCACCGCTAGACTGATTTGGGTCAATGGTAACAATTCTTCAGTTAATCCAGAAAGGTTATGAGATACCCAAATGTTTTACTTGCTTCCTAGCTAGTTGCATACAGGTGATCCTTACTCAGGTACACCTTGACTTAGGAGCAAAACTGAGCCCAAAATTTCTGTTGCAAAACATTTGTTGAGTGAGTTTTGCTCCATTTTATGACCTTCCTTGCCACAGTTGTTGAGGGAATCACTGCAGTTGTGTGAAAAAAACGGTCGTACGTCACATTTTTCGGGGCTGTTGTAACTTTGCACGGTCACTAAACGGACTGTTGTAAGTCGAGGACTATCCGTAGTACATGCCACCAAACGAAGATTTACAACAATAGCAAGAGCAATCGTCTTAATCAAAGAGACTGCTTTTTTTATGAAAGCATTCTGATGTTAAGAAAGCCAGAACAGATAGCCAAATAAAATAAACTTTGGGTTAACATGACAGTACAGACCATGATGGATATGGTTTCTACAGGGTTAATGTTAACTCAGCAAGCCACTTTGAAATGGTAACAATCACTCTGGTATGTACAGAACCAGATACTGATACCCAATGACCAGTTGACAAACTGAATTTGCACACAATTCAGGGGTGAAATGCTCCCGGTTCAGACCGGATCGCCCAATCCCATAGCGATGGCGGCGGGTGGTTCGGAGAACCGGCAGCAAAAATCCCTGCGCCCCCCCCCCTCCCCACCACCACCACCATGCTCAGCTGAGCCTCAGGATCATCAGAGGCTTTTTTTATTATTTTTCAAAGCATTTTTTCTACAACCTCTTCCGACAAAAAAATGCTTTTAAAAGTAAAAAAAAAAGTTCTGATGATCGCGCGGCTCAGCTGGGATCGTCAGAGGCTTTTCAAAGCTTTTTTTTTTTTTGCAACCTCTTGGCCGAAGAGGTGGTTAAAAAAAAAATGCTTTGAAAAGTCTCTGACGATCCCAGCTGAGTTTCCTGATCGGTAGACAGGCTTTTCAAAGCATTAGAAAAAATTCTTTGAAAAGTTAAAAAAAAAAGGTTGGCCACGCCCACCCAGTCACATTACCCCCCCAAGCCACGCCCACAGAACCGGTAGTAACAAATTTTACATTTCACCCTGACACAACTAGTCCTCAGTGTGTGACCACAATTAGGATCAAAATTTCCATTGTTAAGTAAGGTGGTAGCCTAGTCATGCCTAATTCTACAACCTTTTTTGCCTGGTTTTAAGCAAATCACTGCAGTTGTTAAGTGAATTACACGGGCGTTAAGCAAATCCACCTTCTCCCATTGACTGTGCTTGCCAAAAGCCACTGGGAAGATCACAAGTGATAACCACATGATCTCAGATATGCAACCGTTGTAAATAATTACTGGTTGCCAAGCATCCAAATTGATCACGTATCCATGGGGAGGCTGCAGCAGTTGCAAGGGTGAGGACTGGTTGTAAGTCCCCTTTTTCAGTGCCATTGTAACTTCAAACAGCCATTAAACAAGTGGTTGTAAGTTGAGAACTCCCTGTAGTTATTGTTACTAAATAAACCACAGTTGAACCAGCCCACCCAATGCACAAAGTTAAACCTGAATCAATCACTTTGAGACTTAGTGGGATGGGTAAACGCAAGGGTGAAATGCCACCGGTTCACACCAGTTCAGGCGAACCCGTAGTAATAAAAGCTACCGGTTTGGGAGAATCGGTAGTAAAAAAAAATTCTACCTGTTCATCTGAACCGGTATTTCTGACGATCAGGAATTTCTGCTTTCTAGCTAATATAAATCGTGCAGCACAGCTGTTCCCCCCCGCTCACTCTTCTACTTACCTTCTTAAGCCTCCTTTTTCCACGCTATGCGGTAGCACCTGTGGTGCGCATGCATGTGAAAGCACGTGTTTGGCACGCACGCACAGCGAACTGGTGGCAAACCTTGGAGGATTTCACCACTGGGTAAACGTCATGCATGAAGAATCATGACCACCCATTAAGCTGCAGTTAAGCTAATTCGTTGCTCATGGCTATACAAGAATCTAGCCAATGTCCAGCATTGAATTGGTGCTAGATAAGAGTTAAAAAAAAAATCAAGAGGAGCTGGAGTTGGATCATTTGTGGGAACGTAAGGACTTTAGGCCGAGTCCTCTCTTGACTCCGCCTCCAGACACTGCCCCCCTCTCTTCTACAGTAATCCTAGTTTGAATGTACCATATGCACCTGGATGGTGCAAGTAATCTCCCTTCTTCTTGCCTCCCAAAAGGTTGTTGTATGACACCTTGGGTTTAAAAAAATAATATACATTTATTGTGTTTTGCTTTGGACCTATTGACATTCTTCTGAGCTACTAAATGCTTGGCATTAATATAGGAAATCAAAACTTGAATTAAAGGAACACTCCCGTACCAGATGGGAAGCCATGGGAAATGCTAAAGTAGATTTCAGCGTTAAGGACTAACAGAATAGTTTAGCATAAAGTGTTTTAATTTTGTATGCCATAAGCCTCAGAGAAAGGATAGCTTTTAGTCTAATTATAATCGATGAGTGGCAATATAAAAAATCTTTCCTACCTATTTATTTACAAGATTTATTCACCAAGTATTTCTTCCCATTAGGAAGCTCAAAGAGGCACACCACAATATAAATCCAACAGAGGTATTAAATTCTGTCTAAATTACAAGATATAAACTAAAAATAATTTTAAAAAATGAGTTGTCAACTAAGGTCTTGATGGATGAGGCCAAAAGGCTTGTTGAAAAGGAAAAATCCGACTAAACACCGCAACCCTGATCGTATTTTTAAAGGGGAAAAAAATCTGCTTTTTTCACAAATATTCTGACTCTTCCCCTCTAATTCTACCTATTTCCTCCTTGCTAGCCACATTCTTAATGTAGTGATAAAATAAGGAGAGAGGGAGATTAATATAAAATTGGATGTTTGCGTCTAGAGCCTTGGAATATTCATAGTTTTATGTTTTTTTCTTAAGTAATCAGGAGCATATTGGTATTTTGAAATTATGTATCGCTAATAACACAAAAGTACTTAAGAGCAGAAATAGACAGTAATGGAAAATGCAGTCAACTGTTGACAACATATAGAATTTCAGAAAATAATTTACAGAGAACAGCAGAGCAGATGAGTCAAAATTTTCTCAAAAATATTCCTGGTCTCCAATAGTCCAATGTAATTCATTTTCTATCTCTGTTCATTAATCATTGTTAAAATTAGTGATCCATTTCCTCCACTCTGCCATCTGCACTCAGCTTCGTAACAAACATGACACCTTCCTGCATAATAAAACCTGACATCTACGAGGATGCCTTTCCAAATAGCTTTATGCATATTTGCACCTCTATAACCGATTCCGTTGTCAGACAAAAGTGGATTATCTAACTAGAGTTCTTTCTTTATCAAGGCACGATCTGTGGTTGGGTGTCTACATCTGACAAAGGGCGAGCGCAGGCACTCACAAAGACGAGGCCTAAAAAAAAAAGTGGGGGGGAAATATCATGCCTTCCTATCCATAATACAAAATAGAATTAGTAGGAAAGTATTTTAGAGCTGAACCAGAGACATTGATCAGATGTAAACACAGAGCTAGTTCTGAGCTTTAAGCAGGGGTGAAATGCTCCCGGTTCAGACCGGATCGGGCGATCCAGTAATGATTGTGGCAGGTGGTTCGGAGAACCGATAGCGATGGCGGTGTGAGGCTCCACCCACCTGCCCAGGTGTCATTACTTCCTGGTTTTAAGCAGGAAGTAATGTGTTTTTTACCGTCTGCACATGCGCAGAAGGTTTTGCGCATGTGCAGAGGGTCTGCGGCAGGGGTGAAATGCTCCCAGTTCGGATTGCCTCAGGCGAGTAGGTAGCGATGATGGCTGGTGGTTTGGAGAACCGGTAGCAATGGCAGCTGGAGGCTCCACCCACCCGTCCCATTCCCCGGAGTCGAGGATGCACCATTCCCCGACTCCGGCCTTGCTGCGGAGCCACTGCCTGCTCGCCCTTCGCCACGTGGTGTATCCTACTGCTCACCTTTCTCCCATGGCTGGCTATCAGGGAAGGCAAGTGCCCGAAAGTTACTGGAGTCGCTCTCTCTCCTTCTTGAATGAGCCGCTCTGGTCCACGCACTGGCTGCGCAAGAGCACACCATTTATTTAATTCAGCGACAGGTTGGTGTGTGCTTGCGCAGCTGGCATGTGGACCAGAGTGGCTCATTCAAGGAGAGTGAGCGATTCCAGTATCTTTTGGGTGCTTGCCTTCCCTGACAGCCAGCCGCGGGAGAAAGGTGAGCATTAGGAGTCAGGGAATGACTGACTCCAGGGGGGTGGGAAAGGCCATTTTTTTGCTCTCCCCAGGCTCCAGAGCCTTTCTAGGAGCCTGGGGAGGGCAAAAACAGCCTTCCCCACTCCCCCCAGAAGCCCTCCGGAAGCCAGAAATGGCCTGTTTCTTGACCTCTGGTGGGCCCAGAAGGCCCAAAAATCAGCTGGCCAGCGCGCACATGCATGCCGGAGCTGAGCTTGCATGCCCATCGATATAGCTCCGAGTGCCACCTGTGGCACGCGTCTCATAGGTTCACCATCACGACCCTATACCAATTCAGACAAATGGCTGTCCAATCTCTTCTTAGAAGAGCCTTGGAGCATCCACAACATCTAGAGACAAGTTTGGCACACAATAGCAAAAAGGTTAGCCATCATTGGTATAGGGTTTCCTGCTTGAGGGTTGGACTAAAAGATCTCCAAGATTCCTTCCAACTCTGTTATTCTGTTATGGTAGTTGACCCGAACAAGTCTTGCTCATGCGTTGAGTACCAAACAAACAATGAGTACCAAGACAAAATGTTCATGTCAGAATGCGTTGAGTAGCAAATTTGATGAGTTTCAAAGCAGTTGGGTACCAAGGTACCACTGTATAGTTTTCCATTTCCTTTGTGCTTGCTTTATGTTCTTTGCTAGTATACTTTATATTTTTAGACATTCATGCTCATTCTTAGTTTCCAAAGCTTGGGCCAGAAGTTCATGCTCATGCAGACATAGTAAGCATGTCCCTACTGATCTAATATGCATTTGTAGACTCCTTCCTGTTTCTCTGTGTGGGATGCACTCAGAAATTTTTATGTTTGCTCATTTAAGACTAACCGTTTCTGTCCATTTGGCACTTTGCACTGCTGGGCTCAAAATGGCTAGAAGTCTTAAATGCTTTTGAAAGAGGAAGGAGGGGAAGATAAGGAAATTTACTTTTTTTAAAAAAAAACAAGGGGCTTACCGACTGACTGCTATCATTTTTCTATTAGATGCAGTCATATTGGAAATATCTAATGTCTGTGAAGGAAAAAAACAATCTACCAGTATTATCTTTCTGGACATGTCAATGAAAGCTATTAATTTATTTTAATGCGTTATTGACATCTTCTTTGCTATAGATGGAAAAGTCAAGAAAGGGAAGCTTAATGCTATGGGCATAATCAGAAAAAGAAACAAAATCACTTAGGCAAGCAGAGCGAAGTTAACCCACAATCCACCTGCTGTAAGAGGCAGGGATCATGCAACTTGAAAAGGTCTGAGCAGGGTGTCAGTTGTTTAAAACAATGGGGAGCTGCATTATTCATCCGCTCTGAAGGTGTATTTAGAGAGGTGTGAAGAAGTCTCTTCTCTTGAACCAAATAACTACCTGAAAAGCAGGTGAGCATTTTTGGTACAAAGAGCTTCATATGATTAGAAGAGCCGTGGTGGCACAGTGGTTAGAATGCAGTACTGCAGGCTAACTCTGCTCACTGCTAAGAGTTCGATCCTGACCGGATCAAGGTTGACTCAGCCTTCCAACCTTCCGAGGTCAGTAAAATGAGGACCCAGATTGTTAGGGGCAATATGATGACTTTGTAAACCACTCCGAGAGGAGAATAAAGCACTATGAAGCAGTATATAAGTCTAAATGCTATTGCTATTGCTATTAACTGCCATATTTAACCACAAAGAAACCCCTGTCGATGTGTGAGTTCTATGTTCTAATATCCATGTGTATTTACCTATGTAGTATGGCTGCAGTCTTGTTATTTATACTTATTATCTTTTTGATCCCCCCCCCCTTTTATTGGTATGATGATGACGATGATGATTACATTATTCTGTTGCTTTGAATGTACACTGAGAGTTTCAGCACCAGAGAGAAATTCCTTGTGGGTTCTAATCACACTTGGCCAAATAAAGTATCCATTTGAATTCAATTCAGCAATGCCCCCGTGTGCCATCTCTAACACACACTCACTACAAATCGGTATGGAATACATATGGCAAACATGTAAGGGTAGTCCTCAACATACAACCACAACTGGAATCAACATTTCCACTGTTAAGCAGGATGGTTGTTAAGCGAGCTGCACCTGATTTTACAACTCTTTTTGCTATGGGAATCTCACTGCAGTTGTAAGCAAATCACACAGTTGTTCAGTGATTCCAGTATCCCCAGCTGCGACTTTGCTTGTCGGAAGCCGGCTACAAAGGTTGTTTTTTTTAAAAAAAAATGTATTAATCATATTTCCATGCTGCCCACTCTCTGAGGACTCTGGACAGCATACAACAATCGACAATATACTAAATAGCATATTGCCCCCAACAATCTGGGTCCTCATTTGACCCACCTCGGAAGGATGGAAGGCTGAGTCAACCTTGAGCCGGTGAGATTTGATCTGCTGATCTGCTGAACTAGCAGTCAGCTGAAGCAGCTGCAGTACAGCACTCTAACCAGTGCACCACCTCGGCTCCTTGTTAATGGAGATCACATGACCCCTGGATGCTGCCACTGTTGTAAATCCCCAAATTTTGATCATGTGAACTTGGTGATACTGGGATGGTTATAAGTACAACTACCAGTTGTAAGTCCCTTTTTCCAGTGCCGTTGTGTTTTCGAACAATCTTAAACAAATGGTTATAATTTGAGGACTTATGAAATAAGTGTGAAATATGCCTTTTTAACCGTGTATTCACTACAAATGCCAGGTGATGATACCTGCAGAGATTTTTACATTTTCTACCTTATGTATGGAAAAATGGACACAGGTATATGTCTATACAGTGGTGGGTTTCAAATTTTTTTACTACCGGTTCTGTGGGCGTGGCTTGGTGGGCGTGGCATGGCTTGGTGGGCCTGGCTTGGTGGGCGTGGCAGGGGAAGGATACTGTAAAATCTCCATTCCCACCCCACTCCAGGGGAAGGATACTGTAAAATCTCCATTCCCTCCCCAATCCAGGGGAAGGTTACTGCAAAATCCCCATTTCCTCCCGATCAGCTGGGACTTGGGAGGCAGAGAATAGATGGGGGCGGGGCCAGTCAAAATTTTTACTACCGGTTCTCCGAACTACTCAAAATTTCCGCTACCGGTTCTCCAGAACTGGTCAGAACCTGCTGAAACCCACCTTTGTGTCTATAGATTATACACATAGCCTATGCCATTTTCAGAAAAGCTATATTTCAGTAAAGAATATAGTACTGGCAACTATATTCCAAACAGAACTGCAGCATGAGTCGGCAATATGTACTCACTAAAAATATAACTTGTGAAGCCACCCTCACAGGAGCAATGACAGAGCTGAGATTTTAACCCTTATTTCTGTGTCCCACACGCTGAATCCTCTATCACTGTGGCTGTTACCATGGTGCTTTGTAGATTTTATGGAGGTGGGGGGGAGGGAATTGTGGGCTGGGGACTTAAACATTTGGTTCATACTTCGCAGAATAATTTTAAAGTAGATAACCTTATGGAGGATACACTGTGGGAGCAGAGAAACCTAGATCCAATCCAGGGGTGGGTTCTAAATTTTTTTACTACCAGTTCTGTGGGCGTGGCTTATTTTGTGGGCGTGGCTTGATGGTCATGTGACAATTCTTTAGGGTTTAGCAAAGGTACTGGTCTACCAGGCTTTTAACTGCTTGCAGAGCTGTATCGGTCTACCCATTTATTTTTGCAGGCACTGGTCTACCCATTTATTTTTGCAGGCACCGGTCTACTCATGTATTTTTGCAGGCACTGGTCTACCCATTTATTTTTGCAGGCATCTGTCTACTCATTTGTTTTTGGAGGCACCGGTCTACCACCAAACTGCCTTTTACCACTGATCAGCTGTAGGGCGGCCCTTTGAAGCCCCGCGGCAAGAGTTTAAACAGTTTTTCCTTATAGCCCATCAGCTGGGACTCAGGAGGCAGCAATAGATTGGGGGTGGGGCCAAATAAAAGGTAAGAATAACGTGGGGGGGCAGAACTGGTTCAGTGACATCATATGGTCACCGCTACCGGCTCGGCGGAACCAGGCTGAACCGGGAGGAACCCACCACTGATCCAATCTCCAAGAAACAGTTTTGACTTGTAAGGAAAATGTGTTTGGGAGAGTTATACATTACACACACCCCTTGAAATTTCTTATAGAAACAAGGATATTTGCACATACTGAACCAAAACACAAAATATGTATTAAATACAACTGCCCTCTCTCCTGTTAACACATGAATAAACATCCAGAAACACACCTCAGTGTTTGAAAACCTCCACAGATAATCCAGCTTTTCTTTTCTTTTTTTTTTTCAAGTGCCCACAGTACCACTCTAAAAGCTTAAACCAAGCCTATTTTAAATTATTTTAGACTTGTAAATGATTTTTATATTGTGAAAGGCCAGCTTTCCTCCTGGTAACTACAAACAAAAGTGGCAAACCCTTTTCACTTCCTCACTGCAATGCTTGAAAATATTGTTTTCAAACCTTTAACTTGAAATGCTAATAACAGCGCCGTGAGTTTTACCAATCGAAAGACGTTGCATTTAAAAAATGTATTTCTCTGTGGGGTTTGCTTTTTTTTTTTGAAAAAAAAAAGAAATCTTCATTATTATTTGCCAGACAGTTTATGGAAATGAAGTGTCTAGCCTATTTATTCATTTAACACTTCTTAAAGCTTGCAATAAATATTTTTGAGAGGAACTTGCGACGCTCTGCTCACCCCCACCCCCCAAATCTCTCCACTGAACAAAAAATAATGATCACAAATAGACATTGTTCTATAGCTGTCTTTTTCTCTCTTTTTTGCCTTCTGGTTTTCTTTTTTCTTCACATGTCTGCATACTGACACATTCAATTTCAGGTTATCAGCACATCTGAATTACGGAATAGTGATGGGGAGAGAGGGCAAGTCTCTCTAGACTGATTAGCATCATTTAAGAAAGCATTCGGTTGCTTGGTTCATTGGCTGCAGGGATTCCTTGATGGGTGGCCTTTTAGCATTAGAAGTCAATATGGAGCAATCTCATTTGAATTAAATATGGACAAAAGAAAAGATTTGATTGTGATTATTCATAGCTAACCTTTTAATTTCACAAAACACGTCTGTCCCACAGGCCACCCACCCCCCAAAAAAGGGGGCTTTAAAATGTATACATCCAGACATAAAATTTGATTGATTGATTGATGTTCTTAATCCTCTTTGGCTGTATTTGTATCTTTTCACCAAACGTTGTAAAAAAATTAAGTCAACTTTTAAAAAAGTGCTTCTTTTCCAAGAGAAAGAAAGAAAGAAAGAAAGAAAGGAAGAAAGAAAGAGGGAGGGAGGGAGGGAGGGAGGGAAGGAAGGAAGGAAGGAAGGAAGGAAGGAAGGAAGGAAGGAAGGA
>WNWU01000105.1:2492782-2505203 GCA_012654045.1 Ptyas mucosa
CCTCCCTCCCTCCCTCCCTCCCTCCCTCCCTCCCTCCCTTCCTTCCTTCCTCCCTTTCTCCCTTCTCCTCCTCTTCCTCCTTCTCCTCCTCCACTCCAGAAACCACTCTCCCTTCTAGCGCTACTATCGGTCTTAGAATCTTCTATAAATATTATTTATTTATTTATTTATTTATTTATTTATTTTATTAGTTTGATTTATATGCCGCCCTTCTCCGGAGACTCAGGGTGGCTTACAATACATTAAGCAATAGCCTGAATACTTTTGTACATACCTGCTTAGTAGGGCTTTCGGCCCCACCTAAACGGTGTTCTTTTTTATACAAAGTCAGCTTATTGCCCCCGCAATCCGGGTGCTCATTTTACCTACCTCGAAAGGATGGAAGACTGAGTCAACCTTGAGCCTGGTGAGATTCAAACTTGCAGTAATTGCCGGCAGCTGGTGCTAGTTAACAGCACTTTAGTCTGCTGCGCCACCAAGGCTCTTCCTTGACGACCTCCAAGGTCCCTTCCAATTCTGTTATTGTTACAACCACCAGAAATCAAGACATCGTCTGTTCAGTTCTTCCCTCAATTCAATGGTTGTTCAAGGCAAATCTCTCTTTCACACAGAACAGAGCTATACCATCTGAAGTCTGAAGCCTCAGAATGTGGCCCAGTTGGTATTTCTAAAGGTATTTTTTCCCCCTTAATTTGTCATTATACTATACATGATCAGCGATCGTAATCACTGAATTAAATTTTTATTGCTTTTAAATACGTGCCCTCAAGCCACATTTATTTTATTTATTTACCGGATCCTTCTTCCACTTGCCAGCATTTAAAATGCAATCCCTAGCACCAATCCAAAGGCCTTTGACCTCCAGAAAGTTAATCAACCTGACCTAGAGGATACTAACGCTTATAGGAATCGTGTAAATAATATACTGTAACATGATAAAAGTGTAGGAAGCAGCCTGAGGACACCGCATGGAAAATTCTACAGAAAGGTTGTATTATTATCCGTTAACAAGCTTATCAGAATAACCACCAAATGCATAATAGCCAGGGAACGAGAGCAGGCTAAATTCCCACATAAAGTTTAAGTCATCTTCGCTAGGTCAACGACCAGCATAAAATAAACAGACAGACAAACAAAGAGAAAACACAAGGCAACAATCCCATTTCAAGAGACAGAGGAGAGGAGCACAGCAATATATTATGACACCAATGTATGTTTCTAAGACCAGACAAATTCTTAAGAATTCCATATTAGGGCTGTTGTTTTCTTCAAAGAATCTTAGTCAGTTCAGTATACAAAGTTTTACTCAATTAACTAGAATTTATTTAAATATTATTTTTTTTAAAAAAAATGCTTCCAAAGGTCAGAAGAGGGTACATTCTTTTCAGATGTAGCTGAAGTTGCTTTGGTCACCGCATTAAAAGAAGAAACAGGCATACAAAAAAAAAATTCCAAGCTTTTTGCCTCCTTTGAAAAAAAAATTGGAAATCTTTTTCATCGCATTAAATAAGAAACTCCTATAGATCAGTGGTGAAATCCAAATTTTTTTACTACCGGTTCTGTGGGAGGTGGCTTGGTGGGCGTGGTGTGGCTTGGTGGGCGTGGCAGGGGAAGGATACTGCAAAATCTCCATTCCCACCTCACTCCAGGGGAAGGATACTGCAAAATCCCCATTCCCACCCCATTCCAGGGGGAAGGATATTGTAAAATCTCCATTCCCACCCCACTGTGGGGCCAGCCAGAGCTGGCATTTGCCGGTTCTCTGAACTACTCAAAATTTCCGCTACCGGTTCTCCAGAACCTGTCAGAACCTGCTGGATTTCACCCCTGCTATAGATACGTTCCATCAAGTAGATCTGCATTCCTAAAGTTACCCTATTGCACAGCAAAATCACTTCTTGAAGGGGTTTTTGTGTGACAATGGTCACATGGAATCACTTGAATGTCTACTCATATTTCGATCGATAGATAGATCGATTGATAGATAGATCGATAGATAGATATGCTTTCATTTTAATATCATGAATGATATTTGCATTTGCCGTACAAATGCACCCAATCTCCATTGCTTCTGGTATTAGAAACATAATGAAACAAACGTGTAAGCAATTTTGAAATCCAGGAACATATTACCCAGCAGCTGAATCTGGAGAGAAAACTGGGCTTCCGTCAGGCTTTTTATACATATACAGTGCAGCTTCTTAACCAATGTTTTTTTTGTTTTGTTTTTTAAATTTGATTTATATGCCGCCCTTCTCCGGAGACTCAGGGCGGCTTACAATGCGTTAAGCAATGTTCCTGAAGTCTCATGGAAAAGATCTATGTAGTTGGTCCTACATGTGTGAACATCTACTCAAAGGGGCAACTGCTCAATTCTGAAGTTGATCACATGTTACATTTTGGATGCATGCGAACGTTTTGCTCTTATGTATGTGATTTTTTTTTAAGTAGGAAGTTGGACTGCCCCTGAAAGAAAAGCCAGGAGCAAGAATCACCAACTCTGTGTTTGGTTTTTAACGCAAACAAATTCTAGGTAATAATACAATGAATCTTTCACGGTTATGGCTGTGTTGCATTTGAATTTTCTGGCCTTGTAACTATCGGCAATACACCAGTGTTTCCCCAGAAACTTCCTTCCCCTCCCTTCCTCGGCCCCCTCCCCAAAATGATCTTCCTGGAATGTAAACAGCACAGGAATAGGCAGAATCTTGAATTAAGCATTTTGACTGCATTTCTTTAGAAGTAATCTTCAAAGAATGTACAGCTTTCCAACAACGTACCAACTCAACTGAGGAGCTTGTAACTACTTGTATAACCAAACAGGTCATGTATATTACTTATTATTATCAGTTGATCCCTGTAGAATGGCAAGAGACCATAAAAATATAGAAGGGACGGTTTCTGGGTATCTTCCTTTAAAAGGGAAAACTTGGTTCCTTTGGCAAGCAAACAGGATAGCAATGGTGCTTTTATAGAACAATAGTCAGAACCATTTTATTTTAGCATTTAGGATCTTGCATAAAAGACCACTTGGGGACGCGGTGGCTCAGTGGCTAAGACTCTGAGCTTGTCAATCGAAAGGTTGGCAGTTCAGTGGTTCAAATCCCTAGTGCTGCATAACAGGGTGAGCTCCCGTTACTTGTCCCAGCTTCTGCCAACCTAGCAGTTCGAAAGCACGTAAAAAAGGCAAATAGAAAAATAGGGACCACCTTTGGTGGGAAGGGAACAGCGTTCCGTGCACCTTTGGCATTGAGTCATGCCGGCCACATGACCACGGAGATGTCTTCGGACAGTGCTGGCTCTTCAGGTTTGAAACGGAGATGAGCACCATCCCCTAGAGCCGGGAATGACTAGCACATAGGTGCGAGGTGAACCGTTTCCTTTATCTTATAAAAGACCACACAGCAGGAATCCATCACTCGTCTTGCCATTAATACAGAGTTGGGTAAAAGGTAGGAAAAGCATAAAGATGCAAAGGTTTTCTTTTTTTAATGATGCTACAAAAAGAAACATTTACTAATATTAATTGCTCAGAAAGGATTGTCCTTCATAAATATATAGTATTGTATACACGTTAGGAGAAGTCTGGTATACCTTTTCCAATTAACACATTTTATTTTTTTTTAAAAAAAACTTTCCTGAGCTGCAGTTTCCTTTGTCTGCTCACAAACCTTTTTATGCCTTTTAATAATAATTGTCGGTCAGAAAAGGTGCTATCAGATTCTCCTGACTTGTGACTCACACCATGGAACTAATAGAGAGCCAGATTGGTAAAGGCATCAGGTTAGAAACTACGTTAGAAAGGCATCAGGTTGGTAACTCAGGTTGAAAGGTAAAGATTCCCCTCGCACATATGTGCTAGTCGTTCCCGACTCTAGGGGGCGGTGCTCAACTCCTTTTCAAAGCTGAAGAGCCAGCGCTGTCTGAAGACGCCTCCGTGGTCATGTGGCTGGCATGATTCAACACCAAAAGCGCACGAAACGCTGTTCCCTTCCCACCAAAGGTGGTCCCTATTTTTCTACTTGCATTTTTTACGTGCTTTCGAACTGCTAGGTTGGCAGAAGCTGGGACAAATCACGGGAGCTCACTCCGTTACACGGCACTAGGGATTCGAACCGCTGAACTGCCGACCTTATGATCGACAAGCTCAGCGTTTCAGCCACTGAGCCACCGTGTCCCTCTAACTATCAGGTTAGAGACCATGAATTCAAGTCTTGCCTTAAGCACGAAGCCATCTGGATTCCAGTCACTCTCTATCATCCCTAGAATGCCATCACTCTGCTAAACAAATAATTCCCTCAACGCTATTCACTAAGTCTGCATTGCTATTAATCTTCTCATCGTTCCTATCACCCATCTCCTCCCACTTATGACTGTATGACTGTAACCTTGTTGCTGGTATCCTTAAGATTTATATTGACTGTTTCCTAACATGGTTTGATTGCTTATTTCTTCCCTATGACTATCATTAAGTGCTGTACCTTATGATTCTTGACGAATGTATCTTTTCTTTTAGGTACACCGAGAGCATATGCACCAAAGACAAATTCCTTGTGTGTCCAATCACCCTTGGGCAATAAAGAATTCTATTGATCTATTGATATTGATAGAAAGAAGGGAAGGGCAGACCACTTTTAAAGCCTTGCTGAGAAAACTTCAGAAACTGGTCCAGTCATAAGGAATCAACATGGACTTGAAGGCACTCACGTACATTGACCAACACTGCTCTCCTTCTACAGGTAGTCCTTGACTTACAACAGTTCCTTTAGTGATCATTCAAAGTTACAAAGGTACTGGAAAAAGTGACTAATGACCATTTTTCACACTTATGATGGTTGCAACAGCCCTAGGGTCATATGACTTACATTTGGACGCCTGACAACTGATTCACACTTATGACGGTTGCAGTGTCCAGGGTCACGTGATCCCCTTTTGTGTCCTTCTGACAAGCAAAGTCAATGGGGAAACCAGATTCACTTTTACAACGGTGTTACTAATTTAAGAACTGCAGTGATTCACTTAACAACTGTGGCCAGAAAAAAAAAGTCGTAAAATGGGGCAAACTTAACAACACTTAGCAACAGAAATGTTGGGCTCAGTTGTGAATCGTAAGTTGAGAACTCTCTGTATAAGGTCGATGTGTCTATGTAAAGTCACTTTTCACCTTGAAAGACCTAAAGTTCAGGAGGAAAAAGAGGAATTATTGCTAACGATGGAAGAAAAGACTACCACAACTCCAGAGAGATGAAGAGTTACTTTTTTAAAAAAAAAATGTAGTTTTATTGTGCTGTTAAATTGCAATGAAAGGCAAGCATTTATTACAGTCAAAAGTCAACATATAGATTTTACCTCTATTGAACAAACACAAAACAAATGACCTCAGATGCAGCCAATGTAATGGGATCAGGGGTGGGATTCAGCCGGTTCAGACTGAATTCAGGCGAACCGGATGCTAATTTTATATCTGGTTCGCAGAACCGGTAGTTGCAAGGATTGGCTGGCCCCACCCCTTCCACCCCGCCCCTCCCAGGAGTCCCCATGCTGCCTGTTTTGGATGCAAGGTAAGTGCAGAGCCCACGTGGAAGCTCTGGGAGAATGAAAACCGGAAGTGCCGGAAGTCTGGAAACGGGCCCGTTTCCAACTCCGGAGCACCTCCAGAGCCCAGAGGAGGCCGTTTTCACCTTCCCAGAGGCTCAAGGAAAGCCTCCGGAGCTTGGGGAGGGTGAAAACGCCTCCCTGAGGTGCAGGAAGCTGAGTAGGCCACGCCTACCATGGCCACGCCCACCCATCAGCCAGGCAGAGAACCGGTTGCTAACATTTTTTAATCCCACCCCTGAATTCCTACAGAGGTCAAGAGCAAAGTCCTGGAAATGACCTGTTCTCTCAGGGAATAAGCCTCAAATCCAATATTTTAGCATCCAAAAGTCAGAAAGGGAAATCTCTACCCAACCAAAGATAAGACAATGTTATCCAGCTACCATGCATTGACACTAGGAATGTTATTTCACTTTGGGATAAGCAGACAGGCTCCTGACCTAGATTACAAAAACGGCACCAGTGAAAAGGATTAAACTTTACTCTTGAAATCTCACTCTCTCTGTGTGAGCTAAAAGGGGAGAACATCAATGGATCTCAATTCAGCCTGAGCCTTTCCTTACATTTATGTACCTGATAATCCTTCTTTATTGTTAGTGCATGAAGATACCATATTTTAAAGGTGCAGGTGTTTATGCTTACACACAGCTAATCCTTGCCTGGCTCCATACATCCATGTGCAAATTCAGCGTCTTCTTATATGATCTGACTGTTAGTTCAGCTGTTATACAATTTTTTTTAAAAAAAAAAACCCAAAAGATGAAACCAATAAAGCAATCATTATGCAAGAACATTTATCATTGAAAAGCAGTGGAATTTTTGGGAGCCTGTTTTGGAAAAGAAAAGCATTATTTTTCTGGATATATTTTGGAAAATATTTTTTTTAGAAATATTTAATATTATATAATATTTAATTATATAATGGAAGGTGTCTAATTTCAAGGTCGCTCAAAAAATCCTCCATGTTTGAACCTCACAATAGCTTGCAAATACAGGGTATGAGATACATGATCAATCTCTCTGTTTCCAAATTTAACAGCAAGTTAGACAAAGAGAAAACAAGTCCAATGAGACAAATCAGTATTTCTCTTCTTAAAGTAAACAACTTTGAACTTTGTAACTGGATCTAATGTACCTTATGTAGTAAGTTTCCCAAATCAGCTTATTCAAACTATGATACGGATTTGTTTGGGGACAAGCAAGCCAAAATTTGCAATATTCTGCTGGTAAAGTATTGAAAGAATACATTAGCTCCTAAAGGACATCAACTACAGAACGAGCAATATTTCTTTGCTCAATTCACACATATGAAAGGAGCCAAATTAAGTACATATGCCACAACCCAGGTCTTTATTTATTTATTATTTATTTATTGGTTCAATTTATATGCTGCCCTTCTCCGGAGACTCAGGGAGGCTTACAATGCTTTAAGCAATAGCCTTCATACTTTTGTATATACCTGCCTAGTAGGGCTTTTGGTCCCTCCTAAGCAGTGTTCTTTTTTATACAAAGTCAGTTTATTGCCCCCACAATCCAGGCCCTCATTTTACCTACCTCGGAAGGATGGAAGGCTGAGTCAACCTTGAGCCTGGTGAGATTTGAATTCGCAGTAATTGCAGGCAGCTGGCGCTAGTTAACAGCACTTTAGTCTGCTGCGTCACCAAGGCTCTTTGCTCTTTCCCTAGCAAATGGAACTTCCTTGGGAATGCTTCAGAATTCATCTTCCTTTACTTTTCCTAGCCATTATTAAACATTTATACTATTAGCAAAATAACAGAATAACAGAGCTGGAAATGACCTTGGAGGTCTTCTAGTCCAACCTCCTGCTCAGCCAGGAAAACTTATACCATTTCAGACAAATGGTTCTCCAGTTTCTTCTTAAAAACCTCCAGTGTTGGAGCATTCACAACTTCTGAAGGCAAGCTTGATTAATTGTTCTACACTGTTAGGGAATTTCTCCTTAGTTCTAGGTTGCTTCTCTCCTTAATATGCAACGTGAACAAAGAAAGGTTTGTCATGAATGTATTTCATCATAATTACAAAGACAGTGGACCTTTTTCAAAAGGTTCCACAGAGGACTCAGCATTGCTTCACTTCATACTGCCCAATCATTAACGTGTGGGTTGGTCCAGAGGTGAAATTCAGCAGGTTCTGACCAGTTCTGGAGAACCGGTAGTGGAAATTTTGAGTAGTTCGGAGAACTGGCAAACACCACCTCTGGCTGGCCCCAGAGTGGGGTGGGAATGGGGATTTTGCAGTATCCTTCCCCTGGAGTGGAGTGGGAATGGAGATTTTACAATATCCTTCCTCTGCCACCAAGCCACCCCCACCAAGCTATGCCACTCCCACCAAGCCTCGCCCACAGAACCGGTAGTAAAAAAATGTGAATCCTATTACTGGGTTGGTCCCACTGACCCATCTCATTTGAAATTCCTGTGAATGTCTAAGAAAGATACCTCTCCCACTAAGATGTTGCTGTCTTGAAAATGCTTTTTTTTTTAATTCGTAACTTTTAAACCAACAAGAGCCACCCCACTTTAGATTATTGATTTTCCTTTTTTCCATGCTCTATTGTTCCCATCATCTTTGCAAGAATATGGACATTAACTTGCACAGTAAATGTCAGTTAGAAATAATTATAGATATTTATCAAAGAAAAAAAGTGTGTATTTCCTTTGAACAAAAACAAAAACTAAATCTAAACAGCCCTGATGTGGTGTATGAATAAGATCCCATAACTCCATTATTCCTGTGTGGCTAAAGGACCTCTGCATAAACTAGGGCCATCACTAGGGCCATTATGTTTAAAGATTTCGTCTTCTGTTTCCTCTGTTTTGTGTAAACTCAACAGTTATTGGTGCTTTGTGGCTCTTACTTTTTTCTTGCAAAATTGAATTCCCAATTCTTCAGGATAGCCAGAAGCCACTGTTGCATCTCATTCTTTCTTCTCCATTTTCTTCTACTCCTTCTCCATGAGATCTTATCACTTTCATTTGTCTAGACCAGGGGTCTCCAAACTTGGCAACTTTAAGACTTGTGGATTTCAACTTCCAGAATTCCTCAGCCAGCCATTCAGAATTCTAGCAGTTGAAGTCCACAAGTCTTAAAGTTGCTGACGTTTGGAGACCCCTGGTCTAGATTAAAGTTTTTCTGAACAAGAGTAAAAGTATTTCAACACAGCACACACACAAAAAAAGTACCAAGCAGAAGTCAATTTCAAAAATAATCAAACCACAAGTACAATTTTGGGTGAGGTTTCAGTCTCTCAGTTAAATTTAATGTCTGAATGTACTAAATTGAAGTTTCCCTGTACTTGAAAAGTTAACATACGAGAAAACCATAACTCTAGTTAGTCTGGGATGGCCACTCATTACATGTTTCAAAGAACTGTTCCTTCTCTAAGAATAAAATTAGTCATCCTTCTCAAGCTAATAAAGAATGTAGTTTGTTCTTTCCTTTTCTCATTGACCTTCTGGGGCATGTACCAAAAGTACACAAAAAAAGCAACTGTAATTTAACTTGTCCTCTATTTAAATTATTTTATATGTTAATGTTGCATTTCAGAATTGCTATTATTCTTTTTTATGAGGTAGCATTCAAACTAAATTGCTCATGAAACAGCACCACTGAAGTCCACAAGATAATTAGTCATCCCAATCAACTTAAGTTCATTAATTCCAGCAGAACTTAGTTATGACAAACTTAATCTGAATGAATTCTTGAAACAACTGCCTTGGAAATAAAGGCAACAAACAGAAATAAATGTAACGTATTGCAACATCATCTAAGCATGAGTCACATTCTGGCACATGGTTTATGGCATTTTACTAATTATCTAATAAAATGTGTTCTTTATCTTGAAGACGGAAACGTAGGTTAACCTTGCCACCAAAGCAACGTTATTCCACATGCAGAGAATGAAAGATTTTGGCACTCTTTCAAACAGGTGATTCTTGTGTACATATCCAAAATGGTGCGCTTTTGGATATTTAAATCATGCTTTAAATATGAAAAGACATTGCAAAAGTTGGTTTCCCTTATTTTCAGAACACTAACAATGATTGCTAACATGCAGGCCGCTCGTTAAAGACATTAGTGTGTTAATACAATGCCGCTATAGGACATTGCATGACAAATCAACTAGACACAAAGATCGTTTTCCCCCCCATGCTGAACATTTAATTCCCACAACACTGTGTTATAGTTAAGAAATTTACCCATGTAGTATTGCTGTATTGCTATTATCATCTTTCTTATCTTCTCAATTCTCATCTTCTCATCCTACTATCCTACTATCTTCTATTGGCATCTTATGACTTATCGCTTGTTTGCATCTTATGATTAATGATTGTAACTATGATTTATGATCTATGACCCTATCACTTCATTGTTGTGTGTGTGTGTACACTGAGAGCTTATGCACCAGTGGCAAATTCCTCGTGTGTCCAAATCACACTTGACCAATAAAGAATTCTATTCTATTAGAGAGATATTTATGAAAAAAAACTAAAAACGCACCTGTAGAAGCAGGAAATCTAATCAGGGTTAAATCTATGAATGTGTTACATATTTTCATGAAAGAAAGAATACTGGGTGCTTTGTTTCCCTCAAATGCTGAGGCATAATTTTATTATTCATGGAAAGTGAGAAGCTATTTTGGCAAGGAGATTATCAAAACAGGTTATATATAAAGATATTTCCTGGAAAAAAAATATACCTATTATTTAGACTGGATCATGTTCTAAAATTCTAGATTTATTTTACCAAATCAAAATTTGTGATCACGTTACAAAGTCGAGAAATAAACGAAAAGGTATAAATTAAGATGTCTGACATAAGGGTTTTTAGATTAAAACATTTGTTCCTAAATCTTTCAGTCAAGTAAACCTTTTGAAAACACCTTTTGAAATGTTTGAGATAGATAGATAGATAGATAGATAGATAGATAGATAGATAGATAGATAGATAGATAGATAGATATAGATATATATGGATAGATAGATAGATAGATAGATAGATAGATAGATAGATAGATAGATAGATAGATAGATAGATAGATAGATAGATCGATCTGTGGATAGATAGATAGATAGATAGATAGATAGATAGATAGATAGATAGATAGATAGATAGATCTCTCTCTCTCTCTCTCTCTGTGTGTGTGTGTGTGTATAATAGTCTGAAGTCGCAACTCTGTAAAATGAGATTTCATTAGGTGAGTATTAGGACTGATCATATTTATTATGGTTATTACTACAATGT
Source organism: Ptyas mucosa (assembly GCA_012654045.1). NCBI lineage: Eukaryota > Metazoa > Chordata > Lepidosauria > Squamata > Colubridae > Ptyas > Ptyas mucosa. The sequence continues at coordinate 2,503,640 of WNWU01000105.1, forward strand.
ACCATTTTAGGACAAATTGGCATTCTAAATTGAAACAGTGTCATCTCTCACACATATTATACTGAAGGAGGCAGGGAATAAAAGTTTATCTCACTTCCAAGGTGGACAGATTTTCACAAAATTACTTTAAGGGAACTTAATGTGATTCTGGAATTATCCATTCATTTCAGCATTTTGTTTATCTTTAATGAAAAACAAGTTGCCTTTTATATATATGTATTAAAAAAAACCCTCCTTTAAGAAATTCAATATAAAAACTAAAAAGAAAGTAACACTTTGAATTTATATTTAACATATTTCTCCTATTGACCTTTAATTTCATTGTCTTGCACTGACATTCAGAAGGCTAAACAGTAAAATATTCGCTTTTTGTTCTTTCAACGCTTACGAGGTCCACAGCTCCTAATCTGCATTAGAATTTAAGGAAAAGGGATTATTTCACTTGGTGTTCTGGAGGAGTTTAGAATAGCAAATAGCACAAAGCAGCCCTTAAAATCCCAAACAATCATCTCCAGTCATGTCCCTAAGAATACATTTATACATTATGCAACTTTACCTTACTCTGGGAAACGCAAGTTATTTGGATTCTCCACTATTAAATTCCTCTTCTATATTTTTGAAACCCAAACTTCAATCAAAATAGTTTCAGTAAAAATTTCATTCTACTACCAGAGAAATTTGCTGGTAGTTATCTGGAAATACTATTATCTGGAAATACTATTTTGTTGTTAGCTGCGAAGTTATGTCCGACCCATCGTGACCCAATGGACAACGTTCCTCCAGGCCTTCCTGTCCTCTACCATTCTCTGGAGTCCATTTAATCTCACACCGACTGCTTCAGTGACTCCATCCAGCCACCTCGTTCTCTGCCGTCCCCTTCTTCTTCTTTTGCCATCCATCGTTCCCAGCATTAGGCTCTTCTCCGGTGAGTCCTTCCTTCTCATTAGGTGGCCAAAGTATTTGAGTTTCATCTTCAGGATCTGGCCTTCTGAAGAGCAGTCAGGGTTGATCTTCTCTAGGACTGACCGGTTGGATTGCTATTACAAGCTTATAAACTATTACTGGTTTATAAACATTCTACAATTCAGGATTCATTTAAGAGGGTTGAGAGCCAATGTGATAGTTAAAGTGTTGGCCCAGAAGGGAATGTATCAGTGGTGGGTTTCAAAAAATTTTACTACCGGTTCTGTGGGTGTGGCTTGGTGGGCGTGGCAGGGGAAGGATACTGTAAAATCTCCATTCCCTCCCCAATCCAGGGGAAGGTTACTGCAAAATCCCCATTTCCTCCCAATCAGCTGGGACTTGGGAGGCAGAGAATAGATGAGGGCAGGGCCAGTCAGAATTTTTACTACCGGTTCTCTGAACTACTCAAAATTTCCGCTACCGGTTCTTCAGAACTGGTCAGAACCTGCTGAAACCCACCTCTGGAAGGTAGGCAGGATAGCCACCATCAGCTACGAAAGCTCACTGGATGACATGAAGAGGAAGAGGAAGAGGAGGAGGAGGAGAAAAGAAGAAGAAGAAGAAGAAGAAGAAGAAGAAGAAGAAGAAGAAGAAGAAGAAG
>WNWU01000105.1:2505213-2518688 GCA_012654045.1 Ptyas mucosa
AGAAGAAGAAGAAGAAGAAGAAGAAGAAGAAGAAGAAGAAGAAGAAGGAGAAGAAGGCCACCTTCTGAACAGTTTTACTCTCTCTATTTCCACCCCCATCACATAGCCATCAGGAGAAAAGTGCCATCTTGCACCCCTTAGATAGAAACCATTTTTTTAAAAAGTTTTCATTCCAGGATTTTCACATTTTTTAAAAAAGGATGCCAGATGCTAATTCTTGGGCCAACCCTTCAAACAACCCTTCAAACTTATATTTTCAAGACTTTCGTCAGAGTGAAAACTGCAGATGAATTAAACTGTTCAAAAGCTGGGATGACGATTTCACTTTGCTATATCATATTTAGGCAGGAGATACTAGCCGAAGAGTATCTGTACCTTAGCAGTATCTGAAAAGGGTCTGACTCTGCAAAAATTCCCAGCGTGTGACTAGGGCTAAAAGAGCAAGAGTTTTTATATTGCCAGATAAACATTTAAATTCCGTTCACTTGAGGGGGAAACATGAAATAAAAATCGGTTTGGGATGACTTCTTTCTTTCCTCTTCTTTTGACGAGAGAGGAAATTGTAAAATTTGGCCCAGTGTCAGCTCAGGAGAAGATGCATTGCCGTGCCTCAGAGAAAACATTTCATCGTAAGAGCGCTTCCCAACTCTTTGCACGTTCCAGGGTGCCACAGCTGTGCAGTCCCAGGTGCAAGTTCTGCAGATGTCACAACCATGGAAGTGAGATTAAATGGAACAGACTCCAGGCAGAGAGCCAATGAGCCATTTCTCGAGCGCTCGGCTCACAGACCCTTCAGCTTTTAAGACGTGAGAGTCTGATATTAACTTAGAGCCTCAACGCAGGACGTAAAGCTAGAATATCAAGCGAACATCACTGAAGAAGGACGTTTCTCACCCTTATGAGGTAGGAAGTGGGAAGCAACCCACATTATCTACAAACACGACTTCCCCCTGGCATATAACAACAGGGGTTATTTGTGTTATTTTTAATTATTTTATTATTTTTATTAAATTTGTTTGCCGCCCATCTCGTCATGAAGTGACTCTGAGTGGCTTAGAACATCAAAAACAATGAAACCATACAAAAAGCATATTCTCAATAGCAATGAAAATGCAAGTTACAAATGCAAATGATGTAAAATAAGTCACTTTCTATATATAGATATATATATATATACCTAGTTTGTTTCATTTTGTATTGTTTTTCTATTTTATGGGGTGAATATAAATGTATTTTGTATGTACTTGATTTGATATTTTATCTTTTTATGTTTAATAAAGTTTAAAAAAGAAAATGCAAATTACAACCCCCGTTGAGCCCAAGATTTCTGTTGCTAAGCAAAACATTTGTTAAGTGAATTTTAACCCCCTTTTAAGAAAGCCAGATCCTGAAGATGAAACTCAAATAAATACTTTGGCCACCTAATGAGAAGGAAGGACTCACTGGAGAAGAGTCTAATGCTGGGAAAGATTGAGGGCAAAAGAAGAAGGGGATGGCAGAGAACGAGGTGGCTGGATGGAGTCGCTGAAGCAGTAGGCATGAGCTTAAATGGACTGCAGAGGATGGGAGAGGACAGGAAGGCCTGGAGGAACATTGTCCATGGGGTTGTGATGGGTTGGACACAACTTCGCAACTAACAACAACAACAAGTGTCCTTAGAAGGCCAGATAAGTAAAAGATGGGGAGGATAGGGAGCATGATGTGCAGGTTGGGGCAAGATGGAATTGACTACTGGTCCATCAACCACCTGTTGATGTTTCAATGTTTCTCTTGTTCCACGTTTTTGAGAAATAGTATAATAGTAGTCAAATCAACTGCACCTTAACACCTGGATCTTAAGAAGAGACACTTAAAATTCACAATTCAAGACCATTTTGGAGTGCCTTCCAATAGATTCTCTAAACCAACAATGGGGGCTTCTCACATCAGCTAAGAACTGTATTTGATATCAAGTCAGTATTTGCGATAACTTTCTCTCTTCTACTTGCGCTTTGACAAGTGGTACATGCAAGACTAAAATGTGCTTTCAGCAACATGGATTTTCTGTTTCGTCTGTGCATAAGACACATTATTACTTATGCATGTTTGGTATTCAAAGGGGAGTACAGTTTTCCACTGATTTGTAATACGCATCCCTCATTTCGATATAAATATTAGTCCATATGTATGTGTGGGTGGGTGGGTGGGTCATGGATGGATGGATGGATGGATGGAGAGAGAGAGAGATAATAGATAGATGATAGATAGATAGATAGATAGATAGATAGATAGATAGATAGATGATAGATAGATAGATAGATAGATAGATAGATAGATAGATAGATAGATAGATAGAGTAGATAGATGGATGGAGGGATGGATAGTAGATAGACAGACAGACAGATGATAGATAGATAGATAGATAGATAGATAGATAGATAGATAGATAGATAGAAGATAGACAGACAGACAGAGATAGATGATAGATAGATAGATAGATAGATAGATAGATAGATAGATAGATAGATGATATACATATAGATAGATAGATAGTAGATAGATAGATAGATAGACAGTAGATAGATAGATAGATAGATAGATAGACAGAAATAGATAGATAGAGAGAGGGGGGATGGATGGATGGATGGATGGATGATATAGATAGATAGATAGATAGTAGATAGATAGACAGTAGATAGATAGACAGATAGATAGATAGACAGAGATAGATAGATAGATAGATAGATAGATAGATAGATAGACAGACAGACAGACAGACAGACAGACAGACAGACATGGATGGATGGATGGATGGATGGATGGATGGATGGATAGATAGATAGGATAGGATAATGATGGATGAGAGATGAGAGAGAGAGTGAGAGAGAGAGAGAGAGACCTGTAATAGAGATAATCTTCTGAACTATCTGATGTTGTATTAATATACTACTACTTTTTTGATTAGCCATGTCAGAATACAACATACAGCACCGTAATAAGACCATGTGTTACAAAATAAAGGCAGTACTAAAAGGAAAGGCAAACCATATTTCTGTGTCACACACCCCCCCCCCCACAATTAATGCCCATCAGATCCAGATATGCCGTTCTTAATATATTAATCATGTAAGTAGTGCTTAAAGTTAAAAACTATGCAAAATATGTTAAGCTATACTAATTGGTGTGTGTGTGTGTGTGTGTGGAAATACTCCAGCTCCTACAGAAACAATGGATAGTGTATGACTGTCCTGCTCCTCGTGGCCATGACCCCAAATTTCTGCTGAACCCCAGGTCCACCAGCTTTGCGCATCCCTACAGAAGGGACATTGTTTCCTTGGATAAAGAGATACGATATTTTCCTGTCTTCTGCTGCTGTTGCTTCTTTCCCTGCCTGCTCTCATTTTTTTTTCCTCCCTCTTCACAGAAGGCAGAGAGGTGGTTCACACAAGCCTGGCATTAAGCAAGGGAGTTGCAGGAGGTTTGCCATTTGGCAATTCGTGAACACTTTAGAGAAACATTTCAGCAATCCGGCATCGCACAATCACTCAGGGAGCATGGTACAGTGCACCAAACAGAGCATGCTAGTTAAACCATGCAACTCTTGAGCTGTGCCCTCCATTAAGCGTAATTGCATTATCTGACCAAAGGAAGAAGAAGGAAAAAAAGATCAATGTGCAGATGATGACACTCGAGAGTCCCAACAGCTAATTCTGGACTGAATGAGGAAGAGTGAGTTGGGTTTTTGTTTCCCCCATGAAGTTTTATGCTGTGTCTAAGTCTATGAAGCAGATTAAAAGTAAATGTTGGGTTGTTGGGGTTTTTTTTGTATGATAGCTTACCTGGTTCAAGGGATTTAGTTGCAGGATTTAGATGTCAAAGGACAAGGGTTTAAAATCTACCCTCAGTTGGGTGGTGTCCATGCTAAACTTCCTGAAAAACATCTGCATTCATTAATGGGAATTCCAACTATAATGGGTCTCGGTCTCGGTCTCTCTCTCTCTCTCTTTCTTTCTTTCTCTTTCTCTCTCCCTCTCCCCTCTCCCTCTCCTTCCCTCTCTCTCTCTCTCTTTCTTCCTCTCTCTCTCTCTCTCTCTCTCTGTCTCTCTCTCCATTCTTCCGTCCCTCCCTCCCTCCCTCTCCCTTTCTTTCTCTTTCCATTCAAACTCTAATCCATATTGTTCTTCTGGTTCATCTCTCTTCTTCTCCCCCAACCTCTCCAAGAGAATTTTCCTCATAATGGGAAAGGATTGTATCTGTCCTACCCATCTTCCATCTCCAAAGACCTATGTTCAGCTGAGGACCTGATATTGCTCGTGAAGGCTACATCTCATGAACAGGGCCATCACTGCAGTCTGATGCCCCATTCAAAGAAAAGAAGGAGAGAACGATTATTCCAACTGAAGGGGAAGAAAAATGAAAGAAATATCGTGAAACCGAAGCCTTTTAAGGCCTCTTTCAGAAGGCGTTGTCACAGCCAATTCAAATTTGCTACGAAGCTTGAAATCCCAAAGGTAGAAAGGCCTTTGAGGTCCATTAAGGTTATTTCTCCAAAGAACAGGTTGGAAGGGCTTCCATACCTACAAGGCACCCACAAACTCCTCTTGTATCTTGCTTGCTCAGATGCATCCATTTTCTCCACCACACGGGCACAATAAAATGCCGAGGTTTGAAAGAGTTGAGAACATCACTTGTGAAAATTTCAAGCTTCAGATAGAGAAGCTTAATGAAAAAGTTCATACCTAAACTTCAGTGAGTTTACTTTCTACATAATTCTTATGGCTATTGCAATTGGTCAGCATGCAGGTTAGAATAGAATAGCAGAGTTGGAGGGGACCTTGGAGGTCTTCTAGTCCAACCCCCTGCTTATGCAGGAAACCCTACACCACTTCAGACAAATGGTGATCCAACATCTTCTTAAAAACTTCCAGTGTTGGAGCATTCACAACTTCTGGAGGCAAGTAGTTCCACTGATTAATTGTTCTCACTGTCAGGAAATGTCTCCTTAGTTCTAAGTTGCTTCTCTCCTTGATTAGTTTCCACCCATCGCTTCTTGTCCTGCCTTCAAGTGCTTTGGAGAATAGCTTGACTCCCTCTTCTTTGGGGCAGCCCCTGAGATATTGGAAGACTGCTATCATGTCACCCCTGGTCCTTCTCTTCATTAAACTAGACGGAGCTCTACATGGCTCACAATCTGCGTTACTTCGGAACAGCGCCAACTGTCACTGATCTTACAGGATCTGGTTCATGTGTCCACATGAACAACAAGGAGAATATTTGACCGCTGGCCTTTGGTCCTGAAGTTATGAAGATGGGCTAGCCAACCTCTGCCTGTCCTTTGAGAACAACCATTTGAAAATAGACTGTTACCTTGGATGTCTGGAGGAAGAACAAATGACTTCAGATAAGCGTTTGAATAAAGATATCATGATGCACACTACGTCATTGTGGCTCCTGCAAGATAACGATGGTATGTATGAGGCACATTCCTAATTCAGCACAGAGGCACTACAGCAGAATTTGGTTGGCCAGGTAGCAACCAAGCATGGCTCCCGAAACAGGATCTTATTTCTTCTTCACATACATGAAGTCACTCTGGTATTAAGGTAAAGGTAAAGGTTCCCCTCGCACATATGTGCTAGTCGTTCCCGACTCTAGGGGGTGGTGCTCATCTCCGTTTCAAAGCCAAAGAGCCAGCGCTGTCCAAAGACATCTCCGTGGTTATGTGGCCGGCATGACTAAATGCCAAAGGCGCACGGAACGCTGTTCCCTTCCCACCAAAGGTGGTCCCTATTTTTCTACTTGCATTTTTTACGTGCTTTCAAACTGCTAGGTTGGCAGAAGCTGGGACAAGTCACGGGAGCTCACCCCGTTATGCGGCACTAGGGATTCGAACCACTGAACTGCCGACCTTTCGATCGACAAGCTCAACATCTTAGCCGCTGAGCCACTACGTCCCTGACTTTAATACTCTAGCATTTATTTATTTATTTGATTGATTGATTGATTGATTGATTGATTGATTGATTTATATGCCGCCCTTCTCCGAGACTCAGGGCGGCTTACAATGCATTAAGCAATAGCCTTCATACTTTTGTATATACCTGCTTAGTAGGACTTTTGGGGGCCCCTAAGCAGTGTTCTTTTTTATACAAAGTCAGCTTATTGCCCCCACAATCCGGGTTCTCATTTTACCTACCTTAGAAAGGATGGAAGGCTGAGTCAACCTTGAGCCTGGTGAGATTTGAACTTGCGGTAATTGCAGGCAGCTGGTGCTACTTAGCAGCACTTTAGTCTGCTGCGCCACCAAGGCTCTTAAAGAACAACAATACCAAAACTGCACCCATTCAATCCTTTAGGGGGAAAAAAATAAAATAAAATTAGAGTAAAAGTTAAGGAATAAGAAATATTGTTACCCAGTAGCGATACTCGACTTTGAGCACTCATTAACCTTTGGGGATGGCAAAGTGAAGCGCAAAACTTAAAAACCTAATGTATATGATGAACATTTCTGTCTGCTATTAAGTAAGATATATAAAAGCCAACTCAATGCCCCAGGAGTTTTGATAATAGCGGAACAATGAGAGTTACCCTACTCTTGCTAAAATGCAACTGGTATTAAGAAGACGAGGTTAAAAGATTTCATGTAGTCAGTGGGAAACAGCAATATTTCTCAACCTCACATTTGCTGGCTGAAGAATTCTGGGAATTATTTTATTTTTATTTATTTTATTTTAAATCGAATGTATATACCGCCCTTCTCCCGAAGGACTCAGGGCGGTGTACAGCCAAAATAAAAACATAAACTACAAACATTAAAATACAATTAAAAGGATATATATATGTTTGGCCCCATAATTACCAAGAGCCTTGGTAGTACAGTGGTCTAAAGCACCCTGTTATTAACATCAGCTGCCTGCAATTATTGCAGGTTCGAATCTCACCAGGCTCAAGGTTGACTCAGCCTTCCATCCTTTCTAAGGTAGGTAAAATGAGGACCCAGATTGTGGGGGCAATAAGCTGACTTTGTATAAATATACAAAAGTATGAAGGCTATTGCTTAGTGCATTTTAAGTCTCTGGAGAAGGGCGGCATATAAATCAAATTTTTAAAAAAATTAAAAGAGTGACAAACCAATTAAAAGCATTTTAAAAATTGTTAAGCCAGCCTGGCTTGCTGGAAAAAGAAAGTTTTAAGGGCACGGCGGAAGGCACCGAGGTCTTGGATTCTCCTTATCTCTGGGGGCAGCTGATTCCAGAGGGTAGGAGCCCCCACAGAGAAGGCTGTCCCCCTGGGGGTCACCAGCCTACATTGTTTGGCTGATGGCACCCCGAGGAGGCCCTCTCTGTGGCAGTGCACAGGTCGATGGGAGGTCGTCGGTAGCAGCAGGCGGTCTCGAAGATATCTAGGTCCTATGCCATGGAGTGCTTTAAAGGTAATAACCAACACCTTGAAGTGCACCCGGAAGACCACTGGGAGCCAGTGCAGCTCACGCAGGAGAGGTGTTGTGTGGGAGCGCCATGCAGCTCCCATAACTACCCGCACGACCGCATTCTGGACCAGTTGAAGTCCACATATCTTAAAGTTGCTAAGTTGAGAAACCCCGGACTAGATGATCATTTCTTTACTTATATTTATTAAGCATTTTATATAATAAAAGATTATAAATATTAATATATTTAATATAAACATAAAATATAAACCTATTTTAATATTTTAATTTATTAAATTTGTTTGCTGCCTCTGGGTAGTTTACAACATTTAAAGCCAGTTTGCAGGTGTGTTCAAGCCTCTTGTTTTTCTGCAAGGAAAGAAAAGCGTTCTATAGGTCCGTGATGGCGAAGCTATGGCATGCGTGCCACAGGTGGCACACGTAACCATATCAGTGGGCATGCGAGTTCAGCTCCGGCACGCATGCGCACGCTAGCCAGCTGATTTTCGGGCCTTCTGGGCCCACCAGAAGTTGGCAAACAGGCCGTTTCTGGCCTCCGAAGGGTGTGGTGAAGGCCATTTTTGCCCTCCCCAGACTCCTAGAGAGGCTCTGGAGCCAGGTGAGAGAGAAAAATTGGCTTACTGGGCCATTGCATGCCAGGAGCGGGGAGAGTGAGGGGTGGTTATGCATGCATTCGTGGGGGCAGGGCGCATAGAATTATGGGTGTGGGCATACGCCAGTGTGACCCACCCCCCACCCCACCCCCTCCTGGCACACGATGGCAAAAGGGTTAGCCATCACTGCTATAGGTTTTACAAATTTACTTCAGGAATATATTACAAATAGAGGGGGTTACATCCCCTGGACACCAGTTTCTTAATGCTGGCAACTGAATTTTAAAGCGCAATTTTACCTCACACTTATACAATTAAAGAGCTGTGTAAGGTATGGATCCATTTATAGTTGCGGTAGAATACAAACTTGTGATCTGCCCAATTAAGTAGGCATACTTACATATTCTTCTGTTATTACTCCTTCACTATTATTCACTCCTGTGCTATTCTAAATGCTGAATATCTGTTCTAGGAACTTCTGTTTTTATAGATTCTATAGAACTAAAAGGCATCACTCTTGTTGATCATATTTTCCATTTCACAAGGAAAAATAATCAATTGAGGTTATTACTATTTATATCGTTAAGAATACAACTGAACTTTAATGGAAAAAGCTAGTGAAATCATAATGGTCAACTTTAATATTGCCAAGAAATGTATCAATATGTATCCACCATGATGTCCAGCATCCATTAAGGGAAAACAGAATATTAGAATTGTTTTAAAATTAGTAGGAGTAGATGTATTAATAGCACAATTAATTTCAAAATATATTCTTTGTTGATTAGGGTCTGTTGTTCAGTTCCTCATTTTTGTAGAAATAAATTGTTCCTTCTCCACATATATGTGTCACCTTTCTGCTAAATGATGATCAGAACAGGAGGTAATTCTGCAAAGAACTAGAAAATAAACTCCTATGTACAATAACCAAGAAATTATAATTTTCCATCTTAGTTTAAGAAGATGCTTCTCTCTCTCTCTCTCTCTCTCTCTCTCTCTCTCTCTCTCTCTATATATATATATATATATATATATATATATATATATATATGACTTGACAATGCAAACAAAATGTCCATAATTTACTTGTATTGCATAACAGAAATTCTCATACATATCTTACAAGAAAAAGGAATCTTTCATATAAGAAAAACAGAATACATTATTTCTAACAGTCAACTCGCAATGCACTTTCTCTGTATAATTGTCTTTTTAATGAAGATAATACTAGTTTTTGCTTCTTAAGTTCATAGTAAATTAGTCTGAACACGAAAGTAAGAGGTTCCATACGTGGATGAACACATTAACTATTTTCTTTAGTTTTTCTTTAGTTTTTCTTTAGTTTGATTCATAAACTTTGATACGATTGACAAACTTTTACATATATTCCAGGAAATTGTCCTATGCGGTTGTCTCCAGTTGATTTGCCTACACTTTTATAAATACATTTAAAAGTAGCTTAATATAATGATAAACTAATTGTAAAGTTTTGATGCCTTTGTCATAATTCAGAGATAATATTAGTTGCAAGGAGGACCCAGTAGAGATACCATTGACCAGCTGTTCCCTTTGACCCCCCACATGTCAACAATGGATTGCAATGACTCCATTAGGTTTAATCCGGTTGCTTTTCAAACAGGAATTGATGAAAGGAAAGGAAGATTTACAAAATTAATTCCAAGATTTGTTGTCTATTCTGATCTAAGCCGGGAGAGTTTTTAACATCAAAAATACATTGGTCAGGCTGGCTTACCAAACTATGAAAACATCACCTAAAGAAATTCTTATAAAAGACACATTAATGAAATTTCAGCATGGCACAACTTCAAGGCCTGGCACACAGCTATGAAATGTTACATTCCTGTAATTAGAAACATTTGGCTTGGCTAAAGTTTGTAGAGCTTTTGTCCAAACAGGACAAACTGGAATAGAAAAGTATCCAACATCAAATCAAAACAGTCCCATTACGACCCCCCTCCCCATCTCCAAAATAGACCGTGAGGCATTTAAACAAAGGTACCAGAATATGCATATATAAGTTGAGTTGAAAGAGATGCTTGCATGCCATGTTGTACAGAATGAGAATGTCAAACATCAGTTGGACTGAACTTGTTTCCAAAGCCGTCTAATCTACTTTAGATAGTTGCAACAGCCGTACAAAAAAACAACTGTCAACATTGTACTTCAAAGTGTAGAAAGGGTAAGGGAAATGGCTCCCAGATCTGTATATATGTGGAAGTTTAAACATGTATATGATAATTTAACCACACATTTGTCCTGATTTAGTAACTGTTTGCATAGCGATTTGCAGAACGTTTCCAACTTCTTTGTCATCTTAGCAAGCGTACTTTTACTGGCAATAAGAGCATTTTAAACAAATTTTGGGTCCACTATAGCATTTCCAATACTTAAATGTTCCCTGGCTGTTAATAGACCTTGGAATTTGCCAGCTTTCTTAATTTTTAAAACAGAGCTTTAGTCTAAAATGAATGTCATCGGAAACGGAATGTAATTTTTACATTCTGCAAAACAAGACACAGTAACCAACAGACCAAGAAGCAGATTCAAATGCTTGCTAAAATTTCACAAGAGTTGATCTCAAAGCAATTCAATAATTTTCACCAAAACTCTTGATCAAAAAAGAATAGATATCAGAATCATTCAGTGGACTCTTCTGATTCTTGTGTCTATGAGAAAAGTAAATTAAAACAGTTAATTGGTGAAGATTTTACTAAATCCTTCCTAACTGGACAATGATGGCAAACCACTTTTTGAGCTAAATGTCTATGGACATTTTCAATCATCCAGATCATGGTTATCCCAAATGTACTTTTCCAAAAGGCAACTGGACTTTCTTGAGGGATTTTCTTAAAAAACATTTCACTTCTTATCAAAGGGGCTTCTTCAGTTTGCAGCTTATTAAATATGTTATTTAGAATAGCAACAAAAGGGAAAAAAAGTCAAATGTAAATTCCAGCCAATCCAGTAAATTTCAGGCTTTAATTACAAGTATTTTCACTGCTCTGATTGAAAGGTACTCTGGATTAATTTTATCCCATGTCTAGTCTTACATTTTACTTTGTTGACCAATGAGTTCTGAATTAACCTAAATGATTCAATTCTCTTGCTAGCTAAGGCCATCCATGTAAACCCAATGACAACTCTATGTTCCCATATCCCACTGCCATTGCTTCTCTCTTAGTCTGAACAGATTTCTGGAGAAACGACATGTTCCGCATGCACTTTTCCAGAATAGTAGCTACTGCATATGGATTTCCATAATACCAAATTCACACTAAGATAAACCATACACAAAGCATGCGCAAACTCCCTCCCCCCAAAAAAGAAGCTACTGTTGACCTAAACTGAGCATTCCTTCCTTGAAAATAAGAGAGAGAGAAGTTCATACATGACCAATATATAATTAGGTAAAGGTTCCCCTTGCACATACGTGCTAGTTGTTCCTGACTCTAGGGGGCGGTGCTCATTTCCATTTCAAAGCCGAAGAGCCAGCGCTGTCCAAAGACGTCTCCGTGGTCATGTGGCCGGCATGACTAAATACCAAAGGTGCACAGAACGCTGTTACCTTCCCACCAAAGGTGGTCCTTATTTTTCTACTTGCATTTTTTACGTACTTTCGAGCTGCTAGGTTGGCAGAAGCTGGGACAAGTCACGGGAGCTTACCCCGTTACGCGGCACTAGGGATTCGAACCGCTGAATGGCCGACCTTTCTGATCGACAAGCTCAGCGTCTTAGCCACTGAGGTACCAGGTCCCCATATAATTTAATTATATATAAATAAAATTTATACATAAATTTAATTATATTATACATTATAGTTTAATAATATCATTAGAGGTGCCAGCAAATGGTTGATTTTTAGATCAAAGCACACTATGATATGAACCAATAATAAAATGGTGCCAAACAGGAGTTTACCTTTTTATAAGCATTTGAGGAACACCTTGGATTTAGCTGAATCCTAAATCAAATCATGTTGGTTTGGAGAAATGCTGACCCAAATTTGGGAGAAAGAGATCTGAACTGAAGTAACTCTTCCTGAAATGTTGATAACAGTTCAGGAACACTTCAGAGACTGAGAAGAGCTGGCATCTTCATAAGAAAAAGAAAAACCACAGAGTATTAACCAACGGCCACTATTTCTCTTCCTCTTTTCTTTTCAATGCCAGGAAAACATTGGATGGGGGAAATGCCATGTTCCGGCTATCAGAAGCCTTTCCTCAAGCTCTCTCCAATCCCACTGCTTGTGGAAAGGGAAACTGTGTTTCCTCAGAGCATGTAGGTTTACTGTTTGATAGACCTACGCTTGTACGATACCTTCACTTCTTCAAACTTTGCAGCCGGGCTGCACAAAACCTTCAGAAGGGTTGCTACACAAAGGGAGTCCGCATGAATGAAGAGCCCCTCTCATGTAGCCGCTTCAAAAGCTTAGCCTAGTGGCCTGCCTGTGTATATCCACAGGCAACACTTTTGTCGATACCTCTAGTAAAGTGATAGAGCTGACCGTGGACACCGTTGCTCAGACAGCAGGAGGCTTTGCCTTTGTAGCAGCCACACAACCCTTTTTCCGAAGGGTGCAATTTCCTTAACGCTTCAAGGAACGCCACTCCGCCAATCTTACTTTGCACCTCTTTCAGATGTTTTGCACAGATCCACATCGTGATGTTTTACTAAAAAAAAAAATACTTTTGCTTCCCATTTTAGTTTGCTGGCCTCCTGCTGGTCCTTCTTCTACAAGTTACACTGCATTTACTATTGTTCCAAGTTAAAAAAAAAACTTATTAAAATTTAATGGAATAGACAATATTCCCATTTCTTTCCCACCCTCACCCCCTCCCAAACCAGCCCCCAATATTGTTAGACTTTTATTTGGAATCAAGTAATATGATCATTCTTTTAGTCCTTTTTCTAAGATGCTAATGAGAGACAGCAAGAGAGAGAGAGAGTAGGTCATTATTATAATTATATACTTCACGGCTATGACTCCCTGTTTTCTCTTTGTCATGTGTGGAGGTTTTATTTAATTTGTGGTGTGCAAATTTTATTCCACATACGCATAACCACACTACTGTAAGTTGCTTAGCACATGCCTCTAAATCATACTCCAACACTTTATTAATTAGAATTAGTTACCAAGGCCACCACAGGTCACCCATCTCTAAGGTCCTTTACTAAGAGTAGGCAGCCATGCTTCCTCCTAACTTTAGTTACTTTTAGATCTCTGATGGAGTCTATAATCCCAAATTATAAGCAGCTGTCATACATGAGCCTCAGCAGGACAATGGTGTCCTTTCTGAAAAGCATCTGTAAAAGACAATAAATTACAACAAAGAAAGCAGCTTAATCTCTGATATTTGGAACAGCCAAATTAAGATATATAGAATAGAATGGAATGGAATGGAATGGAATGGAATGGAATGGAATGGAATGGA
>WNWU01000105.1:2518698-2526198 GCA_012654045.1 Ptyas mucosa
GAATGGAATGGAATGGAATGGAATGGAATGGAATGGAATGGAATGGAATGGAATGGAATTCTTTATTGGCCAAGTGTGATTGGACACACAAGGAATTTGTCTTGCTGCATACGCTCTTGGAGTACATAAAAGAAAAGATATGTTCATCAAGAATCATAAGGTACAACACTTAATGATAGTCATAGGATACAAATAAGAATAGAAGAGAGAACAGAACAGAACAGAACAGAATTCTTTATTGGCCAAGTGTGATTGGACATATAAGGAATTTGTCTTGGTGCATACGCTCTCATATGCACTTCTCTTCTACTCAGCACATTGTTGGAAAAATTAATAGACGCCGACCAACTTTGTTTTCCAAGCGTACATCCAACAGATGAATAATTGAATATTCTCTTGGCCAGAATTTCCACATCATTCCTGAAGCTCTCAGCTTACTAACCAATCGCTTGTGTCGCCTTTAAACTCATTTGTTTTACTCTCCATCTAGTCCTTACAAAGGAAGGGAAGGACAAATTCTCCATTCGTTCCGTTCAGATTCTAAGGTTGCCCAAATGTCTACATCCAATGAAAAGTTGCCTTCCGGTTAT
Organism: Ptyas mucosa; assembly: GCA_012654045.1. Classification (NCBI taxonomy): domain Eukaryota; kingdom Metazoa; phylum Chordata; class Lepidosauria; order Squamata; family Colubridae; genus Ptyas; species Ptyas mucosa. The sequence goes on from WNWU01000105.1 coordinate 2,519,289, forward strand.
TTGGTTGTAACTTCACTTTACAAAATTGAAACAGATAAAAAATAAAACAGTGGAAAAGAATGGCGCTTCATCTGCAAATCTCTTGTCATGAAAGCATGGCAGGAAATGCAGATTTTTTCCCCCCCAAGGGATAACACATTGGTTATTGTACACAAGCATAAAAGAGAAAAGTAAAAGGTACACACACCATATTGGATGCTGAATCCAAATATAAAAATGAAAAGTGAAGCCTCATCTGTGATAGGGTTGAAACAAGACCTTTGCCATATTTGCCAAATTGTCATCCTTCCCGGGGATACCGGAAGGGAAATGTGTTCATGAGCTAATTCTATTTTATTATAAGGCTACTACATTAACAAATCTTATCCCAAAGGGACTTTTCAAAAGGCCACTGGATTTCCTTGGTTTTTCCTTGAAAATAATAATAACAACAACAATAACAACAACAATAATAACAACTTTATTGTCATTGTACGTGTATACACAGTATATCCATACAACGAAATTCACTTAACACCCAAAGACCAGGTCCAACACACATAAGAATCCCCAAACACACTCCCACCCACCACAATTCCCCACCCCTAAACCACACAAATATCCACACAACAGACCAAGTAATGCTGTCCAACAGCTCACTGATGGTGGCCCTTTAGTTCATTGTTGAGTGCAAATATAGCCTGGATAAAAACTATTCAGAAAACGTGTTGTCCGAGTTGTAATCGTTCTGTTTTCTGTTTTGTTTTCTGTTCTGAAAACATTTCATTTCTGCTCATTATACAGTTGTGGGCTACTGCCTCTCTTATCGGATTGCTTCTTAGGCAGCATTCCCCCCCCCCCCCATGTCTCCGAAGTAATTGCATTACAGGAATAGATGACCCTCAGGTATTGCTGAATAACTACTCCCAAGTTTCTCCACCTAGTATGGCCAACATCTACAGGTCTATAGATTCTCCATCTTTGATCCATAACACTGACTACATCACCTGTGATTAAGCTGGGTAAAAAATCACTATGCTACATAAAAATCAGGAGCCTGGTGGCATCTTTTAACACACTTTTTTTTAAAGGCACAAACTTTCATGGGCTATAGCCCACTTGAATGGACAAGCTTAAGTCTTTTAATAAAATATTTTAGTCTGAAAGATGCCCTCAGTCTTCCTGATTTTTGGTTCCCCATAGACTAGGACATCTCTCCTCCTATTAGGCTACGCATTGTATGCTGTAAATATTTCAACTGATTAAGGGTTTTTTTTTCCTATAGACAAAATGCATTTGAATAAACGCAGGCAAAGCATGATATGGAACAAAACCCCTGACTCTTTTTTAAAAATCCCTTTATGGCAATTTTTATACAACCAAGCTTCTGGGAATTGTATTTCATCAGGTAGTGGTTTTACTACCGAATTAAGGGTTCAGGAATAATTAAGCAGCCTTACTCTGTTTGCTTTGAAGACAGACTTATTATGTGTCACTTTTTGACAACAAAAGATAACATTTTATATGGGCAATGGGTGATACTAGCATCAGGAAGGTTTTAGTTCCCTTCTTCAAAACATCCGTGCCAATTTTTGCTAATAGTGGAGGCTTCAGCTGATACAGATAATTTTTCAAGCGACAGTTTTAAAAACACAACACCCCCCCCAAAAAAAAAATAATTAGTGGCCTTTTTCGCTACACAATAAATATTTTTTTAAAAAAACAATCCAGAGCAGCATGAAGATTTTCAGTGCAGATCTGCTTAAATTAGGGATTCAAATTGGTCGTCCCCGATATAAATCCTTCAGCTTTTCGTTCAATGCCTCCACTGCATTATGTCCTTTAATGCAATGCCAAAGAAAAGAAGAAAAAAGGGAAGGCAGAACCAGCAACCTCTTGAAGTACCACTCAACCTCCCTATTTAGTTCCATCACACAGCTCAGAAGGAAATGTCAATGCACGCCTATAGAGACCACGATACTGCCGTATATCAAAATGACGCCTAATCATTGCACATGCTTGCAGATTCATCAATGTAAGAACTTTTCAGGACGGGGAAAAAGGCCAGCCAGTCTCATATATCAGTCACCTTTTTGCCAAAAAGAAAAAAAGGGGGAAAAAAGTTTTTTGCAGTTTTATCATTTCCCTGACCATCTTACTCCAACGCCCTGCTCAAGCAAGAGACCCTATGCCATTTCAGACAAATGACTGTCCAATCTCTTCTTTAAAAAACTTCCAGTGATGAAGTACCCACAAAACTTCTGAAGGCAACTTCTGTTCCACTGGTTAATTGTTCTCACTGTCAGGAAATTTCTCCTTAATTCCAGGTTGGCTCTCTTCTTTGATAACTTCCCATCCATGACTTCTGAAAGGATCCTCCAGTATTTAATGCCAATGAGAATATGCAAGGATTGTGTGCAAAACTCCTGTTTCCCATTTTTCCCATTATTTTTATAAGGAGTAGCAAGCTGTCACAAATATCATTCATTTCGTAATTAGTACTGGAAGCGACATAAAGTTGGAGTCTGAGTTAGAGGGAGATCATTAGGAAATCCCTGGACTGAAAAATTGAAGGGGGGGGGGAATCTTGCTTAGGTATGATTTCGCCCATTATTGATTGATATCTTTGTACCCAGTGGTGACTTGCGAGGGTTATAAGCTTCCCCTGAAAAATACCAGGTGATCATGTCCATGTCTTGATCACATCCCCAGTTTTCCAATCAAAATGCAACAGGGTTAGAAGTATTTGGAGGGCATGGACTAAATCGTGAAAATTGTATCAAACAAAGCACAAAGCACTAAAAACAATTGTGTTGTGTCATTGAAGGTCTGCACTAAAAAAACCTATATACCCTACACACCTAGACATGGGGAAAGAGTTGAAAAAATAAGTAGAATAAAAGCCCTTTTCATGGTAAATATGTCATAGCCAAATTATTACAAATCCAACATATTTGTGCCCAAGTTAAACCCTTTGGAGAGCTGTTAATTTCTGGCGGGGGAAACCAAGGATGCTCTAAACTCACTCTTGCTGAAATGAATGGTATTTAGACCTGCTTAAATTTAGCTGGTTTGTGTTTGCTTGCAATAGTTTGTCTAAACTATTTTCTGTTGTTCAGAACTTTGCAGCGTATTGAGTTCTTTTAGGTAGCAATAGGCTCAGCGAAAGTCATGTCATTCCAGACATGATTTACACACAAACACAGCCCATTTGTTTCCTCTTCCATCTGAGAGCAACCACTGAGACAGCAAGATTCTCATATAAAAGCAATAGAAAAAGGCAGATGGACAAGCAGATAAATATTGATAGTTGATTAAAAGCAGGGCAGTAGAAAACCATGCGGTAACTATTGGTACTCAAAATAAATCTGAACATTCCTTCCTTAAACACAAGTCCCATCAGATCCAAGCACTTCTTCTAAAATTGCAACTTCAAAACAAGCTGCAAAATGATTTGATGATCCTTCTGTTCAAAGCAATAAAATCCCTCTCTGAATGCCCAATTTTTTAAAATATATATATATTCCCTTCCCCTTGGATACACCTGAAGTGATTCTCCAGATTACAGCCATATTACCAAAATATAAAACACTGCTTTAACGAAATTGGTATCATGTTCTTTGGACAGAATCTGGCAGTTTGAGTTTCTAATCCAATATGGTTTTGTTCTATAATTCCAGCAACATGACGTAGCTTTCTCTTCCACTCTGAATAATTAGGAATAACAGCAGGGGTCTGCTTTTCAAAAATAGCCTTGATCTTGGATACCTTCAATTTTCAGCAACTCGGCTAAAAATATTTTCCATGGATTATTTTGCCTTAAACCCTAGAGGTGAGTGGGACAATGCCAAATTTTACTTGAACCAGTGGATCTTTTTTATCTATTGACTTAAACATGAACTAGGAAAAGATGGATTTGAAATAAACAGAGATGCACTTTCATGGTTACCTACATACCCAGTCACCCAGCTGTGGCCATGCTAAGGTTAAGCATTATTAATGTTTGCTTCTGCAACACTCATAGATAGTTGCTTTTCTCAGAAGTCTGAGCACAATGGGTAACAAAACAGAGTTTATCGTGTTAATCTCTTTTTACACACATGCTATTTTTTCCTTAATTTAAAGTCTACCGAAGACTATCAAGGAGAGTACAAAATGTTTAGGACCCTGATTCTGAAATCATTAGGGATATTCTGGAATCATTTTCTGGATGTGTCTTGCAATATAATGACCAAACAATGCATCCTGGTACCAGCTGATTTGAACAAATACAGACCTATAAAGACTAATTTTTCATACAGCACTTTTTAAAAACTCACTTTAAGCCAAGTAAAATTGCAATCTTGCAAACACCCTGACTAGAAGTAAGCTCCACTGTACAGAGTTGAAACTTGCTTCTAAGCAAACATGTAGAAGAATCTCCTTAGCGAGCTTCAACCTGAGATGGAAAGATAAGTAGTTTGCTAATTACTTTCTTCAAAGCTTTTCCTAGAGATCCATTTGGTTATTCAACCAGCCCAGAAGCTGATTACAAAATCCGACAAAGCTTTGGGCTACTAGACTCCTCAGTTTTGTTAAACCCACCGTTAGATGTTTGCTATTCAGACACCACAATACTATAACTTGGAAATGATAGCACATTTTTCTCACCTGAATGAAAGATACATTATTAGCTTTAATGTGGATCACAGGAGGAAAAAATGAAAAAAGACGCTTCATATCCTGTAGCTAACTCAACCTATTCTTATCGCTCTAGGGGTATACAGTATATATCTTGAGGGGTATTATTTTTTCCCCACTGAAATTGAGGAAATGGACAGATAACATCAATTCATGCCAAGATGCCTATCAAGCCCCCACCAGATCAAAAAATGGACTTATAACTAAACTGTGGTTCTTCCCCCAGCATTGTAGGTTTTATAAGTTCTTCTTTCCCATGCCCATATCCAGAAACTCTCAATCTTGATGTTTCAACTGGGTCTTTCACAAAACTGGAGGACTTGTAGTTTTCATTACTCTACTCTCTCCTGAAGTTACCCATTGTTACAGAAACATTTTATTTATAAACTGATGGCCTTTTTTCCCCCAACAAATACAGTTTGTCAAAGGAATTTACTTTGGCAAATTTAGCCCACTCAGATTTTATTTTTTAATCAAAAAGATGTGTTTGATTTTTCAGTTTTTCTGTTCTAAAAGCTTACTGTTAACGCAAGAAACTTGTAAGTGGGAATGGAGGCATTTTTAAAATGCACTTCCGGTCCTTCTGTTTTTTATTAAAGGTCTAATTTTAGCCACCTCTATCCAGAAATCCATAGAATTGGCAAAGCAGGTACTTTAACATTAGCAAATAAGGTTAAATCATTTTGTTCAAAAAGGCTCCTTTAAACTCAAATGTGCTTTTGGTTCTGGCCTTTTATAAAATTCCTGTCAATTCAGTCCAGTCCTTTCATATCAGATTCATATCATATCCAAAGACACCTGTGTGATATTTGACATACATATTAACCCCAAAGTAATCTTCAGAGAAGGGTGGAAGGGAGTGAGTGGGGGCAAATTTATTTTCATTTAAGGAAAAATTGTGTTTGTTAAGAAAAAGTGAAGATCTGATTAAAACTCTGATGGGTTTGATAGGCCATTTCAAACAGATTAGTGATTTAAGGTTCACATGTCACGTAAACAATCCCATTTGTCGTCTTACTTTCCTAAAAATTTAGCCAGTTTGGCTCACAGCATGGCTGCAAAATGAAGACACAATCTGTCCTATAAAGAAGATGGTATTGTGGTATCTTCCCTAGACTGAAAGCAAAATTTCATTACATCTTACGATTTGGGGCAAGTTGCAACTAAGCCCCTGAAAACTAACAGTGCTGAGAACTTAAATCTCCTGACTCTTAGGACTTTTCTCACATCCCAGTAATGCAGGATATCTCAACACATACCAAGCCCACTCTACAAATTCAGTTTCCTAACTTCCTGACAAATCATTGCTTTTAAGGTAGAAATAATTTGAAGGCATCAGTCTATTTCTGGCAAGTCTAACGTAAGTATAAATCTGCTCCCACATGTGGAAGTTTTTAGCATCACAAAACGTCAACAGAACAGTAAATAAAAATAAATACTGAATACCGAATGCAATTTTAAAGCAGTCAATGACACCATAACCCTGAAGCCATAGCCAAAATAGGAATAAATATATATATATATATATATATATATATATATATATATATATATATAAATATTCCTCGCAGTGAGGAAAACCACTGATTGATATCTCAAATGATGGAGGAACTGGGTTGTTGTTGTTTTTAAATTAAGGTATTTCAGACCAGCTAACCTAAAGAGATAGATCAGATGGCAGCATATATATATCTATATGTAGGGAAAACATGTCCTATTAAATATTATAAATATTATTATATATTATAAGGAGACACACAAACAAGCAAACAAACACAGCATTAGGAAGAAGAAGAAGAAAAGCTTAGATGATATGTTTGCTTAAAATGTTCATCTGGGCTTCCCCTATTTTTATTTTTAAGAAATGATTCCCCATCTCGAATTCTCCAAACTGAAAAGAAGGACTGCCCCACTACCTATCCACAACGGAGGCTAACACAGAACTTCAGATGTTCAGAAGAAGTAAATGCTACCTTTCTGGGTTTAGAGTAGCTATCCCCTTTTTGATCAAAGCCCTGAGATAATGAAGCTGCTACCGCCTGTTCGCAGAAGTGCGGTTGCTGTTGGAAAATTTGCAAGCTGGAGAGCACAGTCTTCAACCAGGAAATGAAGAAGTTAATTCCTAGGGCTCATCAGGCTTGTCAAAGACCAAACATGTCAGTGCTACCATTACCAGCAGACTAGCCAAGCGTTTAATGGTGGAATCTGGAGACATTCACTCTCCACCATCAAAAATGACATCATAACTAAA
>WNWU01000105.1:2531198-2551110 GCA_012654045.1 Ptyas mucosa
GGCCCCGTTGCGAGGATGCAAGAGAGAGAGAGAGAGAGAGAGAGAGAGAGGAGGTGGGGAGACAATTACTCCTAGCTGACTTTGATAACGCGGGGCGGGGGGTGCGCGCCCCTACTTAAAAATAATTCTCCCCATCGTAACTCTGAGATCCCTCCTCTTCTCTCTCTCTCTCTCTCTCCTTCTCTCTCTTTCTCTCTCTCTCTCTCTCTCTCTCTGAATCTCTCTTGTTTTTCTTCCAAAAGGAATAAATATCTGGAGGGGAGGGGGGCGGAGGACCCCTTCGCCGTCCCTTTTGTCTTTCCTTACCTTCCCGTTTGTTTTAAAGCCAAAAGCCCCCAGAAAGTCCGGCACGTAAAGCGAAGCGTTGCAAAAGATTGTGTTCAATGAATAATGAGGCATATCCCCACATGATTGACTTGATCATTTGCTGGGGCTGGAAACGGAGGAGGGATGAGGGGGGAGAGAGAGAGAGAGAGAGAGAGAGAGAAGAGAGAGAGAGAGAAAGTGGCCAAGGGGAACTCTCTCCCACATCTACCCTCGGCCTGGCTCTCTTCGATCTGGGGAGCCCGTCCCGAGGACCAAAGAGATCCGGAGCTCCTCGCTTTCTCGCCCCCCCCCCACTCCCTAGGAATCCCCCCCCTTTTTTTTTCTTTTCTTTTTTTTCCCCTTTTTTCCTTGATAGCGATCAAGCAACCTCGCAAGACATTCGCGGCTCCTGCTCGGGTAGGTACAAAAAAAAATGCATTGTACCGTTTAAAAAAGAGAGAGAGAGAGAGAAAGAGGGGGAAAAACACACACAGACACACATACAGAGACACGCAAGCTCCATCCATTGTCATCTTGGCGTATTTTCGCGGCAACCGGAGAGGTCTTGCGGCATTTAGCTTTGATGAGCCAAATGCCGAACCCTTGATATAATAATCTACAAAGAACCGGCTGCGATCGTCCATTTTCGCCGCCCGCTCGCCGCCTTTTCCCCCCGCCTCCCCCCCCCCCTCTCTCTCTCCCAGCTCCCACTCGCTTCCCCATTCTCCCCCTCCCTGCCTAAGGAACTCAGGTTAGGCAGGTGGGAGAGGGAGGAAGCGTTTAACACCGAGCCGTTTTGGCCATGACCTTGAGCCCCGTGCAAACACACTTATTCCAACCCAGCAATTCCTCCAAGATCTAAACCCCCCCCCCACATTCATCACCACCACCCCAAGCCGCCCCCCGCCGCCGCCGCCGCCGCTGCCGCCACCGCTGCTCCGGATCCAAGCTTAACACCAACCTTCCTCCCTATCATTTTTCCCCTAAACAAACCCGAAGGCTCTCTCCCTATTTAAGGAGAAGGGGAGGGGGGGGAGAGAGAGAGAGAGAAACGAAAAGAGGGGGGGGGGGTGAGGACGGGAAGCGAGCAAGAAGGAAAAGGGACACACAGAAAGAAAAACACACATACACACACACACACATATATATATATACACACACTCCCGACTATTTCAGCCCGGCTTCTTACCTGCTCTTTGCAAACTATTTCAAGTCCGATTCTTTGCAAAAACTCCGGAGGGAAGCTTGAGCGGCCCCCGCAGGATCGCAAGCAGCAAACAGACCCCCCAAAAGCCGGGCGCTTAAAGAGAAGTAATCAACGATAAAGTGACGTTGATCCGCACTGTAACCTTGTGGCGTATTTAATGTAAATAAGCAGTTATGTTGCCAATCGCACGCACGCAAACACAGAAAGGTCTTCGGCGTTGCATTTTGATGCTTTCCATTAAGGCTGACTTTATTTACATACACTGTTTAGGGGAAGGGGGGAAGGAAGAGAGAGAGGGAGAGGGGGAGAGAGAGAGAGAGAGGGAGGGAGGGAGGGAAGATCACGATGGTAGGAAGACAATACTACTGCCAAATGATTATGAAAATATGATTTTAATTAATCACGTAGTAGGCAAGGAAATTAGCATACGGTAATTAAACTTCCAGGAAAAAAAAGGGAACGAAAGAAAGGACAGGCGGGGAGGGAAAGGAGGAGGGGGGGGGAGAGAAGCCATGGAGATTTTTTTTTTTTGCCTTATAGGTCTTAAATAATCAGAAAATATAGATTTAAAACCTTAGATTTCTTTTGTTTGTTTGTTTTGTTTTATTTTTGGACTCCCCCGGATCCAGCCTACTTTATTACCAAGCCAATAACTTTTTTTTCTCTCCTTTTTTTATTTTTTTAAAAAAAAGCAACTTGAAAAGGTTGGGTTTGTCTTGTAAGGCTTGGTGGAAGGTGCAATCAAGCAAAAAGGAGAGAGGGGGGAAAAAATTGAGGAATAGGTTAGATGTGGCTAATAAATGAAAAGGAGCGGAAAGGGGGGGGCGCGCGAATGAGGTGGGGGAGAACGCCCGTAGTTGTGGATTCCACGTCCCATCTGTGACAAAAGCAGAGGCCTTCAACAGCCTCTTTGTTGATGGGGTTATATAATGAGGGTGGAGTAATTATTGGAAAGGGGGGGGAATGCAGAGAATGTTTGTTATAATAAACAATAATAGTTCAATGCATTCTAAAGGGAGAGAAATGCTCGTTTTTTTCCCCCTGCTGAGGCATGTTAATGGGAAAGGGAAGAAGAAGAAGAAGAGAAGGAGAGAAAGAAAGAGAGAGAGAGAGAGAGAGAGAATCAAGATCCAAAACAGCTGACAAATAGAGAGAGAGAGAGAGAGAGTGATGTGCTTGGTTAAAAAAAGAGATGGAAGCAGACTGATTATTCAAAATGCCGAGCCACAGGGACACTTAAAACATTGATTCAGGTAACACAAGTTCCATCTCCATTGAAATGAGGTCCCTGAAGATGACCGGCATACATTTTAAATCAGTTTACACGATTTAAAAAAAAAAAGTGTGGTGGGGGGGAGGAAAGGCAGGCACATCACACAAGGAGAAATCATCTGGAATAAAGGCAGATATGTACTAGAGAAGAAAAGTTTAGACACCTGGCCAAAATCCCTGGAAGGTCCACAGCAACTTGTTGATAATAGGAGCAACTGGGGTTTTTTAACTTAAGCATTTAATCAACCCTTCCAATTGTCCTTATTTTTCTCTTCCCAAAAGCTTCCCTGCCCCTCTTCCCCCTCTTCCCCGAGGGTGGGGTGGGGGGTGAAACTTAGCATTTCTTTCCTAAAGTTTCTGAACTATTCTTAAAAGCTCACCATAAAAGTGGGTAGCAACCCGGAGAGAATTTGTTACCTGTTTCCAAAATGTGGGAATGGATTGTGCACTTTGAGATTTAATATCTCTGAAATATCTCTTTATAAACATTCCAAATATTCTCTCTTCTTTTCTTTTTTTTTATCCCCCTGTAGAAATTAACATAGCAGCCACATCAATAATATCACTATCGCTACGGGAATGATAACTAAAGCAGTGGATGGGGCGTCTTTATCCCAGTTCTTCATGGATCAACTGATTATATTCTCTTCCTCTTTTGAATTTGTTATTGTAAGTCAAGTGATTCTTTATAAGTGACAGGCCTGACAAAGAGATGAGGATGGGAAAGCAGGTCGAAAGGAAGTCACCATATGGACTTTGAAAAAGGCATTTTTAGAAAACAAGATAATGGTGAAAATGGATCTTGTCTTTTAACCCTTCGTGGCCTTGATTCATGGCTGCGTTAAAGGCCAATATGCTTTTTCAATATATATATATATATATATATATATATATATATATATATATGCAGCATCGTCGTGGTTCAGTTCTTAGGAGCTGCTTGAAATTATGAACTTCTTACGAAGCATTTAAAAAAATAATGAAAAGTTAGAAGATATAAGACATCATGTTAATCTGGTTTATGTACAGGTAGTCCTTGACTTACAACCATTCATTTAGTGACTGTTCAAAGTAACGACAGCACTGAAAAAAGGACGCTTTTTCATATTTATGACCATTGCAGCATCTCCCTTGGTAACATGATCAAAATTCAGACGCTTGACCACTGACTCCTATTTATGACGGTCACAATGTCCCCGGATCATGTGGCTACCTTTTGCGACTTTCTGACAAGCCAGGTCAAAGGGGAAGCCAGAGTCACTTAACACAACTGTGTTACTAACTTAAGAACATGCAGTGATTCAACTTAACAACTCTAGCAACCAAGGCCGTAAAATGCCTTTGGCACTTTATTGGCACTCACTGTGCTTCCTTCGGGCATACGGAATGGCATAAGGTAAAGGTTCCCCTTGCACATATGTGCTAGTTGTTCCCGACTCTAGGGGGCGATGCTCATCTCCGTTTCAAAGCTGGAGAGCCAGAGCTGTCCGAAGATATCTCCGTAGTCATGTGGCTGGCATGACGGCCAAAGGCGCACAGAACGCTGTTACCTTCCCACCAAAGGTGGCCCCTATTTTTCTCCTTGCATTTTTTTACCTGCTTTCGAACTGCTAGGTTGGCAGAAGCTGAGACAAGTAACGGGAGCTCACCCCGTTACGCAGCATTAGGGATTCGAACCACTGAACTGCTGACCTTCTGATCGACAAGCTCAGCGTCTTAGCCACTGAGCCGCCGTGTCCCTACAGAATGGCATACAGCTGTCTTAATACATGAGTACCTCCAGAATCATCTAGAAGTTATCTCCTGGGGTAGTTTCCCCTTTCAGTTCACTGATAGTGTGTATTTCCTTATTTTGCTATAGTCTGATAAGGCTTTCTACATGGTCACTCTTCCTGAACACAGTTAGAATGATTGTAAACCGAGTGCATTGGGTTTAAAGTTCGAAAAGGGTTGTTTCATAAGCTCACGAGGTATTCCATCCCAAGAGAAACCTAAAGTAATGTGGAAGTAGTGCAGTGGGTGGGATTCAAGTAATTTAACAACCGGTTCTCTGCCCTAATGATTTCTACCAACAACCAGTTCACCAAACTGCTCAGAAAGTTAACAACCGGTTCTCCCGGAGTGGTGCGAACCGGCTGAATCCCACCATGAAGTAGTGTAATGTGAAGATGCCTATTAAAGGCGAACATTTAGAAAGTGCGAGCTCTGACTGCTGTGGTTTGTTTGTTTGCATGATTTCAGTGCCTTCAAGTCAGTCCGGGATTCCTGTTTGGACAAGTCCCTGTAGATTATTCTGGAAACATTTTCAGAGGTGTCTTTACCAGTCAGTGCCTTCTTCCTACAGCTGAGAGAGAAGGGCTGGCCCCAAAAATCACCTGCTGGCTTTATGACGAGGGGCAGGACTAGAACGCTTAATCTCTTGGTTCTAGTTCAATGCAGGGGTGAAATCCAGCAGGTTCTGAAGAACCGGTTGCGGAAATTTTGAGTAGTTTGGAGAACCGGCAAGTACCATCTTTGGCAGGCCCCCGAGTGGGGTGGGAATGGAGATTTTGCAGTATCCTTCCCCTGCCATGCCCATCAAGCCACACCCACCAAGCCACACCACGCCCACAGAACCAGTAGTAAAATAAAATTGGATTCCACCATTGGTTCAATGCCTTTAACCCAGGGGTGAAATCCAGCAGGTTCTGACAGGTTCTGGAAAACTGGTAGCGGAAATTTTGAGCAGTTCGGTGAACCGGTAGTGGAAATTTTAAGTAGTTCAGAGAACCAGCAAATGCCACCTCTGGCTGGCCCCAGAATGGGGTGGGAATGGAGATTTTGCAATATCCTTCCCCCAGGAGTGGAGAGGGAATGGAGTGGGGTGGGAATGGAGATTTTGCAGTAGCCTTCCCTTGCCACATCTACCAAGCCACGCCCACCAAGCCACACCACGCCCACCAAGCCATGCTCACAGAACAGGTAGTAAAAAAAATTGGATTTCACCACTGCTTTAACCACAACACCATACTAGCTTTCACAATAGGTTTACTGACCTCTAATTATCTTTAGAAAAGGAAGGTTGCTGTAGAGGATTTGACTAAAAGCAGGACTAAACTTTCTACCGTGCAGCAGGAGGAGGAGGAGAAGGAGGATCCTTTCTAATTTGCTGTGGTTCTTGATGTCCTTGACAATGAATTCAAAGAAAATAGACATGGGGGGGGGGGGGGGGGGATAGAAATGGTGAAATCTAAAATTTGTTACTACCGGTTCTGTGGGCGTGGCTTGGTGGGGGTGGGGGTAATGTGACTGGATGGACGTGGCCAATTTTTTTTTTTAACTTTAAAAAACCATTTTTTCTACAACCTCTTTGGCGAAGAGGTTGTAAAAAAAATGCTTTCAAAAGGCTCTGACGATCCCAGCTTGAGTTGCCTGATCAGCAGAGACTTTTTTTTCTTTTAAATGCCTCTGATGATCCCAGCTAAACCACGTCACGTGATCAACAGAGGCTTTTTTTTTTACTTTTAAAAGCATTTTTTTGGCCGAAGAGGTTGTAGAAAAAATGCTTTTAAGAGTAAAAAAAAAAAAAGCCTCTGATGATTGCGCGGCTCAGCTGGGCATAGGGGGGTGGGGGGGCAGGGATTTTTGCTACCGGTTCTCCGAACCACCAGCCTCCATCGCTACCGGATCGGGCGATCTGGTCCGAACCAGGAGCATTTCACCCCTGGGGGGGAAGCCCTTTTCACTCCTACTAAATCAAATACTAGAAAGAAAATTCTAACTACACCGTTCTTAACACAGGAGTGGCCAGTTTAGCCACTGCCTCATGGAAAAGACAAAACGACAGTCCGTAGGTGTGTCAAGAGATGGACTCACATGGATATCACTTAAGAAGAGGAAGCATAGATAAGTACAACTAGTCCTCGACTTACAACAATTCATTTAAAGACCGTTCAAAATTACGACGGCACTGGTGGGAAAAAGTGACTTACGGACATTTTTCACACTTACGACCTTTGTAGCTTACGACCCCACGATCGATCCTGTAATCAAAATTCAGAGGCTTGACAAGAGATTCATACTTATGACCGTTGCTGTTTCCCCAAGGTCACGCGATCGTCTTTTTGCAACCTTGTGACAAGCAAAGTCAATGCGGAAGCCAGATTCACTTAACAACCGTGTGACTAACTTATCAACGGTGGTGATTCATTTAACAACGGTGGCAGGAAGCATCGTAAAATGGGGGCAAAAACGCACTTAACAAACATCTCAATTAACGAGAGAAATTTTGGGCTCTGTTGTGGTCATGAGTCCACAAGACTGTATTAGTCCAGACTATTTCAACCATATTTTGGAATTACCAAAAAATGAGTGCACAAACATGAGTTTCAGAGCGCTGTTCTCTTTTTCCTCAAAATCCAAACTCACAATCTGCAGAAGGTGAGGTATTTGTGGAGACCCATGACCACTTTTTCCACTCTGAAAATATGCCTGTGGTTTGCTGTGGTTCACTTTCTTTTTCTCTCTGATAAAGTGGAAGCCCATAGACGGCAGAAAAGCAGATGTTCTCAAGGAAAGAACCTATTTTTCGAGGGAAAAGAAAAATATTTTCTCTCGCCTCAGTCTTAGCAACTCTGTTCAGGTAAATAGCTTCTATTGGATAAAGGAGCCATGAAAACAAAGTATTTATATTCAAGGCATAGAAATTAAAGTGAATCCGATTAAACTTAGGTTGTCAAGAGAATAACTTGCTTTTGTTTAACCTAAATTCGTTCTCGGCTTACTTGAAATAGAGAGGAGTGCTCCACAGAAATTAAAGTAGATGATTCACCAATCAGCTTTAAAGTCTCCATGTGTGAAACTGCCATACATGAAATACTCTACATATGGGGAGCAGAACATGCAAAACAAAAAAAAATATGGACTGCAGAAAAAGAAGAGGTAGAACATTAGAGGAGGAAAAAGACATATATCATTCTGATGCAAATAAGAGATCGTGAGAACATGTCTATTCAGGGGAAAAAATTGGAGTTGCTAAAACTGCTTCTACTGTGACTTTAGTGTCCATCGATGACTTCGATGAAGACCTCTGCTTATTCTGCTAATGCTGCAGCAGAAGTCAAGTACTGTATCTAAGTCATTTTTCAAAACCTTGAGTTGATGAGATTATTTCCTTGGAAAGAAGGGAGAGGGAGTTTGTACCTCTGAAAGCAAAACAACATTCCCAAAACATGAGTGAACAGTTAGACGAGGAGACCCGAATTCATTGGTAGCCTCACATTGCAATGAACCATGCATTCAATTTCATAGTTACTAAGATTGTTGGCTGAGCAGGGACAAAAATAGCCAGGGAAACAGGCCCCTTGTCAATCAACAGTTTCTCTGTCTTTGGAGAGGGGTGGGGGTTAAAGGTAGGGTGGACCCTGCATCTATCCCAGAAGCCAACAAACCTTAATATCATCTAAAAGGGCCCCTTCATCTATTCTTTTTCATCATGCATGTAACTTTTTTTTCCTAAACACCATATTCCAATACCTAAATTTGCCCTGCTGTACAATGTGTAGTATAAGGTAAAGGTAAAGATTCCCCTCGCACATATGTGCTAGTTGTTCCTGACTCTAGGGGGCGGTGCTCATCTCTGTTTCAAAGCCGAAGAACCAGCGATGTCCGGAGACGTCTCCGTGGTCATGTGGCCGGCATGACTCAATGCCAAAGACTCACAGAACGCTGTTACCTTCCCACCAAAGGTGGTCCCTATTTTTCTCCTTGCACTTTTTACCTGCTTTCGAACTGCTAGGTTGGCAGAAGCTGGGACAAGTAATGGGAGCTCACCCTGTTACGCGGCGCTAGGGATTCGAACTGCTGAACTGCCGACCTTTCGATCAACAAGCTCAGCATCTTAGCCACTGAGCCACCACGTCCCTTAATGTGTAGTATATATGGAAGCAATTCTAGCCTAAATTGGTCAGATTCTGTTACAAATTTAAACTGTCCATTCTGTCATTGCTGCCCATTTTCCAGTTCTGGTCTTCCAATGAGACATTGTCCAATCAATATTTCAAAAGCAATTCAACCAGCCACACATGATCAACATTAGTCTCAATTGTTCGCCTTGGTCAACTCAGAGGAAAAGAAACAATCAGGTTCAAGGATGTACACAAAAGTTTGCTCAGATAGTCCATTTCTAGCTTATGATAACAGGGAGAACATTTTAGCAGGCAGATCGTAGTTGCATCATACAATTTACAGGCTTTATTTTTTATGTATATTGTGTTTATACAAGCTCAAAGCAAAGATTTGGCTACTTTGCTGTATGTAACTGGAAGTATGGATGCAGACGGCTACAATTCAGAATGCCGTCACTCAAAAATAGAACTTTGGGAGAGAGAGACCTTGGACAAAGGAATACATTCTTTTCAGTTTATCTGAATAATATTTGTTTAATCATTCACTACCATTTAAAATATTGCCAAGGTAATCTATGTCTTTCTGAGACAGAGGAAACTGTCTAAGAAGGATACTATTTAATTAAAAACTATCACATAAAAATAAAGACTCGGTGAAGTACAATAAGCTTCTGTGATCAATGTCCTAAGGCTTGTAACGAACAAAAGCTAAACATTCTAAAAATAATTGATTTGTACTTTAAATACAGAAACATCTTCTTCCCTTGCAAAATAAAACTCATCGCATTTAAAATACACATCACAATCAGGATCGCAACCACACCAGAAGCAGTGAGATGATCGACTTCCTTAGATACTGAGCTGTAATATCTCTCCTATTGCAACTCGATGCAACATATGGCGATTTTATCGTGGCTTTATCCTAATTTAATATTTGATCTCATCTATTTATTTGTGCTTGTACATGAAATGTGTTTTATAATGTTATATATCTGTGGCCACATGACCTCTTCTAGATGCCATATGCTAAATAAAGATAAATAAAAATTTGAAAAACTTACCATATGAAAACAGAAACACTGAAGAGTCTTTACAGGTTGACATTCAGAAAAGTGCAGGATGTAGAAGAATGATCTGAAGGTTTACCAGGATACGTTGAAGAAATATTATACCAGGCCACATTTCCAGTCTTACAGTCCCTTCTAGACGCATCCCATCAGATGCATCTAGGAAACTACAAATAGAAAAACAAAAAACAAAGAAAATATCATCTACCTATCTATTATCTATCTATCTCCATCCATTTCTCTCACTCGCTAGTTAACTAGCTCTATCCATCTATATTTCTTTATTTCTCTCTCTCTCTATATATATATATATCTCCATCTCTCCATCCAACCAGTTTTTACTGGTTCATTGATTCTCCTTTTTTTCTTACATTGGTGTACAGGCATTTAAAGTTTTCAGATTCTTAAAACTAAAGAAATTTGGTCTCTAGTAACTCACATTTAATTTCCATGTGGTGGTATAAGGGAAATGACATCCAAATTATTAATAAAAGGAAGTAAAAACTGGAGATAGTATTTCTACAGCAATATAATAAACAAAAGCAAACAGATGTATGACATAGATGCTATCAATATGTAATATTTAAATTCAGTAGTTTTTATAAAGATTTGATAGTAAATGGTCAAAAAAAAGTATACTTAAATAGTGCCACGTTAACTAAAACCCAACCTTGCCTTTAAAACAAAACTTATTTCCAAATGTAAGAGATTAGTATCAGCCTAGAATTCTTTTTCCTTTCCTAGTTCAAAATATTATTAATAAGGTTCTTCATTTTTGTTTTTGAAAGATGTATTCCAGGAAAGTGGACAGTATGGGGATCACAGAAAAGATAAATTTGGCTTTTCATTTCTAAGTAGCTGGGTGATACACATTCATCACTTTCAGATGCTAAAGTCATTACCTTAAAAAGAATTAAAGAATATGAGGATTAACATCAAGTTTTTGATCCATACAATCTACATTTAAATTATGCAGTAAAATACCAGAATTATTTTTCACTCGATGAAATCCTGTAGCCAAAACACAAACCACCTGAGGAAAAGGAATATTCTTAAAATAAGACTGCAGGTAGAAAATTATATCTGTCTATCTCGGAAGTAGCAGAATGTCATTATAATTTTTAATGACTAATATTAACGAAGCTCTTATTACATAAGGGTGTTTTTTTTTAAATGTCCAGAACACCTGAACCCTGGTTAAACAGCTCCATCAGGATGTCATGTTTCGTAGAATAATATAAGTTAAAGTGTACATTATTATTTTTTTTCCAGTTTCGGTTTCTTGATCAAAAGAAAAGCAGTTATTGACTATTAGCTTGCAATCTAAACAAAAAGATGATCAAGTTATCCTGAAAAGCAGAGCAGAAATCAGATTAATAATAACGACAACAACAAAACAAAGCCCAATTAACGTTAGCCTTCTGTGAGTTGGGTTCAATAGAAGTTAACATTAACAATGCAGGAGCTTGAAGTAGAAATTAGAAACATGACTCTGTGATAATGATATTATCACAGGCCCAAAAGAAAAGAACTTTCTCGAATGTCATTGAAAGAATAAGAAAGCAAACTAAAGCAAGGCAGATTTTTTTTCCCTCCCCTACCATGATGAAAATGCTTGCTTTTACCAAAATTTGAATTTAATGTGATTTTATATCAGCAAGCTTATATACTGAAAAGACAGACAGGTCTAAGCAAAATATAAAATAAAGTATTATTTTAATATGGTAGCTAAGTAAGCTTTTAGAGGAGACGTCATTCTTCATTGATGTAGTTATAAAGGAAACTGGGTGTTCTACGCTTTTAGTGCATCTTTCTTGTGGTTTATTTCAGGGGTGAAATCCAGCAGGTTCTGACAGGTTCTGGAGAACCGGTAGCGGAAATTTTGAGTAGTTCGAAGAACCGGCAAATACCACCTCTGGTTGGCCCCAGAGTGGGGTGGGAATGGAGGTTTTGCAGTATCCTTTCCCTGCCACACCACCAAGCCACGCCCACCAAGGCACACCACGCTCACCAAGCCACGCCCACAGAACCGGCAGTAAAAAAAATTGGATTTCACCCCTGGTTTATTTGCTTCTTCACCACCACCACCAACATTACCATTTGTTTTCCTTACAAGCATTGCCAAAAAGGCACTAAGATTTGTTAACCTAACTTTGCAAAGTTTCTTCTCAGGTAATATTGTATTGCTAACAAAGGCATGCAAAACCTTTGCCAGACCAATTCTCAAATACAGCTCGTCCACCTGGAACCCCCACTGTATTTTGGACATTAACATGATTGAGCGGGTCCAGCAGTGATGGGTTGCTATCAGTTCACCCCGGATCCGGCGAACCGGTAATGGCGGCAGTGGGAGGCTCCGCCCACCCGCCCAGATGCGTGCGCATGCACAAGAGAACTGGTAGAAAAGAAACTGAAACCCACTATTGGGGTCCAGAGGTATTTCATGAGAAGAGTACTCCACTCCTCTACTCACAATAGAATCCCTTATGCCACCAGGCTTAAAATTTTTGGCTTGGACAATCTGGAATTGCGCCACCTGTGGTCCTATTTAAGCATAGTACGTCCGCCAGGCTTAAAGTTGCCAACGTTGGAGACCCCTGCTCTAGAGGTCAGTGCTTAGCTCCATTTCTTAGCATTGTCTGAAGACACTTCCATGGTCATGTGGCCGTCATGGCTATATGCCAAGGTGCACGGAATGCTATTACCTTCCCACCAAAGCGGAAGCTATTTATCTACTCGCCTTTGCATGCTTTTGAACCGCTAGATGGGCAGGAGCTGGGGACAAGGAACGGGAGCTCGCCCCGTCACACAGTGTTCGGGTCTCGAACCTGGGATGTCAGCTTTCCAGCTGACAAGCTCAGCGTCTTTAACCACTGAGCCATCAATGCCCCTAATTTCTCTAACCGGATGTCATCCCAGTTTGCTGAGTATTATTCCCAGCCCTATCAAAGCTGACACCAGCCGGAGCATAGAACAACTCAAAAAAGTAGTGCAAGATAGGAAGATGTGGAGAAACCACCTGAATCACCAAGATTCAGACACGATTGACTGGATAACATCATCATCGCCATCATAACTTCCAGACTGGTGTAAGTGGAGCATCAGTTCCTTTCAATTGTGGAGAGAGAGAGAGAGAGAGAGAGAGATTAGCAGGTGACACCTCCTAAATGAACTTAGCTTAGTTAAAACACCAAGTGGAGCCACATCTAGTTAGTACTTGGCCAGAAGACCTCAAGGACATCCCAGATCTGCAGACTAGACTATTTGAACAAATGTGCCCACCCTCCCAAAAAAAAAAAAGTCCATACAAACCCCATCTGTATTGTTGCCAGAAAGATACCATGGATATGTTTACAGAGTCAGCAGAGCTGAGGTCATCTCAAGCAGATTTTACTCATATCCATTATTTTGTTTCCTGTTTTTTTTCCCCCCAAGAGCGCATATACAAAATTGAAAGGCTTTTTTTTTCTCTTTCAGACTAAAGATATTTATTAAGCTAGGCCGTCTCTGAAAGAGGAGGGTGGGGCTCCTTGATGTTTCTCTACACACCCCATTGGTCCCTGTCCAATATTATGCATTTTAGATATAAGACCTCAATGACTTCATGCAGTTAATCAATGTTGGTTTTTTTTAAAGAAATCAAATCACTGATCCCAAATCTCAGAAGATCTGAGTGTCTCCTATCCTGAACACTTCTGTTTTGGGGGAGGAGGAGGAAGAGGAGGAAGAGGAAGGACAAACAAAGGAGCTTGCAAAATAATTTAATTCTATGCCAATTGACTATACCATCTCCTCTGGGATATCCAGCAAGGATGTTTCTTACATCTAATTATTATGCAGTGGTTATATTATCTGTAATGTGAACTTCTGGTTCAGTTGAAAACATGGATTAGAGAACGAAATCCCGTATATTGTGCCATTGCTCAAAATACTTTTTTGTAATAGGTTTTGTGGGGAGGGAGGGGTGTTTCAATCTCCATGATCAATGATTCTGTTTCAAATATATCTTTGAGGAACATTTTAATTAGCAGGGTTTTGGAAAGGTTATAGATTGTGTCTCAACACATCCCGTTCAGGGAGAAAAATAAATCAAACTTACGTTGGTATATTTATTTATTTGTATCCCGCCTTTATTATTTTTACAAATAACTCAAGGTCCAACACACCGGGGGTGAAATCCAGCAGGTTCTGACAGGTTCTGGAGAACCGGTAGCGGAAATTTTGAGTAGTTCGGAGAGCCGGCATATACCATGTCAGGCTGGCCCCAGAGTGGGATGGGAATGGGGATTTTGCAGTATCCTTCCCTTGGAGTGGGGTGGGAATGGGGATTTTGCAGTATCCTTCCCCTGGAGTGGGGAGGGAATGGAGATTTTGCAGTATCCTTCTCCTGCCACATCCACCAAGCCACGCCCACCAAGCCACACCACGCCCACCAAGCCACGCCCACAGAACCGGTAGTAAAATAATTTGAATTTCACCACTGCAACACACCTTCCTCCTCCTATTTCTCCCACAGGAATAACCCTGTAAGGTGAGCTGAACTGAGAGTGAATGACTGGCTTAAAGTCACCTAGCTGCTATTTAAGCCTAAACAGGACCAGAACTCACTGTCTCCTGGTGCTTGGTTCAAAGTCATTTAGCCGGCTTTCATGGATAAGATGGGACTAGAACTCACAGTTTCCTCGTGATTGACCCAAAGTCACCCAGTCGCTTTTCATGCCTAAGGCAGAACTAGAACTCACAGTTTCCTGGTGATTGGCCCATAGTCATCTATCTGGCTTTCATATCTAGAAAGCAGAACTAGAACTCAGTGACTCCTGGTGATCACCCAGCTGGCTTTCATGCCTAAAGCGGAATTAGAACTTACAGTCTCCCCATTTTTTCCCTTAACCAAACTGGCTGGCTGGTTAGGTATGCCTACAGACCTTACCTAACAGAAGCAAAGTTCTGTTCAACATTGCAAGGTCAAAAAGTCCCCCCAAAATATGCCAAGACAAAAATTGTCTTTGGAAAAAAGACTAATTAATTAATTAATTGTTAACCTAATTAATTAATTTTTAACCTAATTTTGCAAAGCTTTTTCTCTGGTAACATTGTACTGCAAACTAGGGCATACAAAACCTTTGCCAGACCAATTCTTGAATACAGGTCATCTGCCTGGAATCCACACTGTATATCGGACATTAATACAATTGAGTGAGTCCAGAGGTATTTCACGAGAAGAGTCCTCCACTCCTCTGCTCACAACAGAATCCCTTATGCCACCAGGCTTGAAATTTTGGACTTGGACAACCTGGAACTACGCCGCCTACGGTCTGACCTAAGCATAGCACACAAAATTGTCTCCTACAACATCCTACCTGTCAATGACTACTTCAGCTTCAACCACAATAATACACGGGCAAACAACAGATACAAACTCAGGGTAATCCGTTCCAAACTCGACTGCAGAAAATACGACTTCAGGAACAGTGGTCAATGCCTGGAATGCTTTACCCAACTCTGTTGTTACAGCCCTCACAGCTTCAACCTTAAACTGTCTACCGTGGACCTCACCCCATTCCGTGGACCTCACCCCATTCCTAAGAGGTCTGTCAGGGGGCATGCATAAGCGCATCAGCGTGCCCACCGTCCCTGTCCTACTGTCCCCCTTTATTTGTACTCATTTCCTGTGTTCATGTCCATGTTTATACTTATACCTGTTATCTTGTACATGTTTGACAAACCAAATAAATTAAAATAAATTAAAAAATACTCAACTACTTTTAGTAATGCAAATCACTTTTGTATAGGAAAGGTCAACTGTGCGTAGCATCCTCATACATTTCCAACAGGAACTCGTTTTTTAAAAAACAAAATGGTTCTTCCTATTTGCCATCCTGCTAGATGTGTGCTAATAAGATGGTTGGGTCTCTATGAGGGAGGGTCTCCAAATAGTCTCTTTTGGCACTACTCCCTTCTCCTGCCTCTTTTTCTCCTGATACCCAATTAAAAGAAATGGTTTTGTTTGATCTGGTCCAAATGCAGAACGTACTTCAAATCAGATGGCCGTAGCCATTTTCAAAAAAAAAAAAAAAAAGGTCTGAATCACCAAACATTGGGAGGCTGTTTAATTTATACAATCATGGAACAATTTTATTTTGAGCTTGATTTAGAAATAACTCATTTCCCTTTATGCTCTGAAATTCTGGGCAATCAAATTTGCTAATTATAAACTTTAAAAACCAAAACTCTGTATCACCAATTTGCCTCTGAAGTTTAGTGTCTTCTGCACTTGAGCTACTGGCTGAAATTCCCTGGTCTAAAGTTCCGATCGAAATTATATTAACAGACAAAGTGTCAGTGGGGTGCACTCCAAATGAGTTTGTTCAGGTATGGTTTATTATATCCAGGCACTCTAACCTGGAAGACATTTCTCAGGAATTTTGTTTGAATCCTTTCTAAAGTGGGGCTCCCCTTGAAGAGCACTCGGAGGCTCCAACTGGTCCAGAATGCGGCCGCGTGGGTGGTTATGGGCGCACCTCGTTACGCCCATGTAACACCTCTCCTGTGTGAGCTGAACTGACTCCCAGTGGTCTTCCGAGTGCAATTCAAGGTGTTGGTTACCACCTTTAAAGCGCTCCATGGCATAGGACCAGGATATCTACGGGACCGCCTTCTGCCACCAACAGCCTCCCACCGACCAGTTCGCTCCCACAGAGAGGGACTCCTCAGGGTCCCGTCGGCCAAGTTATGCCGGCTGGCGACACCCAGGAGGAGAGCCTTCTCTGTCGGAGCCCCTGCCCTTTGGAATGAAGTGCCCCCGGATATTCGTAACATCTCTGACCTCCGGGTCTTTCGCTGTGTCCTCAAGACCCTACTGTTCCGACAGGTGGGGCTGTCTAACTGAATGATTTTAAATTGGGTTTTAACTTTGGGTTTTAAAATTCGGCCAAAACTATTTAATGATTTTAATTAATTTTAACTATGATATTGTATATTTATGTTTTTAATTTTGGCTGTACACCGCCCCGAGTCCTTTGGGAGGAGGGCAGTATATAAATATTATTATTATTATTATTATTATTATTATTATTATTATTATTATTATTATTATTATTATTATAGTGATCATACTGTTCTACGGTCCTAACTGATTTGTTATCCCAGGGGTCTGCAACCTTAAACACTCAAAGAGCCATTTGGACCTGTTTCCTACAGAAAAGAAAACACCGGGAGCCACAAAACCCTTCCCGTGTCTGACTATTTCTTGAGCGGCCACAGAACTAACATATGTAGTGTAGTTGAATTAAACATTCTGTTTTCTTCTGAAACTTTTCTTTTCTTGGATTTATCCATGGTTGGCCTACCAGGGGTTGAGAAGCTCAATAAATTGTGTGCCGCAAGTGTTGCTCATTGGCGGTTGTGATGCATATTTTGAGTGACAGGGAGCCGCAGCAGAGGTTTGAAAGAGCCACATGCGGCTCCAGAGCCACTGGTTGCTGACCTCTGTGTTATCCCAACTAAGAATTTATCAATCCACAGTTTAGAGCTTGTAAATCCAACAGGCAGCAACCAGTGGCCTTCAAGATGTTGCTCAGCAATGTCTCCCAGCATCCCCAGGAAGCATAGCCCACAATAACGGGTGCTGGGAGTTGTAGTTCATCCCACATCTGGCAGGACCCTGATTTCCTATGCCTGGGCATTAGCAAACTATTGCTAATGAATAATGGAAGCAAACACTTTTGGAAACCATCCTGAAAAAGTGAAGAGTTTAAGGCCCACCTTATTCCTGTTAGATCTCCATGACCTTCCAATGCAGGAGTTAAGGTTTAATTATGATAGACCATTCAAAGCGTTCGCAGTTTCCATCCTGGGAAGATTTTAAGTTTGAATGGGGAAATTGGTTACTCACATAGAGCTGGGCAATTTGTGAGAGGGTTCTAATTTGGGTTAGAAAGTGTCCTGTCAAAGCTTACTATTAGCAGTAAAAGCAGCTAATGTCTGTTATGGAAAGATCTTTAAGGAAAAGGCATTTATGCATTCATTGCAGCACAAATAAGAGCTGAACACTGTCAATTTCCCAATGACCTTTTAAAAACAACGGCAACAATGAACGGAGCATATCTACTTACAGATCTGATAAACAACCAGGAAAAAAGGAAGGAGAAGAAAAAAAACAAAACAAACCAAGGTGAGGGAATCAAGAAACATTTAAGCTGGAGGGAAAACAAGATGCCTGCAAAAAGCAAGCACTGGAATCTGCCAGGTAAACGCAGGAGAATCGTGCTTTAAAATGGACAGAATCAAAAGTTAGACTGTTTTCACCTTTCAGTGAAACGATTTGATTGCTCTTATTAAACATTTGGTAGAAATTCTAACACAGATAATACAGGGAATGATGGAAACTCACCTCTGCAGGTTAAGTATGTAAGTAAGTAAATAACCAGCTTATTTTGGAGGAAAGGTATCGAAATAGACAAAAGAGTATAGAAAGATGGGCAGTGTTCAGAATTTATTTTATCGCAATTTAAATTAGGTGCAAATTGGGGTGAAATCCAGTAGGTTCTGACAGGTTCTGGAAAACTGGTAGCAGAAATTTTGAGCAGTTTGGAGAACTGGTAGCAGAAATTTTGAGTAGTTCAGAGATCCGGCAAATACCACCTTTGGCTGGCCCCAGAATGGGGTGGGAATGGAAATTTTGTAATATCCTTACCCTGGAGTGGGGTGGGAATGGAGATTTTGCACTATCCTTCCCCTGCCACGCCCACCAAGTCATGCCACGCCCAAGCCACGCCCACAGAACCGGTAGTAAAAAAAATAGGATTTCACCACTGATTAGGTGGTTAAAAGAGAAACAGAATCTTTAAAAAAAACCCACATCCAGATCCCTGAATTTGTGGAAATACAGTTATCCTACAGATGTATAAAACATGTTAGCTAAACCGAAACAGTATTGGGTCTTATTATCTATTGTGTGAATTAGGCTGTTGTGCTAAGTCATAATGATATTTATTTTAACATGTTGTGTGAGCAGAGTGATAGACTGAAATGTTTCAGCATATCCCAGCAACCAGCATTGGGGAGGGGGGGGGGATTTAGAAATCAGTCACTCAATCATAAATAAAATCTTCAACAAAATGTTAGTGTGAAGTTTCCGAAAGATGCCCTAATTAATTCATGAGCCATGAGCCAAACTTCAAAAGAAATACAGTCATTTATTAGGAGCACCATTTCGGCAATATTCGGATGCAATTAGAACTAATCCCACGTAGATTTACATTCCCCTATGACCCTGTCTCTCCCCTCCTCCCTGGCCATGTCATAAATCACATTCTCCAATTAACCACTTTGGCTGGCTGTGAAATCCAACACCCTCCTTCTGATTGTGGTATGGAAGCATTTATGGAATGTAGCTTCAGTTAGGGAAATCAATCAGCTCTATCAGTTCTCCCTCCCTCCTGCTCATGGCAACTTGAAAACTTATATGACAGTTGATAGTTGACAGTTAGCATGTAGATATATATACACACACACACACACATACACCATTCTAAGCTTCCTGATTTCCAGTGGGCAGTTTTGTCCTTTAATTTGCACAATATTAAATGATTTTGCATACAAGAGGAAAATCTGTAGCCAGCATCTCCAATTAACCTGATTGCAGGGGAAAGTAATTTAGAAATTGACCTGTTCTTGCTCAGAACTCTTTAGTTTAGCCTTCTGGGCATCTCTTCTGTTTGCTTTTTTAAACTCTCTCTGTCTCTCTTTTCCCCCACCCCTCCCCATTCACAGTTCGTGATTATAACTCTCAACAGATTTGATATGTATAGAAGCTTTTTCTTCCTTAATTCTGTTTTAAGAAATGGATCATGTAGGGATGTCAGGAAAGGTAAAAAAGACCATGTTTATAAAAAGATATGGCTGGGTTTCAATAACACCTTAAACAAGAGGTTATGAATCTTTTCCTACCTTTGACAATCTGGTAAAACCTACGGAGCCCAATTACTATAAGCTCAAAGATAGAGAGAGAGAGAAAGAGAGAGAGAGAGAAAGAGAGAGATACCGGTACGTAGGTACGTAGGTACGTAGGTACGTAGGTACGTAGGTAGGTAGGTACGTAGGTACGTAGGTACGTAGGTACGTAGGTAGATAGATAGATAGATAGATAGATAGATAGATAGATAGATAGATAG
>WNWU01000105.1:2556010-2574225 GCA_012654045.1 Ptyas mucosa
GAGAGAGAGAGAGAGAGAGAGAGAGAGAGAGAGAGAGAGAGAGAGATGGACAGACAGAGACAGACAAACCCTGGTAAATAATGGCATTACAGGCAGGTTGGTTTTAATGCATTGGAGTGGAATGTCATTTCTCCAGGTTCGATTTTGCACAAAATAATCTGTATATCTAAAGCATACACCTATTTCTTTGACCCTCAGCCTGTTTATATTACAATATTATGAAGCTATATGAAATCCTGCCGTTTTCTAGCCTCATTTGCATATTTTGCATCAGAAAGGCAATATGCAATCACACTATTCATGATAAACACTGACATATCATACACCACTTCATCCTAACCACTTCAAAAATGCTATTGGGGTGCTTTTATAAATGCAAGGTAAGAATGGTGTGACGGCACTAAAAATACAACTCCAATCATCTCCTATTGACAAACCACAATGGAAACGGAACCTCTGCATCTGATTCTTGAAGCTGTGGCTCTGAAATGAATCGGTAACTCTCGAAAAACAAAGCTAAATCTTTACTGAGTGGCAAAAGCAACTGCCAGGATGGGCAATATTTATCGGTCTCAAGCACTTAGATGAAATTGGATCAAGCCTAAGACAGTGGACTAGAAGGGGAAAAGCTGCAGTGAACTACAGCAGAGAGATGAATTGGGGAAGAATGGGGCAATATCAGGCTTGTTAAGAATATCAGAGTTGGAAGGGACCTTGGAGGTCTTCTAGTCCAACCCCCTGCTTAGGCAGGAAACCCCATACCATTTCAAACAAATGGTTCTCCAATCTCTTCTTAAAAACTTCCAGTGTTGGAGCATTCACAACCTCTGGAGCAGGGGTGGGTTCTAACCGGCTTTACTACCGGTTCTCTTTGTGCATGCGCTCTGCACGTGATCGCCTCTTCGGTCGCGCGCTTTGCGTGCGATCGCCGCGCGCGTGCTCGCATCGCTCGTCTGCGCGCCAAACTTGCGCTTTGCGCAAGCACATTGCGAATCTGCCCAGCTGAGGTGCGGCAATCCACTCTGCCACACCTCTTAGCTGGGTGAAAAAAGAAGAAATATAAGGTCGGCATAACACGGGGGCGGGCGGGAGGGCCCAGCTCCCGAAGAAAGAGAACCGGTTCGGTGATGTAATAGCGTCACCGCTACCGGCTCGGCCGAACCGGAAGCAACTCACCACTGCTGTAGAGGCAGGTTCTCCCACTGGTTTATTGTCAGGAAATTTCTCCTTAGGTCTAGATTGCTTCTCTCCGTGATTAGTTTCCCTCCATTGTTTTTCTTGGAAGGTGTTTCACTTGTCACCCAAGAAGCTTCTTCAGCTCTGACTGGATGGTGGAGAATGGAAGGAATGAGCGGGAGGGATATGGACCTCACCTATCTCCAGTCTACAACCCAGCCTTTCAAGAAGGCTCCACCACTCATTTGTACTACGCTCAGATGACCCTGACAACCACAGATAAACCTCCAGGTAGCCTTAACGACTCGCTAAAAGAATGCAAATGACCAACTGTCTTCAAGAACCACGATGTCAGGTTCCGACGTCATCTCAAATAAATTTCACTCCCAAGCAATTAGTCTTTGCTGAAATATTTCATTTATTGAGAACGACAGATCTGGTCCCAACTGGCCAATACTAACCCTCTGACCCCAAAACCTTCCCCTTCCTTTCCCCCAAACCTCATCTTCTTATTGGCTATCTTCCAGCTCAATCTTCTCAGCTCCTGCCTCCAAACCCAGGAATTCCCCTCTCCCATCCCATCTCCAAGCGACCCTATCTACAGAGAAAAATAAGGAGGTAAAAGTTCAAGCCTCATTTCCTCCCCTTTATGGCAGCCTTAAAGGGCTGACATCCGGCCCCTCTCCCTTCTCTCTTCTCTCCCCCCCTCCCAGCTTTCCTAGGTGATCTGCATGGAATTTGGCTATAAGGCAGTCAGCTTGGATGTTTGTGCTCTTCACCCAGGACACACGAATCCTTCCACTCCCCACCATTCAGTCAGAGCTGAAGAAGCTTCTTGGATGAGAAGCGAAACGTTTTCAGAGAAAAGCCAGAAGGTCCAGTTGCCTCTTGAAAAAGCACCTTTGGGGCAACCATGACCTGGATGGTCCAGAGACATTTACCCAATTCCGGCAATCGTTCTTCATATGTTTTAGCCTCCAGTCCCCTAATCGTCTTTGTTGCTCTCCTCTGCTGTTGGAAGCAAAGATAAGCAAAGGTTTGAAATGTTGGCCAGAGAGAAACAAGAGCCGAGCAGATGGTCTCTCATTGAAACCCAGAGAAACTATGAAAAATCACTGAAAATATCATACAATTGATGGTCTTTTTTTTTTTTTTTTTTAGTTTTAGAGTCAGGGTTTGGCTGCTGGGAACGTTGGAAAGAGCAAGCAACGCTTCTTCCTTCAGGGATCCAATCAGACCGTTTACGTGGAAAATACACCTGCCCAAGTGGTTGGTGAATCCTGCCAGATGGAACCTTGTCCCAACCTCCACAGTCAAATAGATAATGTTGGCTGGGTATACCTGAGCTTCCAGCTGTCCATTCAAGTCTCAGAGATTTCCACTCCTCTGCGCAAGTGTTAGTGCATGAAATAAACTATGCAAATCCATACAGGCATCACTGAACATTGGCAACAGAGCAAGGGGAGAAAAAAAAAGGAGGGGAACAAAAAACAAAAAAAACAAAAAAACAAAAACAAAACCCCTTTATAGCCCAGGGAGTACATTTCTATATTCAACTGTTAAGGAAGAACCCCTTAATCTGCTTAAACTTCCACTCCTTTCAATGGCGAAGTAAACATTTAAATTATTGTAATCCAAGGGACTGCAACTTTCATTCCATAGATAATTCTGAAACTTCAAAGTATTTGGAAAAGATAATGGAAATGTAGCCGCTTTAATGAGATGCACAGCCTTGGAGATTGTGCAGGATTTAGCAGATATTATTCTGAAGTTCGGGCTGCTCTTGATGCTGGGGTAGATATTTAAAACATCAGGAGGAAAGACTCCGACTTCCTATTATCTCCGACCGTTCCAAAAATACATCTTTAATACGTTGCTCCTCCCGCGCATTCTTTCCATCTTTGCAGTTTTCAAATGGTTTATCGGAGGAGGTTCTAGCTCCCGAATTGATGAATGACGAATTGGTCATTAGGTTACACTTCACTGATGACCTTCCCACAGTACAAGATATTATGGAGTCATGATAAAACAATGCATTCAGACAGAATCAATGTAACTGTGCAACGGTGCTTCAGGAGAATTACTCAGTCGTCTATCCTCTGCCCCACAAGACAATATCAAATATTTTGTCTGACGTCTTAACTATAACAGATAAAAGGCAATATTCAAAGGAACTTTATCTGGAATACGCATTTGAAGTCTTTCAGCGCAGACGAAAACCAGCTTGTGTCTTCCTGGCTTAATAAAATATATTATACAGGTAGTCCTCGATTTACACCAGTTCATTTAGTGAACATTCAAAGTTACAACAGCGCTGACTTATGGCCATTTTTCACGCTTATGATTTATGCAACCAGATTGCATTAATCAATATTCTTTTTTGTTTCGGACATGTCATGGAAGTACAGCATAAAAAATTTGAAGTCATAGATTCCTTTCTTTCTTTGTGTGCAAAAAAGAAACCTATTATTTTTTTGGTAGGGATTTCTTCTTCTGTTTTTTTTGAGTGCTAAAAAAAGTCAGTTTAGAAAGATGGTTTATTCACATTTCAAGAAAAGTAGAAGGGATATCTTGGGGAAATACGCTCTTTTTTCTGTGATCTGCTGTTCTGAAATGTTTTTTTAACATACACACACACATATATATAAGCACATGCACGCGCACACACACACACACACACATATATAAGCACATGCGCACACACACACATTCACAATGGGAAGCTTGTAAGTATAATGAATTAGTTAGGTAATGGGGAAAAAGGAAGGAGGAGGAAGGAATAGGAAGAGATCAATTGCATTTTTTCATCTCTCAAAAATCAGATATGCACATATTTTACTTCAGTTCGCAGAGTATATGCAGCTTTTAAAATGGATCGAAAAATAAGCCAATATGATGGATACATAAAACAAACTCTAATATTATTAGTAAAGGAGCATTTTACTTTCTTATTGTTGCCAAGAAGATCGCATCGACATATGCATGAAGTTAATGGGAGTGGAGTCCAACTCAAAGGGCCCTATTTTTACTTGTTTCTCCATCTTTTAAAATGCTTTTTTTATTGTTTCCCTTTCTTCTGGTGTAATAAAATCCTGTTACGGAAGAGATGAATCAGATAAAACTTGTACCCCACTTTTCAGGGCAAGCTTAAGGCTATAATCCATAGCAGTTGGATAAAGTATATTCTTGTGGGGTTTTTTGTCGGGGCAAAGAACCAAGAATATTCGCTGACTTCAAAGCTTTGAAGAGTTTGTTATTGCTACCTATACACAAGAGTCAACTAATGGTCAAAGCTAAATTGGTGCTCAACAGAATTCACAGGGGGTTGGACTTGGGTCTCTTGTGGCTGTGCAATCACTCCAAACTTATGACACGTTTTACCCTACCTTCCACCCCAGCCTGTTCATCTCCTACTGGTTTTTAGTTTTCTGAATTTTAATCACTTTGTGTCATCTTTTTTTTACCTTTTTATCATTTTGTAAGCCACCCAGAATCCCTACAACAGTTGGGTGGATGGCATATAAATCTAATAAATAATAATTATGTTCACTCTAAATAGCTCAGTGTAAGAGTAACACGTTCTTTCTTGCGAATCCATTTTGGATATGGTAGATTCACAACTGTTTTCCGCCAACGGACACATCAACAGCACCTCTGCTGCCATGTTTGCCACAGAGAAAACCAGGCAATGTGATGGCATACCTTTCAAGCACAATTAGCAGCACTGTATATGCTTTGAGACAATTCTATATGATATGAACATGTTCTAACTGTAAAGGTATTTATTTACAATTGGGTAGTCTGATTTGGATGAGCCAGATGTGATACTCTATACAAGTATATTTTCAACTAAATCTTGCTGTGTTCACTGGAACTTCCTCTTTAGATTAGTGCAGCATTCCAAAATAGTTATCAATATTGTAAATCCATAATTAATTGGCTAAATTTAATGTAATTTAATTAGCCACAATTTAATTAATTTTGAAATTAAATTTCTTCTTTCCTGCTGTAGCCTATGGTTTTGTCTAGTTTTCTTTTCTTTCCCATGTTAAGGCAGGGATTTTTACATATTTTTATAATTTAAAAATCTTTAATTCATTCTGTTTCCTCTTTAAGGAAATTTAAGAATAAATAATAGATCATGATGATGATGATGATGATTGAAAGGTAAGTCAAACCATTGTCAGTTTAAGAGAAACTTTGTTTGAACTTTCTTTCTCATAAATATCCTCAAACTTTATGCCAAGGTCATAGTTTTTAGACAATGTACTCATTTGCAATTATTTTTGTGGACGCCAGTGACAGTTAAACCTGATTGACTTATTATATATTATATAGCCAATCATTCTGTTGACCTCATATGAATGCCACATGGCTGTGACTATGTAAATTATCCTGGGAAGATACTGTAATAATTAGACAGGGGGAAAAAATAGTCCTAAATGGATCTTATGCAACTGTCAAGTGAAGAGACCGCAAATAGGACAATGTTATACTTAAGCTGCTTTTTTGAGTGTGTCCCCTATAAAAGATTTCCTCTGCATTCCTAAACATTTATTTGGTCTAAAAATTGAACCAAAGGCTGAAGAGCTTTGGTTTTTAAGATAATGGACTTAGTACAAATGATTCAGAAGATGGGATTATGGAACATTAAGCTTCTTAGATATAAATCACTGCCGCTATCTATATCTCCACAGGGGGCACCGTTGGGGCAATTCTATTTGGGCTCAAGGGAATCTGCAGGAAATGTCAAAAAAGTCAAGATGAAGCCCATGGCTGAGCGATGGGGTGGGACTTTGATCATAGAGTTTCAGTGGAGCTGCATGCAATCACCTCTGAATGGTGCTTTGATTCCAGGGCCAACAGAGATACCCCTATGCAAGCTGTGCAGAGTCACAACTGATTAGTAGTTGAGTGGAGAGCTACTAGCAACTTTCAGGGCTTAATTGAGAAGTTAGAAAGAACCCCAGGGAACGGGCAATGACCAATGACCATCTATTGCTATATTTATTCCTTAGGTTTACAGATCACTTCAATCATCACCTATTCTAAACACCTTGCATTCCGGGTTTACAGTAAGGAAATTAAAGCAGAAAACATAGCAAAAAAAATTTTTTTTCCCACATCATACCACAAGAAGGAACCACCACCAAAGCTCATAAAAAGCATCACCTTCCTTTGAGAGGGGTCTAGCCATAATCGGCTCCCCAAAGTCCAATCAGGGTTAGTGGCAGTGGTGGGTTTCAAAATTTTTTACTACCGGTTCTGTGGGTGTGGCTTGGTGGGCATGGCTTGGTGGGTGTGGCAGGGGAAGGATACTGTAAAATCTCCATTCGCTCCCCAATCCAGGGGAAGGTTACTACTGCCTTGGTGGTACAGTGGTCTAAAGCACCCTGTTATTAACACCAGCTGCCTGCAATTATTGCAGGTTCGAATCTCACCAGGCTCAAGGTTGACTCAGCCTTCCATCCTTTCTAAGGTAGGTAAATTGAGGACCCATTTTGTGGGGGGAATAAGCTGACTTTGTATAAATATACAAAAGTATGAAGGCTATTGCTTAGCGCATTGTAAGCCGCCCTGAGTCTCCGGAGAAGGGCGGCATATAAATCAATTTTTTTAAAAAAAATCCCCATTTCCTCCCGATCAGCTGGGACTTGGGAGGCAGAGAATAGATGGGGGTGGGGCCAGTCAGCATTTTTACTACCGGTTCTCTGAACTACTCAAAATTTCCACTACCAGTTCTCCAGAACTGGTCAGAACCTGCTGAAACCCACCTCTGGTTAGTGGCCACTCTCAGGAAAAATGCATTTTCACAGATTGGGGGGACTGGAATGAGAAGGAATGAGATCTATCTCATGGCCCCAAATACAGTATCAATTCTCTGGAGTTTAACCTAAAGAGAATCCTCCTTTCCTGATTTAATTCGATGGGCAAATAACCGTTGAGATCATTCCCAAGTAACTCAGATCGTGAGCCATGTAGAGCTCTGTCTAGTTTAATGAAAAGAAGGACTAAGGGAGACATGGTAGCAGCGTTCCAATATCTCAGGGGCTGCCCCAAAGAAGAGGGAGTCAAGCTATTCTCCAAAGCACCTGAGGGTAGAACAAGAAGCAATGAGTGGAAACTAATCAAGGAGAGAAGCAGCTTAGAACTAAGGAGAAATTTCCTGACAGTTAGAACAATTAATCAGTGGAACAACTTGCCTCTGGAAGCTGCGAATGCTCCAACACTGGTATTTTTTAAGAAGATGTTGGATAACCATTTGTCTGGTGTAGGGTTTCCTGCTTAAGCAGGGGGTTGGACTAGAAGACCTCCAAGGTCCCTTGCAT
Organism: Ptyas mucosa; assembly: GCA_012654045.1. NCBI lineage: Eukaryota > Metazoa > Chordata > Lepidosauria > Squamata > Colubridae > Ptyas > Ptyas mucosa. Next base: position 2,563,516 of record WNWU01000105.1, read on the forward strand.
TTGCATTTGTATTACATTGCAATTGCATTGCAATTGCAATTTCATTGTACTCTAGTCTACTCTACTATACTTGTTGGTAACCATTGTAGGTTTCATAGAATGCATATATAACAACTTGAACTGCTACATTCTGGACCACTTGAAGCTTCTAGGGGGGCTTCCAGTACAAACTCATGTATAGTTCATTGGAATAGTACAACTGAGAAGCGATGAAGACATTGTGGCCTAGCAAAGTTATTGAAGAAACAAAATACAGTTTTGCAAGAGTTGAAAAAAAAGGATGCTCAATCCAAGAAAAGAAGTGAAGCCCATTAGACCCATATCCTACGGCCCCAAACATTTTTATGTTAGTGCTAGAAATACACACAGAACCTTATTCCTATTATCTATTATAATCAACCAGATAATAGGCCCAGTTCAGTTCAACTAAACACTTCTCATGGAACACAATAGGAATGTCAGACTAAGATGGTTGCTTAGAGCAGCTCCCCAAGGTAGTGTGCTTAAAATTCAGCTTGACGTTTGCATATAAAACTATGTCATGCATGTACATTCTGATCTTCATACAAAACATCATAACAAGGCAGATTTTATAAGATCTGGAAGCCCATCTTTTTTTAAAAAAGAAGAAGAAGAAGAAGAAGAACAATAGGATTTTATTTTACATACCATCTGTTAGGCTTGCCCTGGAGCTAAAAATTCCACTGTTTCATAGTTCATAATATCTCAAAAGAAGCTACCAAGGTTTGCAAGGTTCAGAGGGAGATCTCTGCTGAGAAGATGAATCTTTCTCTTCCCACTGAAAGCTGAACATCTACAGCTGTGCATCTTTGAAGACCGTTATTATCAGAGAATGTGGATAGCAGCTGTGGAACTGCTGTTCAGGACCAAGCATTTAATTTTCTTTTATTACGTATTAACTGGACTACGAACTAAGGAAAAAAAGTGAAAAGGCTTATCCAGAAATGTTAAGTGCACAGGATGGTGTAATTGGGACTGCATAAGTTTTAAAAGATATTCTGGAGTACTTAAACTCTTTTAAGAAATTAGAATAAACCAAGAATGCTGTGCCTGAGATTGGAAAAAAAATCTCATCCTCACCTTATAATAGCTTCAAACAAAACGATGACATCAATCATTTAAAAAGGCTGTTTGGGGAGCAGATAAAAGATGTTAGTGGATTTAGATATGTTTAAATGTTTTTAAAGTTTAGTTTGATTACTGCTAGAGCTATAGAAATTCTTCAAAATCTTACACAGGTTGCTGACTTAAACCTGAAACCCAGCTGTAACTTTGAACCAGTCATCAACTTTCACCCATGCGGATCGCACAAGGACAGGCATGTAAGAACATGGAAAATGAAGAGAGATCCTATTTTCCCCACCTTGAACTTGTAAGAGAGGACATAACCTGTAAGACGTAACAAATAACTACTTGGCCTAAGAGTGACATGAAAACTAAATGCGTATACAAAAGGTAACTTACCTGTGTGCCTTTATATATAACTTTATCCAGAAGCCACTATCAAACTTCGCACTGAACAACCAAGCTCTCGGCATGATAATGCCACCTCTCCGGTTTATATAACTTTAAAAATGCATGCTACTCATTGGGGAAAGCTACCACTCAATAAAAGAATGCATGTATAATGATCCAAGTTTAATTGTTCCAGATAGGGTCAGAAAAGAGTCACTATCTGAATTCAGTTTAACCATGGTTTCTTAAAGACAATTCCATAATTGGCTCAAACAATGCACTAGAACCATAAATCATAACTCTTAATATCACCCAACAGCTGTGGCTATATCAGGTTACTTCCAAGTGGTCAATGCTATTTCACAAGGGTCAATGGAACCCTCACGGGCCAAGCGTCATTTAAGCTGTACAGTATTTATTAAATTATTTTCATATAAGAAATATTTGGGCATCGATGAACAATCTGGAAGTTCCCGAAGGGATTAGATGGGCTGGAGAATTTGGTCTACACAATGTTAAGCCAAATTGTGTACAGCATTCACAATTTATTTATTTATTTATTGGTTCTCTGGTGGCTCAGCAGACTAATGCAGTGTTATTAACTGTTACTAACATTCAGCTGCCTGCAATTACTGCAAGTTCAAATCCCACCAGGCTCAAGGTTGACTCAGCCTTCCATCCTTTCTAAGGTAGGTAAAATGAGGACCCAGATTGTGAGGGCAATAAGCTGACTTTGTATAAATATATACAAAAGTATGAAGGCTATTGCTTAACGCATTGTAAACTGCCCTGAGTCTCTGGAGAAGAGCGGCATATAAATCATTTTTTTTTAAAAAAATGGTTTGATTTATATGCCACCTTCTCCAGAGACTCAGGGTGGCTTACAATGCGTTAAGCAATAGCCTTCATACTTTTGTATATACCTGCTTAGTAGGGCTTTTGCACACACACACCCCCAAGCGGTGTTCTTTTTTATACAAAGTCAGCTTATTGCCCCCACAATCCGGGTCCTCATTTTACCTACCTTGGAAGGATGGAAGGCTGAGTCAACCTTGAACCTGGTGAGATTTATTTATTATTTATTTATTTATTATATTTATATACCGCCTTTCTCCCATAGGACTCAAGGCGGTGTACATTTTAAAAGATCATTCACATGTTCATTTGAACTTGCAGTAATCGCAGGCAGCTTCTGCAATTCTGGTCTACAGAATTCTAAGCCAAAATCAAACAGCCATACAGTCCTAATGTACTGTATTATATGAATTCCTATATTGATATGTAAAATCTCGAGCCTGATCAGCAACCGAAGAACCTTTTATGGGTCCCCATTTCCTTAGTTTTCTGAACAGAAAGATAAAATTCTAGCAGAGTTTTCATTGCCCTTGGGTGAATAAAGGAGATGCCCAAGTAGTAAGTTGCAGGCAAGTTAATGGGTGCCTGCATTCACCCATAATTGCTACATAGCGTGAACCTATGACTAAGCAATCACAGCTGTCTTTAGGTCTTACATTCACACACAGGTCAAGAACACACTTGAAGTAGCAACGCAAAAGCTTCTACTTTGGAGGATATTGTCTTTGATAGAATACAGGAATGCTAGCAATACATGAAACATTTAACCTACCATATGCAAGGGAATCCTATTAAAGAAAGAACAGAGAAGAAGAGACTTTGTGAAACTACTGAAATCAATGCATTTATGCAAAGATCCATGCACCACAAAGACGGGGGATTTTTTTAAAACAAAAAAGAAGATTCAAAAAACAGGCAATGAGAGAAAAAGCCTCAAGTAATGGAAATATACCAATGGACGAAGTGGAATACTGCAGTGCAGTCCTATCCGTAACTAAAAATAAATTCGAGTATGTCTATTATGTGTTGTGACCTCTTCTTTGGGGCATCCCCTCAAATACTAGAACACTGCTATCATGTCACCACCCCCCCAAACCTTCTTTTCACTAGACTAGTCGTAATTACCCAATTCCTGCAACCATTCTTCTTATGTTTTAGCCTCCAACATCTTTGTTGCTCTTCCCTGCACTCTTTCCAGAGTCTCATAACGTGGTGACCAAAACTGGATGCATTATTCCAAGGGTGGCCATATTAAGGCTTTATAAAGTCCACAGAAGGAACAGGGTCTGTTCCTAGCCTGACTAGGTGGCTCAGTGGCTAAGACACTGAGCTTGTCGATCAGAAAGGTCAGCTGTTCGGCAGTTCGAATCCCTAGTACAGGTCCCTTCCAACTCTTGTTACTACTACAGTTACTATTACTGTTGGGTCATGCCAGCATCTCAGAGGAGACTCTCCCTAATTTAATTATTTAATTTAATTTAATTTAATATTTAAGTTTATATACCGCCCTTCTCCCAAAGGACTCAGGGCGGTGAACAGCCAAAGGTAAAAAACATAAAATGCAAAAATTTAAAAGCAATTTAAGAAATATTAAACAACTTGGCCAACCATTTAAATACCCCATTAAAATTTGGATTAAAATTAAACAATTTGAAAAATTAGACCAGCCCGGCTTGGTGAAATAAGAAAGTCTTTAGGGCCCGGCGAAAAGTTCGTAAATCCAGGATCGTCCGTATCTCCGGGGGAAGTTCATTCCAGAGGGCAGGTGCTCCCACAGAGAAAGTCATGGACTTTTCAGACCTGTACAGTTCTGTTAAGGAATTACAACGTTAGCTTGAAACTCTGTACATTTCATTTGGAACACAGTACAATGAGGAAGGTTGGTCTATTTATTAAGCTAGATAAAAAAAAAAACTGCAAAGAGTGAAGTACCATTTTCCAAACTGTAAATGTGAAATAGTATCAAATCATACAGTGATCTCTCCTTGCTTCCCCTTTCCTTCCCCAGCTTTTCCATTCCTGAATGCCTTTTGTTTCTAAAGAAGGTGACTTTACAGAACACACAAAAAGGGTTTTTTTTCACAACGCGGTAGATTTCTAAGCAGTGAAGCCAAGCAATTCTCTTTTCTACAAGAGTCTTCAAATCAAGTATCCTTTGCTTTTAAAAATGTATAATCTGCCTCTCAGCAAAAAGTTCTCCTGGTAGAAGAACACAATAAAAATCATGCTACATTTGAAGGGTTTTCCTTTTAAATCCGGCGTGCCATTCTTTCTTCAATGGCTAATAAAATGTATCATTTCATCTGTGTTCGCCATCTTGGATATTACAGATGTAGTTGAGCATATCTCTATGCAGCATTATAAACAGAATTGTATATATATCTCTAAATAACGAGGGAAAAAAGAAGTGGGGAAAGGGACCTAAATAACCAGAGAGGGTGTTGGCTCCATTGATACGGGTGGAGGAAGCTTGACTGATTATTGTTGAATATCTGTGCTTAACAAGCTCTGCAGATGACCACATTTAGATGACAAAAGGTATTGTTTATAGCCTGCCTGCCACACCGAGTGCAAAAATGAGATGAAATATATTTTGACTGGTTTATAAAAAAAAAACAATCTGACATAAAGTAATATTCATCTTTGATGAATCCAATATTCTTAGGGAATGATATTAGGCAGTATCTATTATATCTTTCATTGTGTTCCCATCTGCCCTTTTCAGGAGCTAAATTATGTGCATTAGTACGTAAATGGGCTAATGCCTGTCTGTATTTAGAGGACTGCACGCCGTGAATATATTCTCTGCTTCAAGAAGTAATTGGTAATTACAATGGTCATTTAGGCAATCACTGTCTCTGGTAGATTCATGTCATTCTTAAAAATAACTAGCTCTTAACCTTTGACAGAATTCTAAAGAAACTGTTCATCATCGCCTACGCTTTGATTAATTTCACACATACACAAACCTGTATCAATAAAACTGATGGTTTTACATTTGTTAACCACCGCAATTTGCTTCACTCATCAAAACAGCTTAATATCAGGTAACAGTGTGCTCCAAATCTCATTAGTTTCATTTTATATACAGTTTTATAGTATCTTGCATAGATGAGAAAACAGGGTTTGTGAGCTTTTCTTTTTAGAACAGCCTCCAAACAGGATGCTCTCCTGGATTTATTAGACCTATTTTCAAAACCGAAAAGTTTTTGGTACGGAAAAGCAAAACATGGATTCATAGGGTGTGGCCACAAATTGGCTGGCATTTCTGCTCACATTTAAAAGCAAAAGGCAGTGTTGTGAAATAGGAGCACAATGTCTAATTTATTGGTGTAAGAATTAGGACAGTGAATTAGGACAGCGGAGGGCATAATTATGGCAACATTCATTCCTATACATTACTTTGCTTTACTATAGTGAAGGATTTCAACCACCCTGAATTACTGCTAATACTTTGATAGAGATGTTCTGTAAAGAAAGGAACATACCTATTCGTATCTAAGAGAAGATTTTAATTCTCTTAAACCAGTGGTGAAATCCATTTTTTTTTACTACAGATTCTGTGGGCGTGGCTTGGTGGGCGTGGTGTGGCTTAGTGGGCATGGCAGGGGAAGGATACTGCAAAATCCCCATTCCCTCCCCATTCCTGGGGGAAGGATATTGCAAAATCTCCATTCCCATCCCACTCTGGGGCCAGCCAGAGGTGGTATTTGTTGGTTCTCCAAACTGCTCAAAATTTCCGCTACCGGTTCTCCAGAACCTGTCAGAACCTGCTGGATTTCACCCCTGTCTTAAACTTACAACTTGATAGTTGTTCCGTTAGCAAATGGTAGGGAAATAACTACCTGGTTCAATTTTCTTGGAGCCGAACTGGAAGAACGTGTATGCTTCACAATGACCCACAAGTCAAAAGTAAACATTGTAGATACAATATTTTCAGCCTGACTAATGCATTCCAAACCAGCCCACTTCTACGCAACTGTTGTGAAGAGCAATTGTATCTTATAAAGGTCTCCCTTTCGAAAAATTTGAGACTCATGCTAGATGAATGGTCTTCCCCCAAGCGAAGGGATAGGATGGTATTCCACCATCCAGTGGAATACCAGAAACAGAAAGAAGGTTGCCTAATCTTATTAACTAAGAAAATAATCAAGGATAGACGCAACCTAGAACTAAGGAGAAACTTCCTGACAGTGTGAACCAGTGGTGGGATTCAGCCAGTTCGCACCACTTCGGGAGAAGTGGTTGTTAACTTTCTAAGAAGTTTGCCAAAACTGGTTGTTGGAAGAAATCATTAGGGCAGAGAACCTGTTGTTAAATTACTTGAATCCCACCACTGGTGTTGCCACAAAGAAGAGGGAGTCAAGCTATTCTCCAAAGCACCTGAGGGTAGAACAAGAAGCAATGGGTGGAAATTAATCAAGGAGAGAAGCAATTTAGAACTAAGGAGAAATTTCCTGACAGTGAGAACAATTAACCGGTGGAACAACTTGCCTCCAGAAATTGTAAATGCTCCAACACTGGAAGCTTTTAAGAAGAGATTGGGCAATCATTTGTCTGAAATGGTATAGGGTTTCCTGTTTAAGCAGGAGGTTAGACCAGATGACTTCAAAAGTCCTTCCAATTGTTTTATTCTGTTATTCCATGATGACCCTAATAAAGGAAGAATAACAGAATTGGAACAGATCTTGGAGGTCTTCTAGTCCAATCTCCTGATCAAGCAGGAAACTATACTATTTCAGACAAATGTTTGTCTTTTTTTAAAAAAAAAAAAACAATCCAGGATTGGAGCACCAACAATTTCTGGAGGCAAGTTGTTCCACTGATGAATTGTTCTCACTGTCAGGAAATTTCTCCTTAGTTCTAGGTTGGTTCTCTCTCCTTGATTAGTTTCCATCCATTGCTTCTTGCTTTGCCTTCAGGCGCTTTGGATAGAAACATAGCCTCCTTTTGGATTTAAGGGGGTCCTTCCAAGAACTTGCATGGACCAATCTCTTGGAATGAACCATTCCTTCGATGCGATTCTTCCATTTTTAATTCATGCCTAATGAAAGTATGCTCGCTACTGTCCTTTCACGTTTGCATCAATAATGGAGAAATTCCGTGGTGGATGATTCTGTTCCTGTAGTTCATTACTTTAGGTTTCTTTCTTTTTTTTTAATTTATTCAAATTAATCTGCCCATTGTTGCCTTTTTTATTTTGTAATCTCCTGATTTTCATACTATTTTAAAAAATGAATGGGTATCAGATAATAAAAGTAACAACAACATGATGTCATTATCTAGCTTCGAGGCTGGAGGGCAGATATTCTTACCAGAGCAAAGGGAATTACAAAGAGCTTTCAAAGCTAGAGAAAGATGCTTTTGACTGATCAATTTAAGACTAGTCTAGTTTTTTCCAGTTAATATAATTATGTAGAATTATATAACAGTTCACATTATCAGAGTAAATTGTTACTTTATCCTGACAAAAAAAAATTGCATTTTTTTTTAACTTAAGCTGCTTTTCCATGGACTTAATGCAATAATGTCTTTATATTGAATTACATCTTTAAACTTTTAGGGCTTTATTTAGTCTGAACCTACATTCTATATGTCCTATCATTTTCCCAAAGATTTTTAAAAAAAAAAATAAAATAGCCAATTTATTTGAAAAGCAACTTTTATCATTCCAGTTTCTGAATTAAAAAAAATATATGATGAAGGTACAGGTAAATGTCAACTTATAATCGTTCATTTAGTGATTGTTCAAAGTTACAACAGCATTGAAAAAAAATGACTTATGATTGTTTTTCACACTTATAACCATTGCAGAAACTGCATAGTGACACGATCAAAATTCAGAGGCTTGGCAACTGGCATGTACCATATTTTTCGGAGTATAAGACGCACCTTTTTCCCGCAAAAAAAGAGGGTGAAAATCTTGGTGTGTCTTATACTCTGAATGTAGCCCCACCCAGCTTCTCAAACGGAGGTTTCAGAGGCTGAAAAAAGCATCAGAAATGAAGCTTCAGAAAAAAAGCCCCCAAACAGAACTTCAGAGCAGTGGTGAAATCTAAAATTTGTTACTAACGGTTCTGTGGGCATGGCTTGGTGCGGGGCGGGGGGTGGGGGGTGTAATGTGACTGGGTGGTCGTGGCCAATTTTTTTTTTTTACTTTTTAATACCATTTTTTCTACAACCTCTTCGGCGAAGAGGTTGTAAAAAAATGCTTTCAAAAGGCTCTGATGATCCCAGCTGAGTTGCCTGATCGTTAGAGGCATTTAAAAGAAAAAAAGTCTCTGCCGATCAGGCAACTCATCTTGGATCGTCAGAAGCATTTAAAAGAAAAAAGGGGTTTTTTTCTTTTAAAAACCTTTGACGATCCCAGCTGACCCGCACGATCATCAGAGGCTTTTTTTTTTACTTTTAAAAGCATTTTTTGGCCGAACAGATTGTAGAAAAAAAAAAGCCTCTGATGTTTGTGGGGCTCAGCTGGGCATGGGGGGGGTGGGGGGCAGGGATTTTTGCTACCGGTTCTCCAAACCACCTGCGTCCATCGCTACTGGATCGGGCGATCCAATCTGAACCAGGAGCATTTCACCCCTGCTTCAGATGCTTGTTTTCTGAAGCTGTTTTGGAGGCTTTCAGAGGCAGAAAAAAAAAGCAAGGCACAGAGCTCACAACCAAGGAACCTGTTGCTAAAATTCACCTCTGGGAACAGCTGATTGGGGGTATTCCAGGAGGCTGATCCAAACACCAATCAGCTTTTTTCTTATTTTCCTCCCCAAAAACTAAGGTGCGTTTTATACTCCGGTGCATCTTATACTCCTAAAAATATGGTATTTATGATGGTTACACTGTCCAGGATTGAGGTCAAAGGCATGTTCACTTAAAAACCATCTTACTTACTTAACAACTGCAGTGATTTACTTAACAACCATGGCAAGAAAGATCATAAAATGGAGCAAAAGCACTTAATAACCGTTGCTCTTAGCAACAGAAATTTTCCAGATATCTTTCTATTCAGGAACATAACATTCATAAGGAATGTTCACATTGAAAGGTTTTCTGCCAATCCTCAAGGGTTAACAGATTTGGTGAAAAATGTTTTTTAAATTTATTTTTTTTAAAAAAAGTAACATGATTTCCCTCTTTCACCTTAACCCAGTTATAAGACTAACTGACTTCAGATGCGAGTGCCTGGAATTGGATGTATCTGTTAATGTAGAATCATCAACCATTAGATTAGCATTAGAATGATACTGGTTGTGTCACAGGCATTTACAGCATATCAACTTTGTGGAAGAACTAGGAGCTGGACAAGTTATCTTCTGTATAGCATATCTTGTCGACTGCAATTAATGTTCGTTTTTGGACATTTGGCACCACTCGATGGAACAGAATAAGGAAATCTCTCCTGGAAGATCCATCAAAGGGAAGACTGTCTCAAGATTCACCAAACCATGGGACATTATTTTTTGTTCTTTGGTTGTTATGAGCTGCCCAGAGTCACTAAGAGTCACATGATGTACAAGCAAATTACAACCATACAAATTATGGTTGGTCCAAAGTTAGCCAGATGTTTAGACTAGATTTGGCATTTTTACCCACCTATCCAGTCCTTCCCAAGGACCCGGGATCGGAAAGGACGTTGTTTGATGGTCTAAATGGCATTTTTGTGGGGTGTAGGCCAGGGGTGCTATTCAGCAGGTTCTAACAGGTTCTGGAGAACCGGTAGCGGAAAATTTGAGTAATTCGAAGAACCGGCAAATACTACCTCTGGCTGGCCCCAGAGTGGGGTGGGAATGGAGATTTTGCAATATCCTTCCCCCAGGAGTGGGGAGGGAATGGGGATTTTGCAATATCCTTCCCCTACCATGCCCACAGAACCGGTAAGGAAAAATTTTGGATTTCACCCCTGATGTAGGCTGTTTCAGGCAAAGCTGCTTTTTGAAAATGATGGATGGTGATTTTGTCAATGCCGCTGGTGTTCAAGCAGCAGTCCAGATGTTTTGGGATTGCATTATTATTATTATTGAGAAATGTTAGTGATAACATGTAATTAGAGAGACAAGTTTGGTGCAGTGCATCAGGCTAGAAACTGGGAGACTGTTAGTTTGGGTCTGGCCTTAGGCACAAAATTAACCTTGGGCCGGTCAATTTCTCTCAGCCCTAGGAAGGAGGCAATGCCAAACCACTTCTGAAAATCCTTGTCAAGAAAACTGCAGGGACTTGTCCAGGCAGACTCTGAGAATCAGAAATAATTAAATGAAAATTAAATATATATATATAATTATATTACATCACAGATAGACAGAAAAGTAAAAAAAAGTACACTTTAATCACATAAATAAATAAATAAATAAATAAATAAATAAATAAATAAATAAATAAATA